>CM034155.1:453009428-453609428 GCA_019776745.2 Taxus chinensis | reverse complement strand
CCAAAAATATTGAATGTTAAATATTTAAGTTTTTAACCAATCAATATAAACAAATGAACAAATAAATAATTGAAAAATTACATAATCTAGTAAAATAACAAGTTGAAATAAAATAGATTAAGATATATTCAAACAAACCATGTAGTGAAATACATACTTTATTTGAAAAGTCACCAATATATTCTCATTATTATTTATATACAATGTTATATTCAAGGTCTATTTCACTACATGTCTAATCACATCAAAAGCAAGGTGAGATGGCCTATCGTTATCTAAGTGCAGCAGGGGTGCTTCTTCTTCTTACTCTTCATTCCCCTTGGTGCATTGAGGAGTATGTCATTCATAAAATATGGGATGTAGTGTTTCCATTTGAATCTTTTGTTTTTTATCATTGGTAAATGGTTTTGAAGGGACCATACCCTGTACAAAAAAGCTCAAAATATAGGATGAACATTGAGATAAGAGTGGTTTTTTTATATGTGGGGGCCACTCCCTAACAAAAAAATAATAAGAAGAGCAAGATAATCTGATAAACATAGAAGCAAGGTCCATCTACCTACAAGGATCCCAACAACAGACATAAAACAACAAACCGCGGTACCAAAACTACACCAAAATAGAAACACAGAACTAATTAAGAAACTTGTTATAGACTTTCTTAGCAATCTTCAAGGCCTTATAAAGGTTAATGGAATTTTTCATATCAAGGTCCTGGCTGGTCTCTGAAAGTATCTTCTTATTTATTTTTTCATTCTTCTAGGTTGATCCTGGGACACAACAAACATCACAAATTTTCTTGATGTTCGTTTGAATATAATCAAGAACTACCCTATGAATGGAAAAATGGTTGGTTTGCTTGTTCTCAACATGTTGGAATCTATCCTCCAAAGTTTTAAACTACATAGATAAACTCTCAAGTTTCTCTTCTAGATTTGAAAGGGTAGAGGGGTCTAAATTTCTCCTGGTACCTTCCTTAAAGAGGAATTCTACATTGTTCTCAATTCCCTTTAAAGCCTCAACTTGTTGTTTAAGTTGAGATGATAAACCAAAAATAATAGGTGGGTCATGGGAAGGGTTAATTATCTTTAATAGGTTTTTAGCTATGACAATTTCCTTGTTCTTAGCACTACTACGGAGGACTCTTTTAGTTGGTGGGGGACCAGAGATGGGATCCCTAACATTGAGGTTCTTGGTACAGATCCTAGGCTATTATGGAGGGGTGGGGGAAAAGAATGGGTAGGATCATTAGAAACCACATCAAGGAAGTAATGATACAGGAGGAATATCACATCTTGATGTAGGGGAATAACCCTCACATGTGCTTGAACATCACGCACCAATTTTTCAAGAGAATGTAAGATATAATAGGGAAGAATTTCCTTGGAAGCATGCCTGAAATGGTTTAAAAGAACCAAATGGTGAAGTGGAAGCATTGAGAATAACCCTTCCAAGGTGATGTAACACACTACCATTTTGGTAATTTCATTAAACAGTGGGGGATAGAGGAGAAAATAATCCTCGACTTCCCAATCTGCAGAATTTCATCTCCCACCACAAAACATTGTTCCTCGACTTCTTTATCAAAATTGTTGTGGTAGAACTTGACCCCTTCTATTACCAGACCGGTGATGAATGAGATCAGGCCCTCTGTGATAGTAAAATCCTTTTCTTTAAAATGTATAGCTTTGTCTTTCCATTTATGTGTGAAATCCAAAGATATGTGAACATCATGACCCTTAATTCTTTGCATAAAATCTGCAAAACCATACACACTTAAGGATTTCCATAAATTTGCATCATTTTACCAGGATGGATCACAAATAGCTTCCACTCTATAAGGAGGACCCCCCATACTTAAATTAGATCTCGCAGATAAAGAAAAACCAACCTAGTCACAACTAAAGAGCGGCATTATAACAGAAGTGACAAAATAGTGGAGTTGCAGAGCTTCCAATCTTATCCACCAAAACTACAACACTATTTGGAAAACCCTTCTATTAAAACCAAGGCACAAAAAATAATGGAAAAGGGTCCGTTTGGAAGGATTAACTCAAAAAAGTTGGGAGTACCAATAATTATGACCTCACATAGGTCAAATCTGTTGACTTAGCTTAAGTGACCTTAGCTTCATTAAAAATGATTATTTTTGTTGCAGGAGAGATATTTTTATAATCATGCCAAATTTTTAATTCATTAATGATAACCCCATCATTTTCTATAACATCTGCCGCTCCATTCGGGCCTCTCTATAGACATGATAAATAATGATGTTTGTAAAACCTTTACATAAGGCCTTGGCTTCATTATAAAATATTTTATGGTTCAAATAGGGGGTTGAGAGCCTGGAAGGTTGTTAATACTGTTTATATATTCTTCCTCAATAATAAAATTGATCACCTTGAGGCCCCTGGCAATTTTAATTCCCTAGAGAGCGGAAAGGGACTCAACATAGTGATTTGATTATTTTCCCATAGGACCTGCATAAGAAGCAATGGGGTTTCCATGATGGTTTCTGATAAGACCACTCCCACTAGCTGCACATGTGTTTCCCTTAGAGGCCCCATAAAAGTTCAATTTGTGCCAATCCACATTTGGGGGAATCCACTGAACAAGAGTTCTGTTAAGAGTATGATTATAAGATATTTCTCCTAATGAATATTTGTAATAAAATTATAAGATACAATATTTGATTTAATTAAATAACAAAATAAGAAATTATACCTCTTTTTTGGTGACTCCTTAGCGGAAAACAAGTGATGTTTCATCATCCCATGTCTCTTATCCTCCTGCCCATGTAGACAGTAAATACACCTAAAATGCATGATTTTACTATAATTATTCAATAAAAGGAATTAAATTTAATTAAAAATTAAATTATCAATTCTACATGAATTGATATTAACACCAATATTTGTGTTATTTTTGTGTCATTTACATTTTGTATAATGTGGTGTGAATTATATTCACACTTACATGATCTTTGTACCACATGCTTCAATATTACTAAAAAAAAACCTCTATTGAAGAAGTGGGTGTTAGGTTGTGGAGCCTATTTTCATGTGTGAAAGTATTGAAGATTGTACACTAAGAGTATTGTACACTTTCCATAGTTGTCTCACCAGGGTTCGGGGTAGGGTTGGGCCCTGAGAAGGGGTTTGGCAGCAGCAACCCCTGGTAGTGGAGGTTCGGGGACGTAACCCCCAAGAAAAAAAATTGACCTCAAAAAACATTCCCGATATTGCAAGAAACGTGATCTTCTCATATGGGTGGGATTTTTGACCCATACGTTTATGGGATGATTTTGGCCCATGGTTTTGAGACCCACGATATTGTAAAACTGCTTAAGCAGTTGTCTACTTATGTGGTTTTGTGCACATGGTAGGGTTGATGTAACATTGAAGATGTGTGTGAATTCGGGTGTGAATTCTGTAGATTTTGTTGAGCATAGCTCAAAATAGATCTGGGTATTGTATTGAGAGAGAGATGGCTTGTAATAAAATCTAAGAAAGTGATTCTTGGTGGATGTAGCCCAAATTGGGTGAACCACGTTAAATATTGTCTCTTTGTGTTGTTCTTTTATTATTCTACACTTTTATTTCAGATATGTAATATTTTCTACATATTAGTTTCTAATATTGTGATTTTGTGTGGGATAGTTCCACATATTTTATCCTTTATTTCTTGACTGTGGGATGATTATAATACTTTAATTATATTCATAAACATGTTGTTTTGAAAAAGGGGTTATTTTTTATGTTATTTGAGTTTTTATATTGCATTACAAAGTAAGTATTATTTAATTTATATATATATATTTTTACCAGATGTCACAATTCTTTCTAGATATGTAGCATTATTGGCCCTTCCAGAAACCCTACTCTCAATAATATCCAGTCTTTAAGTACTCCTTAAGTCCTAACCAATCAGCTAGGTCAAAGCTAATAATGGAGAAAATAAGATCCAAACCAATGCCCATATTATCTAGTAAATTTTTAGCCCCATTTACTTCCTAAAAAGTGTGTTAAAAGGAAATGGACTAGAAACCCTTAGCCAATAAACAAGCTCCCTGTAATTGTTGATTCAATTTGTTTCATGGCCTGGTAATCACTTGGTACATGAATCACTCCATCACTATTTTTGTTATTTTAATTCCATGTCATTAGCTCTGTAAGTGACTTATAGTGATAAAGACACTAAAAAGCACTAATCAAATGAAAATTCCAAAAAAAATTCCTTGAAATTTTATATCCACTAATAGTAGATTGAAACAATGTTCTTTTCCCTTAGGATTTAAACAAATTATAGTATTTACATACTCTTTCTTGAATAGTACAAAATCATTGACAAAAGCACCATATATATCAATGAAATTATCAAGGATGAAGATCTTTTTATGCTTCCCTATATGGTGATGGAATTTTGTTTTCCTTGGGTAAAATGGCATTTTCTAGTAACATGCACATGTATATGATTTTTAACAACCTTTCATTTTTAATAATACTGGACATTTTAAGAATATAGTTTATAATAAAATCATTATTTTACAATGATAATGTTTTTACTTAACTAATAATGTTGTTATGCTAATATTTGACCATCCAAATATGACCTTTAAGTCCATCAATGTTAGTGTGGCATTTAAAATTATTGTTCTAGTTTCCTTGATTTCAAAATTTGGAGTTTCTACTAGTTTCTTTATATAATTAATGCCTTAATCCTTTGTATTTACCATTTCACCACCTTTGAGTGGATCTCCACGGTCAAGAATATTATCAAAATCATTCATTAAATCAATACCATAATTTTCATTATCATTGTTTCTATCTTCCACAATATGAACATGATTGTACATATGACCAGAAGGATGAGAATACAAATGAGTTATCATATCATCCAAACCCCCATATTTTTTGGGTTTACCTTTTGATTATTGTATTATACTACCTTGAGGTTCATGAACTATGCTACATTCAGGCACCGATTGTCTTCTCCATTTGACGTAGATTCCTAGCTCTAAACTTTCTTTCAAAATTTATCTTTCTCAATGACTTATATTATTAGGGTACATGGGATGATTGAGGTGTAAAATGGGTCATTTATATGTTTGCATTAAGGGGAGTGATTTTCCATCTATGTAATGGAATTTGATTGAGGGGAGTTAATGCCCATCTACAAGATTTGAATTTTAACAATTAACATAAATAAATACTCAAGATAACTTTTCATTACATTTAGCGCAAACCACATAAACATAAATCCTTCAATAAATTCCCACCAATGTAAATGAAAAATAACATTGTATATTTGTAAATATTCATTACAATTTTGCCTTCACTTTTTTATCTGCAATCCATATACTAACCATCATGTTATGTTTGTGGAGCCTATTTTAATTTTAGAGTGTGGCACACCTTCTATGTGTTACACTCGGGTATTTTTATGGCGGTCCTGCTTGCCGGTGAGTGGGTCAGGGGGGTTTGGGGGCGAAGCCCCTGAAGCAAATTTTCATGGGTGGTTTATTAACCTGTTGGTCCGAAAATCTGTCAGGTGGACAAATCTATGGATAGACGAGCCAAAAGTGTGCAGGGTATAGCCCCTCTTTGAGTCAGCAAAGCGAAACTAGTTTATTGCTATTCTACTAGTAGGAATCTGTGCAAGTCTCACAATATTCTACCTTCAGGGGTTTGGGATCTCATCCTAGTAGAGGTATTTCCAACTGAGAAAAGAAGGGAAATAAACGAGGTGGGGAGATAGAATAGATCTGAAGGGAGAAAAGAAATGAATTCCAAAGCAGAAAGGTCAGAGGGTCTATGTTTTGGGCTGGTAGTAAACAGAGCCGAACCTACTTGCATAGACGAACAAAACAATACTGGTGAATAAATGACAAAAAGGTAGAGATAGATTCAACAGAATAAACGCATAAATCTGACATAAGAAAGATTAAAATGCTCATAACACACATATTTAGCACAAAGTCTTAATATTTGTATTAATGTTTTCTTCTGTTACAAAAGCTCAAAGTCTTTTCTTCTTACTTCTATTTCTCATCTAAAAAGTATCCACCCCCCTTGAATACAACAAGTACCCAAGTATATATAGAAGAAGGAGAAGAGAGAAGGCAAAAGGAAACCAACAACTAATTACAAAATATCTACAAAATATTTAAAAGTCAATGTTGACTTTGGGCAACTTGGTGGATGACAACATCCCATGGTGTAACATGGATGATGTCATCATTTGTGCCAACATACTCTTAGACATTTACAAAAAGGAAGCTAAGAGGAAGAAAGCTATTCATCGTCATCTCGCGGCTGAAAGGGGGTATTTTGCTTCTGCTGTTGTTTGGGAGAGGTGATGTGGAACTGAGTCCAATATTCCATGAATTTGCTGATCATTTGCTGAAGTTGATCCTGGGTAGGACCCTTCGTATGATCGCCGATGACCTCACAAGTCTCCCGATCATCTTTGAGTTTTTTAGGGAGCTTGAAATAATCATTACCTTCCTCCATTAGGTACCCCACAAAATCACGGCAAGCCAGAAGGTTGTTGATGCATTCGGTGTCGAAAGTGGCTTCTGGCCCTAACCCTTGCGAGATGATCTCCTTGAAGATTCAGATAGTTTCATCTGTCTTCCTCAAGGCGAAAGAAGGAGTAAGCAAGCCTGGAGACATTCTCAGAATAATTTGTTCCATTTGATGCATTACATCTAGGGCTTCCTCCTTGACTTTGTCAATCTTTTCCAGGATGAACTCCATCTGATCGACCCGGTAATCCAACGTAGCAAGGATCTTGCTGGGTACCCTGGGGTGATCGAAAATGCCGAATTTCACCAAATCGTCGACTGAGCAGTCGAGCATTTTTTGTAACGTCTCGTGTTGCAACATTGCATGGTCCAACTCTTCGGAAATAGGTCCTGCGATTGCCTGGAGATCTTTGTTCACCCGACTGATATTCTGATACAATTCGGTGAACTTGACTATTACCTCCTCGCTGTCTTTGAGGATTTGATCTCTCCAGGAGAAAACTGCCATACCTTGTTCGCCAATTTATGCATACTCGTTTATCTTATCCTGGCTGAGGACCTCAGGAGTTTCAGTGGCAGTTGTAGGAGGTGCACTACCCATTTTCTGTAGGGCATGGAGAAGATGTTTGTTTTGTTCTTTTAGTAACCTCTTCTCCTCCTTTGCTTCTTGAAGTTTCTTGTAAAGGGCATCCATTGCAGATAGGGCCTCCCCTTGAAGACTTTCAGAAGACGTTCCCATTGTGACTTGGGTCACTGTATAATCTATCGGAGATGGATCTTCTTTATTCTTGGAGGGATCAGGATATGCAATCTCCATTACTCTCTCCTGATACATTCTGAGAGAAGTGGGTTATGGGATGACAGAGAAGTTCATTGGTGCGATGGGGACTTTCCTCTTATGTTGGCTTAGGTGCTGAGAGATCCATGCTAGACTTATGGGAGTGGGACCCGAAGTGGAGGCGGGAGCAGCTACAGTAGTGGAGGGGAAGTGCGTAGAGACACTTGGTGGTGGAATTGACAGAGAGGCCATCAAAGTGCTCATGGAAGGAGGAGATACTATAGGGGAAATAGTTGTGGGAGTGGAAGGGAGCTGAGAAATGAGAGAAGAAATGGTGGGGGACAGCTCCGCAAGGGAAGAGAAGATGGAGGAAGAGGAAAGGGGAACAGTGGAAGATGGGGGAGAAGATACAACCAAAGGGATGGTCGTTTGAGCCATGAGAGGAGGGGGAAGTGGAGAATGAGAAGGGAGAGAAGGGACCTCAGTAGTTGTAGCAGTGGCAACATCCTGAATGGATGTGCCCATCGGAACACCTTCGGCCACTTATTTATCTAGAGATAACAGGCTCACAACCTGTTCTTGTAAGGTGGAAGGGGGGCTCTTAGTAGCTTCTTCTTGAGTAGAGCTTGGTTCTCCCTCTTTTTCCTTGCCTTTTCCCTTTGGCAGATATTTCAGCTTGACAGGTGCATTACCCAAAGGGGACGTAGTGAAGTCTACTCCAAGGTAGATAAGGCCATTCATCCTGCACCAGTGTTCTGTTCACTGCAATGTTTCTTTGACCCTTTCGTCTATAGTCTGAGGTTCCCTTGTCCTATCAATTGCAGTGAATGTCTAGTCATCCCCATTCATGTCTAGATACACCTGATCAACTTCTTGATCAGTTGTCTGAAATCCTCTTGTAACAATGGCCACACCATACTGAATAATCTCTGCCAGGGCCAGGCGAGAGTGATCTTTTCTTCTGAGTTTGACCTCGTGATACAGGTCCATTTAGATATCTTCGATCTGTGGAATGTGAATAAGATCAATTTTTTCCTTGGGGAGACAATTCCTTGGATCGAAGGTTGGCCTTGCCGGGAAATTGTGCTTTAGATTGAGAAATTTTAGCTCTGTAAACATTTCTCGAGCCTTAGTGTGAGAAGCACAGGTATACCTGCCAACTGTGAGGGGGAAAGGGGTTCCACCCTTCTTTCTCTTCAAACACTTCTCATAGTAGGTTATGAGCTATCTGGATAGCTCCAATAGGATCAGCTTGGGGCCAACATACCTTGGCAATTTAGTGGGCTCCCCCAAGAAGTTAGCTTCCCTAAGATAGGTGAAGGTGGGGAATTGGGTAAATAGTGCTCCCCACTTCTCAGTCGCTATGAATATGCTCTTGGTCATTCGATCATGAGTCATGTTTGGCCTCAAAAGGTAGATGATGTTGTAGAAGAAAGCATCATTAATCTTGGTGAACTGCGGAATGCTATTCTCCAGCTTCAGCTCTGGGTAGTACTCATATATTCTCACCTGGGGCCACACCCCGCATCGGCTCAATGCTGGATAATCCCTCTCCGAGGCTGCAGCATAAACTATGTAGGAGTTCATGTAGAACCTCCCCGTTGCAGTGAGTTGTTGGAGTTATTCAGATATGGTGTTGCTTATTATCTCCGCCCACTCAAAACACTAATTAGGTACATTCTTGTTCATGGTCTCTAGGTACCTGAGCATCCATTTGTGAAAGTAATGGGTTTCAGAGAGCCCAAATACTCTGCTTAGGAATGTGATAGTATCACTCAGTTCCTTGGAGAAATAGCTACGGTGAATAACCTTTGGTCATATGGTTATCACCTTCTTGTTCCTTAAGTACACCTCATTCATCAGTTGGATGCACTTGTCTTCATTATCCTCCCATGCCTTGATGCAATCCTCTTGGCTGACAGCCATGAAATGCCAGTGGTGAGGAATGCCTAGCATGATTTCGAAGTGTCAGGCGGTGAGGTTGATTATGACCTCACCCTTTTCATTTTTGACACACTTTGTGTCTTTATTGTAATAGCGGGCCACCACCATCATAAATTCATTGTTTACTACACTGACGGGGACTCCCCCAGCAAAATGCAAGCCACTCCCCACCAGTTTGTCCATCCAAGGACTTCCTGTGACTCTCCTAGTTCTGGCCCAGAAATCTTCCATGTCGATGTGACTGAGCTCAAAGTCTCTTATATCTAGGTCACATTCTGCCTGGGACTCGGGCATTTTGACCCTCTAGTACTTGTACTTCATTTCTTCTTCTGTAAGCTTAGCCTTACCCTTCGGCTTGGTTGGTCTTTTGCTTGAAGTAGACATATGCGGATTTGAATTCAGTTGTTGATCTACAAGAAGAAGAAGTGAGATCCAACGCAAAAGAGCCATGTTAGCTTTCAGATATTCCATTAGGGCATTACAGAATGAAGAGTTAGCAATTTTAAGGCCTCCAGGCGTAGGGTGCAAGGACACTGCAGGCTGCAGGGTTAATAGAATGGCACACCAAAGAAGAGTTTTACAAGAAAGAAATTAGCGCCAAAGGGCGCAGGGTGCAAGGATTTTGCATATGACATCTTTGTTATTGTAAACAGGAGTGCGCCTGTGCCATTATGTGGTTTTCTATTGGGCAAAAATAAACCTGATGTTGCATGGGATCAGGTTGCGCCAATGGCGCACGCAATTGGCATGTAACATGGTATGTCGATGCGCTGAATGGTGTAAGATAAATATGTGTTGCACTATCTTTCTATGCGTAAAAGGAAATTGGCGCGGCATAGGGAAGGTTTGCATGACACTTTGTTGTTGTAAGAGGGGATGCGCTTGCGCCAGATTTATGATTTGGTTTATGTGGCGTGGGGATTGTGCGTGTTATAAGTGGGAATAGTGTGCCTTCTTGGCGTGACTGTGTTTTATGCAGCAGGAGTGGCAATTGCGCCAAGAAAAACATGGTTTTAAAAAAAAATTTGAGGTATTCTCTCCCTTCCTGATGAGTTTGTGTGTAGTTTCAGGCCTCTTTTTTCAGGGTTTTTAGATGGTGAAGGTGGCACAACAAAGAGATATCGGTTCATTTTCGAGGCAAAGCCCTCTTTACCAGCAGATCTAGAAAGAGGAGGAAAACGGTAGGGGGGGAAGGTTGCAAGAATGACAGGAGGGTTTAATGGATTTTCATATTCATTTCATTCTCACAATCAACCAACAAAAAAGAAAACACGAGGAATAAGGACCACTTACCCGAAATATATAGAATATGAGAGATGAAGCAGGGTCCACGAATGCGACATGAGGACAATGGGTGTGCTGACAGGTGCAGAGGAATAAAGTTAATCATGTTTTTTTGATTTGTGAAAGTGATAGGGCGGATGCGCCTATATATAGGCAAAGGTGTAATAAATGCGCCAACCACTTTTTCAAAAGGGCACACAAAAACACTGTGTTGACACGTGAAAACTTTGCGCCCTTTGGCGCAGATAAACTTATGTTAACAAAGAAATTATTTGCACCTTTTGCGTGAGATTTAAGACTGTCGACACTTAGACTTTGAGCACCTATGGCGCACCAAAATGTGGTGTAACAATTTAGTTGTGTTGACACGAAGGCTCATGCGGCATGGTGCAGGAAGGAAAGGAACATCACAAGGAAGGTGCAACAATTCTTCTGTCTGACACTTCAAAGGATGCACCAAAGGAAATAAAGAGGGTGTAAATTTATTCTATATTACATAGACAAAATGATGCGCCCAGCCAAAAAAGGAAACAAAAATGACTAAGTTTGGAAAACTAGATTTTCCGGAAAGGGATCTTGTACACCATTCCAAACACTTAGGGGGGGCCCTGACGAGGGACCAGAACAAAATTCTGGTATGGTTACCTACAAAATTTCCCTCGTCAATTTTACAGGATAACATAGACTGTACACTAAAAGTATTGGGTACACTCGTCTATAGTTTTCTTACCAAGGTTTGGGGCCAGGATAGGCCCCGAGTGGGAGTTTGAGGGTGAAACCCTCGATAAAAATGTTTTTGGCCTAAAAAAACATTCCACGATTCTTGAGAAACATTCTCCTCTCATATGGGTGGTATATTTTACCCATAGTTTTATGGGGTGGTTTTAGCCCATGTTTTTGGTACCCACAGTATTGTATCAAACTACTTATGTAGTTACCTATTTATATGTGTTTTATGGTACATATGGTAGATATTGACAAGCAAATGTATTACAGATATGCTATGAGTTCAAGTGTGAATTCTAAGTAGAGTTTGTTGAGCACAACTCTAAACAAATTTGGGTATTCTATTGAGAGAGAGGTCAGGCTTATAATAAAATATGAGAAAGTGATTCTTGGTGGATGTAGCCAAAATTGGGTGAACCATGTTAAATATTATCTGTATGTGTTGTGTTCTTTTAATTTCTACACATTTTTTTTTAGATTTGTGATACTATTTCTGCATATTATTTTCTTCTATTGTTATTCTATGTGGGATTGTTCCGCATATGTTTTATCTTTTATTTCCTAACAACTGGTATCAAATCCTGGTTTGGTTTGCTGAAGTGTTGAATCGCAGGGAAAGTTTTATCTTGAGTGGGAGCTATGGCAGATGATGGTAGATCTAGGGTTGATAAATTCAACGGGCAAAATTTCAGTCTTTGGAAGATGCAGATGGAAGATTACCTTTATCAGAAGGATATTTATATTCCATTGTCTGAGAAAGGTGAACAAACCCTTGAGCATTATGGATGCGGAGTGGGATTTCCTGGATCAGGTAGGCACTTGGAACAATTCGGCTATGTCTTTCATCTTCGGTATTATTTAATGTTTCAAAGGAAAAGACTACAAAAGAAATCATGGATGCATAAGGGAGAGTTATATTAAAAACCCTCTGCTTCTAACAAGATATTTTTAATGAAAACGTTATTTAATATGAATATGTCTGAGAATATTTCAGTAATAGATCATTTGAATGATTTTAATACAGTTGTAAATATGCTAGCTTCAGTTACAATAGAATTTGATGAAGAATTTAGGGAATTATTAATTTTGTGTTGTTTACCTGAATAGTTGGAATAGCCTGGTAATGGCGGTAAGTAACTCGATTCCAGCTAAATCAAATTTTAAGTTTAAGGATGTTTTAGGGGTGATTCTAAGCAAGGAAATGTGAATAAAAATCTCTAGGTGAATTTTCTAATTTACGTGAATGCTTTGATATTGGAAACCAGAGGGAGGATAGAAGAATAGAGGAAGCCATGGAAAATTGAAAGGATCGAGGCAAGGTAAAAATCTAAAAGAAAGATGGTATGCTTGCATTGTGGAAATTTTGGGCGTGCAAAGAAGGATTGTTGGGAGCTTCGGGACAAGAAGAAACAAAAGGAAGAAAAAAAGGAGGCAAATGTGGAAATCGGGTAATGTTTTTCAAGATGCTTTGATTCTCTCTTTGCATAATATTTAATGTGGAATCTAGGTAATGTTTAGATCAAGGGGCTTCTTTCCATGCTACTCCACATAGGCATTATTTTATGGATTTTGTTCAAGGGGATTTTGGGCATGTTTTTCTTAGTGATGATGAGCCTTCCAACATATTTAGAAAATATTCTGTTAAGGTTAAGCTATGCAGAATGGGTATACATGACTATTAAAATATGTCATACATGTGCCTACATTAAGGATGAAACTTGGTATCAGCGGGGTAGTTGGGAAATGGTGGTTATACTATGATATTTACAAAAAATTCTTGGAAGGTTACCAAGGGTGTTCTTGTTGTGGAAAGAGGTAAGAAGGTTGTAACCTTTTATTTAACCAATGATAGTCACAAATGTTTGTAATATTGTGTCTTTAGACTGCAGATAGAACATTGTGGAACTATAGGCTTGGTAATATGAGCCATAAGAGTATGCAAATCATTAAAGAAGAGTTTTCCTGGATATACAAAAATATGTTTGGATTTTCGTTAGAACTGCATGTATATGTGAAACAGAAGTGAGTCAAGGTTTCTCAAGGTTAGGCCATATGAAGAAAGAGAGTAAGCTGGATTTGGTACATCCTGATGTGTGGGGGCCAGCTTAGGTATCATATCTTGGGGGGTTCAAATTATTATGTTACTTTTATTGATGATGCAACAAGGAATGTTTGGGTATATTTTATTAGAAAAAAATATGATGCATTTGAAACTTTTGTTAAATGGAAAGCCTTGGTTGAGAATGAAATAGGTCCTAAGTTAAAATGTCTCATGTCAGATAATGGAGGAGAGTATTGCAGTAATGAGTTTGATGATTATTGTTCTAATAATGGAATCCATAGGAAGAAGATTGTTCTAGGAACTCCACAACAAAATGAGGGGTGTCAGAAAAGATGAACATGAACAATAATGGAACATGATAGGAGAATGAGGTTACATGCATGACTGCCTCTTTATTTTTGGTTAGAAGTGGTGAGAACATTTGTGTACTTGGTAAACAAAGGACCCTCAAGTGCCTTAGATGGAGGCATAACTGAGGAGGATTTTTACTGGTAAGAAATTTTATTACTCATTTCTTAGATTATTTGGATGTGAGGTGTTTGTTCATATAGACAAGGATGATATGACCAAGCTAGAGGCTAAGTTAGAAAAATACAATTTCATTGGTTATGGTGGTGATGAATTTAGATATAAATGTTGGAGTGTTAAGGAAAATAAAATAATTTGATCTAGGGATGTGGTATTTAATGATAAAGTCTATATATAAGCATCAGTTACAGGAAAACAAGGAAGAATCTAAGAAAGAACATGTATGTAGTGCTAAAGGATCTTCCAGATGGGAAAGTGACACATGAATCAGTTCAGGAACCTACTCAACAAGAACCCCAAACTACTATTATTTGAGGAGGTCTTCTAGGGTAAGATAAGAGCACCTGAACATTTTTATCCTTCTCTTTATTAGTTATTACTAACTGACAGTGGAGAGCCAGAAAGAGATTTGATGAAGCAATGCAGGTAGATTCAAGGAATAAGTGAGAGAAAGCCATGGACTAAGGAAAATAATTTTCTCATGGAGAACTAGACTTGGGATTCGGTGAAGCTACCTGAAGGAAAAATAGCATTGCAGAATAAGTAGGTGTATAGAGTTAAAGATGAAGAAGGAGGTAGGAAAATATTCAAGGCTCGGTTGGTGGTTAAGGGGTTTTCATATAAATAAGGTATAGATTTTGATGAGATTTTTCCTCCTATAGTAAAAATGACCTCTATCAGAACTATTCTTAGAATACTAGTAGCATAATACTTGCACCTAGAGTAGATAGATGTAAAGACTTCATTTCTCCATGGTGATTTGGAGGAGGACCTATATATACATCATCCATAAGGCTACGAGGTCAAATGTAAAGAGGAGATGGTGTAAAAATTTGCAGAAGAGCTTGTATGGACTGAAACAAGCTTTGTGTCAATGATATAAGAAATTTGATAGCTTCATGATGGAGCAAGGTTATACTAGATGCCATTATGACCATTGCATGTATATAAATAAATTTCAAGATGGAAACTATATTGTCTTATGTCTGTATGTGGATGACATGTTGGTTGTAAATAAAAACATGTAGGAAATAAAATTACTCAAAAATTAACTAAGTGACTCCTTTTTTATGAAGGATTTGGGGGTAACCAAAAAAAATCCTTGGTACGAGGATATCTAGGGATAAGAAGGAATGAAAGTTGACTTTATCTTAGGAAGAGTACATTAAGGATGTCTTGGAGAGGTTTAATATGTAATATGTTAAACCGGTTGGGACTCCTTTGGTAGGCCATTTCAAGTTATCAAAGGAGTTGTGTCCCAAGACAGAGCAGGAGAGAAACTAGATGTCCAAGGTACATTACTCATCAGCAGTTTAGCAGTTTGATGTATGCCATGGTATGCACTAGGTGCTAATATTTTCCATGCAATGGGAGCAGTGTGTAGATTTATGAGTGATCTAGGTAAAGATCACTGAGCAAGCAGTAAATTGGATCCTTCAGTACTTGAGAGGGACCATGTGGATGGTTTTGTGCTATAGTATATCAGCCACCACTTTACATGGTTATGTAGATTAAAATATGAGCTAGAGATGTAGACAGAAGTGAGGATCATGACAAGCTATATTTTCACTGTAGGTGGGACAATGGTGAGCTGAATTTCATGACTACAAAATCTTGTGACTTTATCAACCGCGAAGGCTGATGTATGTTGCTACTACAAAGGTAAGCAAAAATATGATTTGGTTACATCAATTTCTTGAGGAGTTGGGTCATAAGCAGGATGAAGGGAAGCTGCAAATTTACATTTAGAGTGTTATACACCTAGCTAATATCTCTTCTTTTCACTCTAGGATGAAGCATATATAGTTAAGGTAAAATTTCATTAGGACAACTTTAGAGGAAGAGAATTTGAAGCTAGAGAAGATTCATTCTAGTCAGAATCCTATACACATGATGACAAAGGTGGTCACAAGGGAGAAACTGAAGCTTTGTTCATATTTGGTTGGTCTTAACAAACATGATAGTGAAGGGTTGAGAAGCTTGTTCAATGGAAATCAGTCTCCAAGTGGGAGATTGTTATGTTTGTGGAGCCTATTTTCATGTTAGAGTGTGGTACACCTTCTATGTGTTACACTTGGGTATTTTTATGGCGGTCCTGCTCGCCAGTGAGTGGGTCAAGGGTGAAACCCCTGAAGTAAATTTTCACGGGTGGTTTATTAACCCATGGGTAATTGGTAATTGTTATGGGCTGTTTTTGGGCCCATGGTTTTGTGGTACCCATTGTTTTGATACCCACGGTTTTTTCCCATTGTTTTGGTACCCACGGTTTTTGCCCATGGTTTTGTTACCCACGGTTTGTATCAATCTGCTTAAGCAATTATCTATTTATATGGTCTTATGCATATGATAGAAAGACAAGCAAATGTATTGCAAATGTGCTTTGAATTCGGGTGTGAATTCTATAGAGTTTGTTGAGCATAGCTCCAAACGGATCTGGGTATTTTATTGAGAGAGTGGAGGCTTGTAATAAAATTTGAGGAAGTTATTCTTGGTGGACGTAGCCCAAATTGGGTGAACCACATTAAATCTTGTCTCTCTGTGTTGTGTTATTTATTCTGCACTTTTATTTGAGATCTATAATATTTTCTGCATATTAGTTTCTACTGTTGCGATTCTGTAAGGGATTATTCCACATATTTTATCTCTTATTCCCTAACACATCATAACTAAATCATTCATGAAACACTATCAATTTCAAGACCTTTTTCTATGATATTTTCTTAACTCTATAGGAGTGAGATGCTTATACTTATAACATATAAAAAACTCTTCTCATGCTCTAATGTTTTAGACACTTAAATTGGAAATTTATCCTTTTGACACCGTTGGTTGTGATTTTGCTCCTTTTCTAAGACAAATTAAACACATATTATTATGCCCCTAATCGATATCACTTATAAGGATAAGTGTGGGTTGATATATGGATTATATAAAATTTATATTTATGTCCATTAATCAGTTGTTTATTAAGTGTAAACTAATAATAATGAAGAGGTATGACCCTTTGTAATCATGCCTATATATGGGTGAGTATATCTCTCCAACAAATGTGAAGGGTGTGATTTATTGTCTTATTGGAATATGTAGGAGGTTTTCCCCTCAAAGTGGCTTAATAATATTTTATATATTCTAACATATGTGAATTTATATGCAATTCATTCCATTACAAGTGGTATTAGAGAATAAATTCTAGAAAAAAGTGGTTTTTCTACTATATCTCACACAAGCCTGCAAATTTCTCAAATATGTTTTTATCAAGGCTTGGAAAAGTGGCAAGTAAGATTCAGTAAAAAATATAATTTTTTTCATTGTTTTGTGAGATTTATTGCACATTTTTTATTTTTCATAAAGTCACTCTCTAGGCTGCATTTTTTGAATTTTATCAATTTTATCTACATTTTCAGAAATCCTATAAAATTACTTGAACTTTCACTTTTGAGCCTTTCTAAATTTATAAATTTACTGGTCAAATTTGGTTAAATTTGACTCTTAACATCTACCCTTTTAGGCCTCAACGTGTCAGAGTTGTAAACTAGAGGATGGGAAACAAATTCATACACACCATGGAAAACTCCTTATAAAGATAAATTACAATCTAATTTATAACTTAGGGGGAATTCCACCACAAGGGACTTTCGAGCTGTTTTGGCCAAAATAAATCACCGATTAAATGAGCTTGAGCATATAGTTGATCAAAATTTTCATTTTCAAATGAACTCAGTAATTACTCTAAATGCATGTATCTAATATCCCAGAGGACCAACCTATATTTGTTAAAGAACCATGTATCATGGTAATTTAAGATGACATGGAATACACCATGACGGGGCATACTAATTATGACTCATATGAGCATAAGAAAATCTTTAACATTTTTAGTTGTAATAATCACACTTTCAAGTTAGGTGAATTGAATCACCAAAATATTACATTGTTACTAGAGATAATAACTATACACTTGAGATAATTGGAGATGGCTTGCAAAGGAGGAAGATGCACTATGAGATATGTTATAGGCCAGTGCAATGAAAACTTTACAAGGAAAATACCTATTAATAGAAGATTTGATCACACCTTATTTAAGATGAATGAGATACAACGTGAACATGTTAGATGTCAAAACCTTAAATATAATGGTTATGGAGGTCATTCTACTAGAAGTTCTTGATTTGGTCTGAGCTCTATGAAAATATAAAACAATAGAAATAATAATAATTCTCTCTTATTGTTCAAACGTAGAGTAAATGGATATTATATAGCCAAATATATAGCCAAAACAACCTCCGAAATAATAGGGATGTGTTATAACTAATATCCCATAATAATATTCATAGGTGCAACCCACTAACCAAGTACGTAATATTTTTATAATATACAACAATATTACTTAACAAAACACTAAATACAATATATTTATCCACACCCACATATTAATATTAACCGATACAAAATATATGTGAGCACTAAAGTATTTCCTAACATTCCCCCCTTAGTGCGAGCATGGGAGAAAAATAATTGCACTTCCTTCGTAGTGTGCCACCCATGCGTGCTCATGATTTGAATGGTTTTTCCGAAAATCCAACAACCTCAACAAGGATGGTTTTACAGGACAACCAACAACCCAAATATCATGATGTCGTTTTTCCTTATGCTTCCGTTTGTCCACTATGTTTTTTCTTCAGGGAATTATGTAGGAAACATTGCTCACTGAATATAAACCAAAAAGAGGGAAAATGAAAATGGAAAATGGAACATTGAGACAATTACCCCCCCTCAATGTGAATATTTCACTTATTCAACACAAAATATGGACTCTGAAATCATACTACACACAACTGAAACAAACTGTAACTATGGAATGAAAGTAAACTCACACTCACACCATCACCATAGTTTCATGTGGCCCTGTCATTGGTGACTGATGAGAAGTCATTGATTGACCTCCAACCTCCTGTGCCTCCGTCCTCTAGTGAATGATGTTACTTACTCAACAAATATGATCATGTCGCTCAACTGTTTCCACATTGTGATTATCATTTTCTTCAATTCTGCAATGTGAAACACTTTATTTTCTGGATGTCGAGTAACACTGAAAATGTGTCTATGAGAAATTTTGTTTTATTTTTCAAACTTTTGACTCTGACTCACAATGAACTTTTGGCGACTAATTTTTTTTGGCTCTTGACAATACAATGATACTTGACAATAACAAAACTCATTTGACTAACAACATAATTATGACTTGATGACGTGCTTGAAGAGAATAAAATTCATATGAGAGGACTCCTGATAGCTAATGAATGACACACATACTTTTGTTTCAATGACTCGACTATCTATATTTATGATTATGAAATCCAGTTGGAACAATGACATGACAATAACAATTCTAAAAAAATTGATACCTATACTACTCGTGTTATAGACATTTGAACAATAACTAATTTTTTTTGAAATAAGAAAGGACTTTATAATAACTTACTGAGACCCAATATTAATACATTTAAAAAAAAGCAACAGTGGAAACCTAAACACAATGTATTGACTATTAACTGTATAATTCAATCCACTTTTAAATGAACATGTAACCCACATGACAACATGGACGTTTGGATCAAACTATATTTGAACCCCCAAAAAAACTTCAAGCTAAAAGAATCGACAAATAATATATTATATCCTCAAGAAACACGGACCTATAACCATGGCCAGTAAAACACCATCTTCTAGTAGCTATGAAGTGAGTCCATCGATGTCTCTCTGAAGTGCTTAAGAAAACACTGAATAATGATCACTCAAATGATGTTTTGTTTATTCCAGAGGTCGCCAAATCACTTTTCACATGTAGTTAGCCACAAAAATTGGAAGAAAAAAAAAATCTACTAATTGAGGATGATCAGATTGTTTTTAGAATGTGGTCTTCTTACCAATATGTTAGGCTATGGATGCAAGCTGATTTTGATGTTTAGAAGGAGAGGTCGAACTCACTTAGAGGCATCCATAGTATTTGTGAGAGATATAACACAAGGTTGCGCTCAATGTAATAGAATACGAGTTGGATAAAAATCAATCCAGAATATGAAAATTATTTGGAATGCCTCATGTCGACAGCCATAATGGCCCACAAACTACTACTTCCCAGTCAAACTAGCCACACACCCAAATGTGAAGCCTCGTTCGAAGACCAATTCTCCAATTCAGTATTAGTGACCAAAAAATGATGTTATCACAATGAATATTTGGAAAATATTCAGTAATAAAGATAGATTAATTTCTAGCATGTGTTATAAAGCTGGGACTGGTGTAGATGAAGTGTAGTATATATAATATACACACCCAAGTCGAGGAACCAGAGATCACTCTGGAAATATATGAGGATCTTAATAGCTCACTTCCAAAAAGAGATAATAATATCATAGAACAGTCATCTACAATGTAGATTAATAGCTCAAATGAATTTAACCATGATCGAGGCACTTAATAGTGGTAGGGATGCCCCTGATTAAGCATCAAAATCTCACACATTACTCCATTGAAAATAATTCTTTCTTCAATTTGGATTAACCTTTCTCTGATACCAAATCTTGATTTGGTCCGAGCTTGAAAATATAATAGGGTCATCCGTGGACGTCATATTGCAAAAAACAGCAAAATCTCAACTTGTAGGGATTATTAGCTATACACGCACTCTAAATTAGAAAAAATTATATAAATATGAATCGTAGCATTCAAAATCTAGTTTCTAAAATACTAATTTTTGTAAAAAACGGACAAGTTTAGCTATATTAAACACTTAAAATTATATGACTTAGTTTTTTTTTTTTTTTTAAAACTTATAAGATTGTAGTCCGTTTGCCCGCATTTTGGATGACCAAATCTTGTTATTTTTTTTTTCCTTTGGTGAAACGTTAGATGTAGTTGTCTATCTTGGGATGGATTTTATTTTGTATTTTTTTTAGCAATATTTTTTTTTATGATTTTTTCCGTGAAAGTGGTCTGAAAATATTTAGAAAATGGAGCGCTTTCCGTTTGCCCGCCATAACTATATCAAAAAATATCGAAATCAATTTTTTTTTTAACGTGTATAGAATTTGTCCACGCTTGGGATGGTATAAGTTTTATCATATTTTGATAAGCGAAACAAAAGTTACAGTCTTAAACGTAGACATGAACATTCACGGGAAAAAATGTCTTAAAGACCTATTGTTAGTAAGAAATTATAAAATGATATTTATCTTATTCTATTCACTTTAAAAACAATATTTCTACGAAGCTAAGAGTCTCCCCTACGCGATGGCACCATTTTTGTGAAATGTTTTCAGTTTTTTAGCATGGTTCAAGTCTTTGGAAGAGCAGATTTGAGGTTTTTTGACCTTTTACACTTCATAATGACCTTCCATAGCTTTGGTTGGGGAAAAACAAAGATTTTCTGAGGCTTAGGTTCGGCAGATAGATCCGCGATCACGGTTTTTTTAACAATACCGCGAGCGCGCTTTATAAACCGCGAGCGTGGTTCATAAAGCGCGCTCGCGGTTCAGAAATCATATTTACACACATCCCAATGTCTGAATTACCATGTGATTTTTACTCTCTGACCTTACCGTATGAATTACTGTGAAATTCTGTCTTTTTCTGCACGTTTTTCTTATCACCGGAAGCAAAACATCATGGGAGACAAAAAAGGAAGTCATTAAGTAAAAAAACACCAAACGAATTAGAGGCCAACAAAATTCAAAATGTTGAGCGAATGCGGAAACTTCGTGAATCTAGAAGAGGTTCATCTTCAATCCCAACTATTGTAAGCAATGAAGAACTAGGTAATGTTTCTACTGTCAATGTTGAAGTTGAATTAAATACTCGTGATGAAGAAGTTTTTACTGTCAATGTTGAAGAAGAATTAAATACTCATGATGTAGCAAATGTTGAAATTGAAGGAGACAATGAAAATGTGAATAAGGAAATTCATGTTGAAACTGTAGACAAGCAAAATTTGACAAAAACACCTCCTAGGATTTTACGTAAGAAACCTAATTTTTTTATTGAAATTGATGAAAACATTTTGAAACCAATGTCTGACAAACTTTCTGAATGACAAATCAGAAGAAAAGCCACTGAAATTTGGGATAATCATTTTGAAATTTTAAATGATTCCCAAAGATGTCAGTTGTTGGTTAGTTTGATGAAATTGATTAAAATGAGACCTACATTAAACACCTTAGGATTGACAACATCTAACATACGTGGTCAAACCTCTACAATTGTTGAAAACCTTCATGATGCATATCACACTGTTGGTGTCAAGAGACGCACTAGGGATAGTAATATTGTGCGTCGTGTACTTGCTACTAGTGTTGTAAGTGAATCAATAAAAAAACAACGTTTGATTACGCAAACAAGTCGAATGTTGCAAGTTAATCGAAAAACTCTAATGAAAGCAATTGAAAGACGTAATATCCTTCAATCACTCAATAATGTCGATTTTTGGGCATTTTCTGCTAGAGCACCGCGTAAGGACAAAAATAATTCTGATGCTATAAGAGAAGTTGTTATTAAATTTTGGCATGATAACACTAGAGTTTCACCTAATACAAGAGATGTTATAAAACGGAGAGTTGGTTCTACTAATCGTGAACCACATCCAAAGCATTTCTTAGATATGACTCAAACTCAATTTTTTCGTAAGTTTGAACAAGAGAATCTGGAAATTAAAATTAGTCAACGTTTTTTTGAAATGTTGAAACCATTCTATGTGAAAATCAACCATGCTCGCACCACTTGTTGTTGTAGGCAACATGTTGAATTTGTGATGCATTATGCTAAATTTTTACGTATTCGTTCTAATTTTCATTCTGAAACTATGTTATCTGAATGTGGTGTTCAAGTTCCACCAATATCTTCCAGGGATTTCATTCCTACTATATTTTGTGAAAAAGAAGTTGGACAATTTTTTTATAGTCAGGATTGTTTAGATGGAAGTTGTAGTACATGCGGCGGATTACCTAAATTGGAAAGTTACATCCATGAGAAAATTGAAGGTACAATAGGACATAATTTAGTTGAATTTGATAAATATAAATCAGTTGCATACCAGTTGAAAGATGGAAAAGAGTCGAAACGGTGTGAGCTAGTTACAGAACAAATGCCCATTTTTCAATTTATGAGAAAATTTAAGGATGAAATTGTTTATGAGTATGCGAGGCATACACATAGAGCTCGATGGTTGGATGAACAATTCAAGCTATGCAAAGACACATTTCCTATTGGTACTATTGTTTCAGTGGTCGATTTTGCAGAGAATTACACATTGCAACCACAAATGGAGGTTCAATCGCAATATTACAACTCAGTACAAGTTGCCATTTTTGTGCATATAGCATTTCTACATTCTCCTGACAGTACAGAGAATGATCAAAAATTTTTAAGAGAGTACCACTTTTATATCAGTGATGATCGTACTCATTCTACTGAATTTGTGCAAGGGTGTTTCCAGTTATTTTATGGAAACTTGTCTGATAGGGACATCCACTTCAAACAACATTATATATGGTCAGATAATTACACGTCTCAGTTTAAGAATGCACGAATGTTTTATTGGATGAGTAGAATGCATGTCAAGATGGGTGTGCAACATATTTGGAGTTTCACTGAGGCTGGACATGGAAAAGGAGAGCATGACGGTGCAGGGGCATGTGTGAAAAGAGCTCTTGCAAGAGAAGAGTTGAAGTACAAAGATGGTGCTAAATTAAAAGATGCAAAGAGCATAGTGGAATGGTGTACTGACAACATGGCCCGAGGTTCTCAAGAAAATTCCACAGTTTGCAGATATTTTTGGTTGATAGAGGAAAAACATATTGCTAACTACGAGGATTGTATGACACTCACTGGGTCCAGTGATATGCACTCATTTTGTAGCTCAGACGCTACTTCGTGGGCCGTATGGACAAGAAAGTTGACATGTTTTTGTGCATCTTGTATCGAATTTGTCACTGCTGAGTGTGATTCACAAGAATGGGTGGAAGGATGGATTTGTAGGCCTCTAACTCCGCTTCCTAGTTATCAACCTCCACAAGCATTACAACTTGTTTCTGCAGATGAAGTTACAACATCCAAGGACTTTGACGAAATTTTGATTTTGGTGCGACAAGGTATTTATGGTTATTTATTTAATTTTTGTATTGAGTTATGTCCATTGAAATTTTAATATGTAATTTAAATTTGAGTTGTTCAACCTTGGTTATTTTTTTGTAGGACATGTGTTTGCAGTAATTGCGACAGAAGACAATGAAGAAGGAACAGACTATTTCTTATGTCGTTGCATCGAGGAAAGAAAGAAGTTGACTTCTCCTATTATAGATGGCGAAGAGATTGAGTATCCTACAGGGTCAGTGGTAGTTACTGGAACTTGGCTTCGACGGTATCCATTAAAAAACTCCTCTGTTTGGGTGTTTGAAGACTTTGAGACACACAGGAAAATACTCTTATATTCACATCTAGTTCTAGCGACAAATATTCAGTTGTATAGATATCGAGGAAGGCCTAATAACAAGATTCTTTGGAAGGTTCGAGAGTCAGATCATGAAGCAATCTTGTCTGCTATTCAGAGTAGATCCGATCCTGATGGTTCATTGGAATGAATTTACAATGCTCATGTCTGGTATATATTTAATTTCTTTTCAATTATATATATATATATTTTTTTAGTTTAAAGATCTAGATTTAAGTTTGAATATATTTTATTTTAAATTTGTGTATTTTGTGTACATGTATATAGATAGTATATGGTTTTGATTTGAAACTTAAATTTCTTTGACTAACAATTTTATGTTTAGGTTAGTGGTGCCAGAAAAGCTTCCACCTTCACGTGGTTGGCACTGTTAGTAGAGAATTTTAAATTCTCGAAGCTAAGAGAAGCTTTCATTGTTTGAAAAAGTTGTAAATTTTGAAAAAGTCAAGTAAATTTTGAAAATATTGTAAATTTTGAAAATGTTGTAAATTTTGAAAAAGTTGTAAATTTTGAAAAAGTTGTAAATTTTGAAAATGTTAAATTTTGAAAATGTTGTAAATTTTGAAAATGTTGTAAATTTTGAAATGACTCCTCTAGGTGCCACGGAGTCCAAGTAGTCACCCGTCGAAGTTGAACGATATTTTGGTCTCAGGGCTCTTAAGGGACTACGCCCGAACGAAGTAGCCTGGAAGCAACGACCCTTTCGCGCACCAAAACACCACCTCCTCTAGCATTCACCTGGCCACCCAGACGTGCCGGCGCAGTCGGTTCGGTGCCACGACCCACCGTTTGCAAAATATAGCATTTGACAACCTTACACTGGCTCCAACTGCACTATTTCACGCGTTTGCAAACAGTAGGACAGTGAGAGCACCGAAATGAGAAGGAAAAAACTGAGAGAGGCTATTGTAGAGGGTCCATACACTGAGGTTTTAGATCAGACGAGGCCTCTCTAGGTGCCACGGAGTCCGAGTAGTCACCCGTCGAAGTTGAACGATATTTTGGTCTCAGGGCTCTTAAGGGACTACGCCCGAACGAAGTAGCCCGGAAGCAACGACCCTTTCGCGCACCAAAACACCACCTCCTCTAGTGTTCACCTGGCCACCCAGATGTGTTGGTGTAGTCGGTTGGGTGCCACGACCCACCGTTTGCAAAATATAGAGTTTGACAACCTTACACTGGCTCCAACTGCACTATTTCACGCGTTTGCAAACAGTAGGACAGCGAGAGCACCGAAATGAGAAGGAAAAAACTGAGAGAGGCTATTGTAGAGGGTCCCTACGCCGAGGTTTCAGATCAGACGAGGCCTCTCTAGGTGCCACGGAGTCTGAGTAGTCACCCGTCGAAGTTGAACGATATTTTGGTCTCAGGGCTCTTAAGGGACTACGCCCGAACGAAGTAGCCCGGAAGCAACGACCCTTTCATGCACCAAAACACCACCTCCTCTAGCATTCACCTGGCCACCCAGACATGCCGGCGCAGTCGGTTTGGTGCCACGACCCACCGTTTGCAAAATATAGCGTTTGACAACCTTACACTGGCTCCAACTGCACTATTTCACGCGTTTGCAAACAGTAGGACAGCGAGAGCACCGAAATGAGAAGGAAAAAACTGAGAGAGGCTATTGTAGAGGGTCCCTACACCGAGGTTTTGGATTAGACGAGGCCTCTCTAGGTGCCACGGAGTCTGAGTAGTCACCCGTCGAAGTTGAACGATATTTTGGTCTCAGGGCTCTTAAGGGACTACGCCCGAACGAAGTAGCCCGGAAGCAACGACCCTTTCGCGCACCAAAAAACCACCTCCTCTAGCATTCACCTAGCCACCCAGACATGTTGGTGCAGTTGATTTGGTGCCACGACCCACCGTTTGCCTTTGACAACCTTACACTGGCTCCAACTGCACTATTTCGCGCGTTTGTGTAGGACAGCGAGAGCACCGAAATGAGAAGGAAAAAACTGAGAGAGGCTATTGTAGAGGGTCCCTACACTGAGGTTTCATCAGACCCTCTCTAGGTGCCACGGAGTCCGAGTAGTCACCCGTCGAAGTTAAACGATATTTTGGTCTCAGGGCTCTTAAGGGACTACGCCCGAACGAAGTAGCCCGGAAGCAACGACCCTTTCGCGCACCAAAAAACCACCTCCTCTAGCATTCACCTAGCCACTCAGACATGCCGGTGTAGTCGGTTCGGTGCCACGACCCACCGTTTGCAAAATATAGCGTTTGACAACCTTACACTGGCTCCAACTGCACTATTTCGCGCGTTTGCAAACAGTAGGACAACGAGAGCACCGAAATGAGAAGGAAAAAACTGAGAGAGGCTATTGTAGAGGGTCCCTACGCCAAGGTTTGGATAAGATGAAGCCTCTCTAGGTGCCACGGAGTCTGAGTAGTCACCCGTCGAAGTTGAACGATATTTTGGTCTCAGGGCTCTTAAGGGACTACGCCCGAACGAAGTAGCCCGAAAGCAACGACCCTTTCGCGCACCAAAACACCACCTCCTCTAGTGTTCACCTGGCCACCCAGATGTGTCGATGCAGTCGGTTCGGTGCCACGACCCACCATTTGGAAAATATAGCGTTTGACAACCTTACACTGGCTCCAACTGCACTATTTCACGCGTTTGCAAACAGTAGGACAGCGAGAGCACCGAAATGAGAAGGAAAAAACTGAGAGAGGCTATTGTAGAGGGTCCCTACACCAAGGTTCTAGATCAGACGAGGCCTCTCTAGGTGCCACGGAGTCTGAGTAGTCACCCATCGAAGTTGAACGATATTTTGGTCTCAGGGCTCTTAAGGGACTACGCCCGAACGAAGTAGCCCGGAAGCAACGACCCTTTCACGCACCAAAACACCACCTCCTCTAGCATTCACCTAGCCACCCAGATGTGCTGGCGTAGTCGGTTCAGTGCCACGACCCACCGTTTGCAAAATATAGCGTTTGACAACCTTACACTGGCTCCAACTGCACTATTTCACACGTTTGCAAACAGTAGGACAGCGAGAGCACCGAAATGAGAAGGAAAAAACTGAGAGAGGCTATTGTAGAGGGTCCCTATGCCAAGGTTCTGGATTAGACGAGGCCTCTCTAGGTGCCACGGAGTCCGAGTAGTCACCCGTCGAAGTTGAACAATATTTTGGTCTCAGGGCTCTTAAGGGACTATGCCCCCGGAAGCAACGACCCTTTCACGCAGTAGCCACCTAGCCACCCAGATATGCTGGTAAGCAACGACCCACCGTTTACAAAATATAGCGTTTGACAACCTTACACTGGCTCCAACTGCACTATTTCACGCGTTTGCAAACAGTAGGACAACGAGAGCACCGAAAATGAGAAGGAAAAAACCTATTGTAGAGGGTCCTATGCTAAGGTTCATTAGACGAGGCCTCTCTAGGTGCCACGGAGTCTGAGTAGTCACCCGTCGAAGTTGAACAATATTTTGGTCTCAGGGCTCTTAAGGGACTACGCCCGAACAAAGTAGCCCGGAAGCAACGACCCTTTTGCACACCAAAACACCACCTCCTCTAGCATTCACCTGGCCACCCGGATGTGCCGCATTTGGTTTGGTGCCATGACCCACCGTTTGCAAAATATAGCATTTGACAACCTTACACTGGCTCCAACTGCACTATTTCACACGTTTGCAAACAGTAGGACAGCGAGAGCACCGAAATGAGAAGGAAAAAACTGAGAGAGGCTATTGTAGAGGGTCCCTACACTGAGGTTTCAGATCAGACGAGGCCTCTCTAGGTGCCACGGAGTCTGAGTAGTCACCCGTCGAAGTTGAACGATATTTTGGTCTCAGGGCTCTTAAGGGACTACGCCCGAACGAAGTAGCCCGGAAGCAACGACCCTTTCGCGCACCAAAACACCACCTCCTCTAGCATTCACCTAGCCACCTGGATGTGTTGGTGTAGTCGGTTCGGTGCCACAACCCACCGTTTGCAAAATATAGCGTTTGACAACCTTACACTGGCTCCAACTGCACTATTTCGCGCGTTTGCAAAAGTAGGACAGCGAGAGCACCGAAATGAGAAGGAAAAAACCGAGAGAGGCTATTATAGAGGGTCCCTACACTGAGGTTCCAGATCAGACGAGGCCTCTCTAGGTGCCACGGAGTCTGAGTAGTCACCCGTCGAAGTTGAACGATATTTTGGTCTCAGGGCTCTTAAGGGACTACGCCCGAATGAAGTAGCCCGGAAGCAACTTATCCCCATTTTTTACATTAATGACAAAGGCATACATTTAACAACATGTTCTTCATCTTTCTCCTCCTGATAGGATCACCTCTTCATTAGAAACATCAACCAAATGTCTTAAATAAGCTCAAAATCTTGAAATTTCACTCAAAAACTGATTTTAGCCTCTTTTCAAGCATAGAGACACTAAGCTCCCCTGGGAATAACATATGCATGATCTGAACATGTTGAAAATCATTGATATTTATCATCATCATAACTTTTCTTTGAGTAAGAGCACCATCATTCACCTTGTAGGTATGCAAAAAAATTCATTCCTCACAAAAGCTTTTTTTTCACCTTCAAGAATCCACTATACCAGACCTACATACCTAAAACAGTCATCTCTATAGAAAAATGATCCTTCTTACCTTCATCTTTGGGCCAACTCTACTTGTTAGGCACCAAAACTTGATTTAGTCACATGTTTGTAGCCTTCATGTATTGGGAAGAAATAATGCATTCATGACTCATACCTTACTTGTTCTTGGAGAATACACTCATCACAGACCTCAAAAGCCTTTAAATAAACAATGTCCCCCTGAGTGTTTTGTATCATACACATCATCATATAGCTCTATAGAATCTCCTTTTCATATCATTGTAAACTGATTATCATAAAATCATCAACCTTCCCTCCAAATCTAGCTTCATCTTGTCGAAAAAATGCCTTTCTAGCACACGAAATCACCTAGAGTACCTTCAAGAATCTATCATATATGTACTCCTGTCAAGATTAGGCATTGAGAATTTTTTTCAAGCACTTTAAGTAACACCTACAGGCATGTAGGTTACAAAATTAGAGAAAATTTGAAAATTTCAAGTCATGTAGCACAATGGACACTAGACAGATACTTGTATTTTGGAATGAAACACACTTCTAGACCTGACAATTGACCACTTTGAATGCATCATAACATGCCATGGTTGGGCTTGACATGTACACATTTCACCTGTGAAATATTCTTTACAGACGCATAAGCAAATTATATGTATATACTGATTCAAGAAACCTCAAGTCATAGACCAAACTAGCTACCTGCCTCACTAGCTTATTCAAGTATAATCATCACAAGAACAATTCTTGGAGCATATTACCAATTTAAGAGTATACTCACCATATTCTTTAAAATAACGCATGCTCTACCTCTTGAAAACATTTTCCATAAGTTATCAGATAATCCCTATAGATCTATTGGTTTGAATATTGCACAAGTGAATGATGCGATATGTGAATTGTTCCAAGACAAAACAATGCAAGCATCCAAGATTGTAAATTATGAAAATACAATCTAGATATAATTAACTGTTTCAGTTTTACAGATCTAGCATCTTTATACCATTGCCATTCAGAAACTGATTTGGGTACAAAAACTATTATAATCACATCACTTGTATTATAATGAAGAGTGAGAATCAATAGGTACTATAGTGGTTCCAATATAAATAGGGCCAACATATATCATGATCTAAAAAATTCCCTGTCCTTAGGGTACCATGGCATGATGTCATCATGTCATCAAGATCCACAGTATATTAAAGTCCACTGCATGGTATATGTCATGGACCTTATAATGGATTCAAGGATGCAAAATCAACGCACAAAGAAGGTTCCAGAACCTATTCCCATTCCTTATTTTAAATTGAACTTGAACATGGCCTTGGAATCAGGCCCCATAATGATCCACCTTATGAGATAGACACAACCTATTCAAAAAATGAGGATGGCTCATCTCATTTTGACAACGTGATGCATATTCCCAATGGAGGTCCTATACGAGGATCTTTACTCAAGTAACATATTTCCTAATTGAGTTCTTTTTACCTTGTCATATAATTAGATACTCCATCCAATTGAAAATTTACCCTACTATATCCTGAACCGATAGATTGGAATAAAAAATTTCACATGCCAATTTATTTCTTTGATCCAAGTGCAAGAAAAACAAACATAAGTCTCATAGTGAAATCCTCTTTGAGTCATTAGTAAACAAACAAGACAAAGAACATATAGAAAAATTGGTATACCCATTCAAAGATGATGATTAACCACGTTACACTGCTTGTTAAAGAACTGAAAAAGTCATAAATATGATTTAACCAACACACATGGATATATATATATAATATAAACAAAGTGAATCAAACAAAGTGTGCTCCAGACGCACGTCTCTGAAAATATATATGTACATAAGTTCATAATGTATGTGTACATCTCGAACTAAGCACGTGTCATAATGTACATATGGGACCACATGCGGTCGCAAAAGGCTATATATATACAATGGACTGTGAATCTACTCATGACCACATATGTACATCCAGGTGGACTATAAATCTACTCATGAAACATCTTCCCTCTCTTCGCCCTGCTAGAAGTAGCACGTCCACGACCTGGGGATGTAGTGGAGGGAGATGCCACTACGGATTTCATCCGTGTGGTCCTAGGTGTCTCTAAGCATGCCTGCAACCTAACCTGCACATTCATAAACAACAAGTTTTTAACACCCAAAATTTTAAAATACATTCAAAATTTAGAAACTTGTACAATTTAGTTAAAATGCATGTGAAATCTTACCGCAATGTCATGATCCCTATCAATTTGTTGTTGACGCGTCGCAGGGACAACAATAGACTCACGAGGGGTAAGCTACATACAAATAATTAATTTTCAAATTAAATATTTCACATATATACCTACAAAATTTGATATTGTAGATTTAAGTTTAATAAGAAATAATGAACCTCCAAAATTTAACAAATTTAAAAAATTGTGTACCTCAGTTAGTGGATCTGCAGATGCTATGGCAGTATCTACAGCAGCCTCCACAGTCTGCATATATGGAGGAGTCTCTCTAGCAGTCATAAGCTATACAAAAAACATGTACAAATCAATATTAAAATCTACATGACAGAGGTCCAAAGCATGTAATCCGTGCGTGAACTTCCAGTAATTAGAAACAAAGTGTAAAGAGATTTACTAACCTGCGTAAAACTCATGTGAGGCGTGCCAGTAGCCTCAGTTCCCTGAGCAGATGATGACCCGCCAGGCTCCTGTGTATAAAAGAGAAAAATATTAATACATGTACAACATACACGTGAAACAAATTATAATAATAATCTAGTGCAATTAAATGATTTATTAAAAATGTAAGTTTGTACAACTTGAAACTTACGTTTGAAACACGCCCAGCCGCAGTAGCTAGCATGTCGACGCCGGATGTTTCCTTCACCGGCTCTTGCTATTTAAAATAAAATAAAAAATAAGTTTTTTACATGTATGTACATGACGTACAATCAAATATATATATATATATATATATATATATATATATATATCTCAAACATGTGAATTAAACTATTGTATGTATATATATATTATTTAAATTTATTTGAAATTTACCTGTGAAAGACCAATATCAGTGGCTCCAGTTCCAAAAACATTCCCCAGCATCTCATCTATAGAAAAGAAATCCTGTGAACCAGCAAATGATGTCTCGCCTGCAGTGCATACGGCACCACATGATCCACAGTGGTGTGGTGCACTAGAACTGGCGCCTCCACCAACATCACCAGATGCAATCTGGGTGCTATGCTGGGTGAGAGTGTCAGTGAGCTCCCTCAATGCATGCAATGTATCAATCTCCACAACCTCCTTCACTGTAGGAGGGATAACTGAAGGCAGTGGGGGTTTTGGGGCATGGGGGATCCTAGGCTGACCTACGCGTGCACCAGGTCTGCTCTGTGCAGAGCCACCTCCTCGACCAAAAAAGTCAGAAAAGTCAAAATAATTCGGGACCTCATTGAGCACGAACTCACAATATAATTTCTTCAAAAAATAAAGAGGAACCTCATTGTTGTTGCATGGTGGATAATCAAAAACCATCCACCATCGGTCCCAAAAATTGTTTTTGATTCTGTCATCATGGCACCAATGGATTGGGAACCGTTTGCAAGTAACTGCAGGGGGGCATTGGTTCTAGGGTCGGTAAATAATGCACAAATGAGGTCTTTTCCAAATTTTTTTGTCTTTGACGGCCGCATGGGATAGTTTATCCGCATACCACCACCTACAGTCACTTCTAAAGGTGTTCCATCTATGTATTTGGTTGGTTGCAGACTCGACTTCACCAATCAATGTTTGCAATGTATTGGCTAAAGTCATGCGGGATGGATTTGTAGCATGATTTTGTCTTATAGTTTGAATTAGGTTCTCAATGACAATTTTATTTTCTTGGATTCTTCCAATGATATTATCTTGCATTCCTGCTGGCTCAGTGGGGACAGAAGGAGCCACAGGAGGCGGATCTATGTTTGGAGGAGGGTTTTGAGGAATGTTCGGAGGGTTTTGAGGAATGTTCGGTGGGTTTTGAGGAATGTTTTGATGGTTTGCACGATTTCGAGCTTGCCGACCAACTGATAAAACAAGAAAATTGTATACATAAACAAACATTTCAAAAAACCCATGAAAATGCAAAAAAAAACCTAAAATGCAAAAAAATGATTACAATCGGGGACTTACCTCCTCGTCTTGGCGGCATGGTTGAATCTATCGCTATCCAGAAGTCCGATGAGCAATTTTGAGATGGTATTGAAAGCGCGAGTGAAAAACGTTTAGGAAAAGTCGCGGTTCGAAATGAAAAATGAGGAAAATAAGGAGTCGCGGGACTGTTAAATTTTGTCTCAGAGTTCCGCGATCGCGGTTTATAACCGCGCTCGCGGTTCTAAACCGCGATCGTGGTTTTAGGTTCGGTAATTACCGAACCTAGAATTTAGGAACCGCGATCGCGGTTCCTTTATTTCAGGTTTTTATGTCCACGGAATTGTCCACCAACTTCGTGCACTTACCCGGTGATCATAATTGATCTCATCAAGGAATAACACCTACTGTACAAGGATGTTTTATCCAGGAGGACCAAGGTTGAATAGATTTTTTTCCACTGTTAGCCAAACATTGAGGATGATGTTTATTTAAATGGGAGGAGCATGTTATGCCCCTAACACATACAACTTATAAGGTTAAGTGTAGGCTAACTTATGGATTATATAACATTTATATTTATATTAATTAGTTAGTTATTTATTAAGTGTAAATTAATAATAATTAAGGGGTGTGATCCTTCGTAATCATGTTTATATATGGGTGAGTAAATCTCCCCCATAAGTGGGACATGTGAATTATTGTCTTAGTGGAAGATTTAGGAAGTTTCCCCCTCAAAGTGGCTAAATAATATATTATATATTTTGACATATTTGTATTTATAATTTAATTAATTCCATTACACACATCCTATCCTTGTTCAGTACATTTAATTATCTCTCTCCCAAATTGATTATTCTTACGCATTGATGTGTCATCACATTCTATATATAAATGCATAAAATCGGTACTTGACCTTTTTTTATTATGATGTAACTTTCATATTGCACTCACTATCACCCTATCCAAAACTATATAGTAAGGTCATGATGTAATTTCCAGTCTAGGTTGACTTGTAGGGTCTTAGACTGACACATCCTCTAATTTTTCTTTCAATTATATTATTTTTGTTGGGTCTTTTTATCCTCCTAGGTTTACATTTTCATAATTATTTACCTTCAAAACCATATATAAGAAAGTTTAAACCACCTCATTTGTGAACTTGGAAATCACTACAGATATTAATATCAAAGGCACTCAAGGTTCCCTAAACTTCCCAAATTTTATGTAAATCCACTAGGGAAGTCATTAATTTAGTTCCAAAGAACTCAACTAGGTCAAGGATTTCATATTCCCTCATTTCCAAGCATCTAAAGATCCTAACTCAGTGTATTAGCAAGAGTACAATCATCTCAAACATGGTCAAAGTGTTTTAAATTACCAACTAGTTGCATTCGTATAAATATTACATGCTCGGTGGAGAGTTACGTGTGGTTTGAGGCCTCTTTGAAGTAGTGCCAATGTAGGAAGTACATGGATTCCACTTCAATCCAAACACTAACCTTCTTATAGGGTATCCCACCCATGGTTAGGGTTTGATTTTGGTTCAAATGATTTCAAATGGTTTTGGGACAATCCAAAACTTAGAGTTTGACTATCACACACATTTCTAAACCACCGCAGGGCACAAAAAGTTATATAATCCCTCTCTAAGAAGGTATAATACCATACAAAAGGTCCAAGGCCATAAAATTGATCATGTAAAATTTGTATGGTTCTATACCATGACCTAGTTACAATCTCAAGAATGAAGCATATCAAGGTTAAGTACTCCCATCTTGTCTAGTTTGTGCACCCAAATCTCTCCTATATCACTATGTATAACTAAGTGCATTTATCCTCTTGTGTGTTTGAACTTGTAGCATATTATCATCACTAGTTGCAAGTATTAATTCATTATTTTGATATTACATGATTAATGTGTAATTCTTCTCTATTTGTTTCCTTTTGTTTAATGGTTATGGTTTGAATAAAATAAAATCATCCATAAACATTGGAACAATTTCTTGGGATGGGTGCAAGTGGGAGGATATTTTCAATGTTTAAAATTTTTGTTTATATTTTAATGGAGCTTCCTTTGTTAGGGAATATGTCACATTATCTTCTCCAGATGTGTACAAATCTTCCTAGCCTATAAAAACCTGGTCAATAGCCGTTGTCTTCACCTCCTAAGTCAATTCATCAAATATTGTATGGATCTTTGTGTCTGTGGGTATTATACGTATCCTTCACCCAGCTGCACCAGTTTAGAGGCATCAAAAATGATCATAGGACCACATTATGCGCTTGGTAGTTGGGAATAATTTGGCACTTAGAAATGTGTTGAAACACTCTCATTATTAAATAAACAGAATGTGATGGGGAACTGTGCTAAATGGAGCTCTTGCTAATATCTGTCAAAAAATTAGTACCATTATTGGTTAAATCAACCCTGCACATGAAGATAAATCTGTAACTGTAATATCTCCTCATTTTACTATATAAACATTGATTGATCTAGATTTGTAGTTGTATCTGAAGCGGGTTTATTTGGTATCTAAGAGGAAAGGAAACTTTTGCATGTTATTGTATGCAAAAGAAGAAGAATTTTGAGGATTATGAAGCACTTCATTTAGGCGTAATGTCTAGTTGTATTTATTTTGATTCTTTTGCTTCTAAGTATCTATGCTATGTGAACTGTAACCTTTGTAGCACCATTCTTGGGATAAACGATGCCTACCACTTCATTTTTCCTTCTTTTTATCTTTTGTTTCGAGTAGTTGTTGTATTGACTAATACATTGAAATTTCCCTTTCCCACTATCCCACTTATATATCTACAATATTTGTCTCTTTCACTCTTCCTCTGCCTGAAACCCTGTGTTTTTCTATTCTCTACCTTACGTGAAAGGGTTTATTAAAAATCCCCTATAATTTCTAGCAATATGTCTACAGGTTTCATCCAATCCCTCCATAATGTTGCACCCTTCCTTTTTCATATGGAAACGAATGGTTTGTGCATTTTTTTGTTTATTTATTGATGGTCTAATGAATGGAGGGTATCATAGAATAGGCACATGGACCATTTGACAAAATTACTTTAAAATGTGGCTTCATTTTATACCCTGTATGCAGGATACACACATCCTGGAATGGTTAAAAGGGATGGATAACTTCAAAAATGTTTGATTCAGCTAAAGAAGGACTCCACATCTAGGGCCAAATTAAGGTTCAGAGTGCCCTAAGCAGTACTCGGAGCATACACCCCCCTCCAAGACCAGACACCCACCTTCCTCTGCATATTTTTAAAACAATTATAGTATAACAGATGCCTTTCACAAGCTCATTGTTCATAGATTCAAAAATGGTTCTCCTTAACAATTGCCCCAGCCCTCACCAAAAAATCAGGCTCAGTTTTGTATTTATGAATACATTATAAATTTATACGGAAATAATAAATTGGAATTTATCATTATAATTTATGATCTGACTATCCCAGGCTTCCAGTTCAGTGATTCAGCCCTATGTATCTGTCCTCCAATCCAAACATCCTTGCTTCAAATCCTGCGAAGTCTTTTAGTTTTCTAGTTTTACTTTGTTTAAAAAAACAACCATAAATTATTTATAAAATATGTTTAAATAACATTAACATATAACCTATAAAGTATAATAAATTTATAAATACCAATACCAATATCATTGGGCACTTAGGAGCATCCCAGGGCCAAATCTTATTATCTTTATCTCTGAGCTCAATATCTTGGTATTCAAATCAAGAAAAGTCCGAAAGCCCAACTCAAGTTGCTGAAGTCTAAACTAGTGAAAATTGAAAGGATCATTGTGAGACTTTTCACTGATAGGTGATTCACTGTTCACATGGGGCATAAATGGTTATCGTTAAACCTGGAAAGTGGAATTATATTATACATTATATAAAATTACCATATTACCTTTGTTTTTATTTATGTGGTGTTGCATGCAGCGTTTGGTAATTTTAATTTTTTTCAAACTAGTAAGCCGACTGATTGGCAGAGCTGACCTATTTTTTTTTTCAAACTATGGCGCCCCTCCCCATTGTGCACCCTACGCAACTGCCTAGGTTTCCTAGGGAATAACACACCTCTGTCCACATCCCATGTCAACATGCTTCCACTCTGTGTCAAGATAGAAATATAGATTAGGGCGTGAACATCTTCCAAAATATAAATATAAATAAAAAATAATAAATGAGTTGGCTAAAGATTCTTTGGTCCTCAGGGCAGTGCATTGAAACATGGAAATTTGTCTTTTATATAAGTTGCACACGTATGGACAGCCCCACGGTTTTTTCCACCATTTTCTCCTACCTATGATCAAAATAAATACACTGGAACATATTAAGGACAACCATCAAATCGTGAAGGGGGGACGTCTATTTGATGTTGTAGTTGTGAGATATGCCCATATTTGGGTTTGTTTAAAACACACTGGAAATGTGGAAGCCAATCCATGGGTATTCACCAGGTATAATGGATACTTGAATGGTTCTTTTGTTAGATGTTTTATTTTCAAATGTTGGGAAAATATGTATGCAAAATATGGGAGCATTCTAAAGCACATGAACTGGTTAGCAAATGGTTTTTTGTGGACTTTGGAAATATCCTAAGGTATGATTTAATATCCTATATGCAGCATATTCAGTTTCCTTTTACCAAAGATGCTGATTTAGATGAGGAAATTTGTAATTTATCCTATGAACTACCTTGGAAACTCCCATGTGTGTATGAGCAAAGTGTTAAAGGCAATTGGTGGCAAGATTTTTCTCATCTTATAGGTACAGGTGCTAGACTAGTGAAACACTTCAACATATTTTGTCTATGGTGCAAGGCACTTAGACAAAGGAGTACAAAATTGCTTGTGGGCAAGCAATTTGAGGAAGGGAGGACTGAAATGTCCCTCTTTCTTGAATAAAATCATCGAAGACCTTTAGTCCATTTTGTCAACCCGACGGCCAAAGGAAAAATATAAGGGTGACTTAAGTCACAATAAGTTACTACAAAGTGCAAAAAGAAATATTTATAAAATTAATATAACACTTGTATTAATTTATTTGACTTAATAATAAATTTATAATCTCTAGATAGGTGCATTGGGTCTAATATTATGTTGTATCCTTTCTAGGGAGAGTAGAAAAGAGACCCATGCTATTTTTGTCTTCCCTAGGCAAAAATGCGCCTTGGACAAAAGAGGGAGAGTGGAGTTTAGAAAGGGTAAAAATTATTACTCTTCCTAAGAAAAATGTGACCTAGTCTAGGAGAGTGGCGACTTGGGTAGGTGAAGTTTTGGGGTGCTTCTTGCATAGAAATCACAACAAATCATGATTGGGTGTGTTGGAGGTATTTTTTGGGCCAAATTCCTTTATAAAGGGAAGAGGTTGACCTTGTAAGGCATCTCATACTTCTTTTATAAAATCTGAATTTTTATCTAAGCCTGGTGCTTGTTAAAAATATTCAAGAGGATGAAAACCCTCATTGAAAATGAGAGGAATTTCCAACCTGGTAATTCCATTGAGCTAGTAAGGAGAAATTTTGTATTTCCAGCAGTATTAGTAATAATTTGGAGCAAGAGTTTCTTCCAAATCAAAGTGCAGCAACTATAGTATCATTGTCTGAGGTACAACGACCATCTTTTGGCTATTATACTATACTTTCAGGGAATGCCAGGTTAGAATTTATTTATGTGATATTGTACTGGATTTTCTGGGCTGCAGATGAGTAATATTTCATCATTTTATGGAGTTCTTTCAAAGGCATTTTCAGTCCTTTTTATAAACAGATTTATGGGTTATTTTCTAGTTTTTATTCATCTTTAAAAGTAAGAAATTATGCATATCCTGGCCTTATTATTGCTTACATAGTCTTATAAATCAGTTTTCTTCATATTCTGGTCACTTAAACCATAAAGATCAGATTGGGTAAATCACAGATTTGTTTGAGAGCAAGTTATAAGGGGAACATGTCCAACACCTTGTCACCCTTATTGGTTATAGTTGCATTTGTATAAGCTGACCCTGTAGGATAAAATATACCATTCTAAGAGCGGAGTTGGAGTTCTAGAAATCTGAAAATTCACAGCTGAGCTGATAGTTGAAAGTATCCACATTGTTACATAAATTTTACTAACTTCTTCTAATCACTTTTCCATCAATAAATCTAGTCTGCAGTTAATTTTGTTGTGTTTTCTTCGTTGGACTGTCACATCACTAAAGGAAGTGCCCGAATTACCTTAAGCCAGAGATTGTCCCATTTGGGGACATTACATTTCCTTTGTGCCTCCGCCAACCTTCTTGGAAATTTTCTCATCTTACCTCTGCCGGCCCGACCTCTGCCACCATGTGGTGTCTTCTCATTGGCTGCGAGCCTGTCTAGGGAAAATTTCCCCAAAAAACTTTTCCAGCCATAACTTGAAAAGTACAAGGAGTTAGGAGGAAAATTTTACCTTTTTGGAAAGGTGAGAAAATTCTCTAGCTAATGGAGCCATTTCAAGAAAAATTTGAGTCCCTAAAGCATGCCAAAAATTAATTTAAGTGCCAACAAAGGAAAAGGAGGAGGAGTTAGCCAAAAATAAGCATGGGCTTATTTTGGATAACACTTTTGGTGACTCAGAGGGGTCATCTACCTGCTAGATGAAGTGATCAGCTACCTTGAAGGATCCATTGGGCATGGAGTCATGAGTAGTAGCCTGTAAACTAATTTGAAATTTGAAAACTTCCCTATGAGCCACTTTGAAGCCCACTGAAACTGGAGTTGTTTTTCACCAAAATACCACTGAAATGGACTATGCAGGAGCAAAACCAGCACCACAAAAACTATGTACAAAATTAGAAATCATACATACCCCAAGTGGTATATGCAGAGTGTGCACAAGCACTTCTTTTGCTGAAAGAAAACCTACCTACACTACTCTAACCAAGAGCAAAGGGAGCTCAAACAAAGCCTGCAATTGGCAGGGAGAAATAACTTCCCTTCCTAAAAAATGGCAGCCATGCAACTGATTTGGCACTGAACATGGCTTGTTGGATGAGTGAAAAAATGACCATAAGCTGGTCCTCCACCCAAATCATCAAGGTATCAACATTAATGGAAAATACCTCCTCAAGCTGACCTGCATTGGACTCCTGGAGGTATTGATGGTGACCCTTGGTACTCTGATGCTCATCCTCATGCCCTGAAGTAGGCATGACTGGTTTTGGTTTCTTCTTTGGCTTCAATGAATCCAAGTACCTGATTGGGCATGGTCTAATCCTTGGATGTGCCCATAGCTCTGAATTTCCATTCCAAAAATGGAATCCTCATGTAGACCTTCTTGAATGGATGATGTGGAAGAAGTGGTGAAAATCTCTTGCTCCTTCCTTTCCTCTTCCCATGAAGAACATGGAAGATTTAAATCTTCCAAACTTGGTTCCAATGGGCTGTCACAAAACACAAGCTACTATTTTTCAATGTTCTCCTTTGTGGCAGTAGGCTCTTGATGTTTGAGAATGAATGGTGGAGAAGAGAATGTTGTAATTTCAGTTGGCTCCTCCTCAAGACATTCCTCTAAGTATAATAAACAATCAAACTCTTCGCTGTCCCACTACAACAAAGCTTTTCCCTCTTGCATGGTGACCTCCAAATCTGCATTTTCTTCACCATGTGTAGTTTCACTTTCAAACATGAAACTTGTCAATTCGAACTCATCCAAAAATTTAGATTTTTGGAGAGATGAAGTGGGAGAGAAACATGGAATTTCTTGTGCCTTTTTCTCACAATTTGGACCTGTTTTGTTCACCTCCATAATGGCTTTATTAATCAAATCAGCCCCTTCAAATGAAAGCAAAAATTCATCAATAATGTTTCCTTCACCCAATGGCTTCAAACATGATTTAATATCTTCCATTTTCTCCTCTTCAATGGGGTTTGGAGATGGTTTTTCTTCCTTAACTACTGTTAAAAAATAATCCTTGTCCACCACTTGTTCTCCAACTCCAACTTCCTCTTTTGGCTTCACCATCAAGGGGATTTTTGTAATCCCAAATTTGAGAGCCCAACTCTTCAGATTGTCTGTCATTTCTTCTCTGTTGGGTTCCTCTTCTTACTGTTCTTCTTGACTGGTCTTATGATTTTCATCTTCCCAACATGGATCTGGGAATGCAAGAGGATGGATGGGTTGTGACTCAACTGATTTTGTAATTTTTTGTGATGGTAGAGGAGGTAGAAACTCTTGTTTCTTTGGAGGGAATGACTGTTTGGAAGGGAAAAGAGTAGAGAAATTGAGGTGGGATGGGAGACAAGGAGATGGAGAAATGGGATCAACATTTGGGACAACAGATGGAGAGTTTAAAACTTGACATTGCTGAGATAAAACAAATTGAGAGAGATGAAAAGAAAAGGCATGAGATGGTGTGCTTACCCATTGACAAGGTTGTTGAATACTCCTCTCATACACCTCTATTCCTTCAGTCCACTTTGCAAGCAATGACAGTGTTGCAACAATGAAGTCAAGTTTCTCTTGAGGGCTGTAATGCCTTGGAAAAGGTCCCACCCATGGACAAGGTGCTCTACAACTGATTCCAAATGCTTTCATTTGTGCTTGAGCCCTAGATTGCGCCATGTTTACCTCCATTTTTGGATCTTCTCCAACAGATCCACATTTTCTTCTTGACTGTCCTCATAATCTGCGTACCCTTGTGCTTGACATGCTTCATAGCCAAACTGATTATGGCATTTCTCATAAGGGTATGCATACTGGTTTTGAATATGATCAAAATGCTGATATGGAGGATTTGAGAAACATGTTGGAGGTGGAATATATTGCTGTTTTTGTGAATGTAAATTCCATGAGGGGAATGAAGTCATGATTGTACAACTTCATGGAATGGAAAAGGATGGAATAGATGGAAAGAAGAATGGATGAAAAATGAATGAAAATGAATGAAAAGGAAGGTCTACAACTTCAGAGATGGGTTGTTTACTAGATGGAGTCTCCAGATGTGCTTTTGAATATGCCTCCAAAGGATGAAATATTCACAGGAACACATCAACCTACAAAATATGAAGTGGAAGACCTCTAAGGTCCCACCGGGCGTGCCAAAACTATTATTGCAAATTCACAGCACCCCCAAATGAGTTATGGATCTACTTTTCTAAGGCAAACTCATCTGGTGTGAATGCACAACATTGAGTTTTCTCCAAGGTGTGGGACCTTGCAAGGTGAGAAAAATCTCCAGATTGAAGTTGGTTCTTACTCCTCTATTTAGGTGTATGCATGTAATTCTTGCAGAGGTTATGATTCAAAATTCCTACTCTAAAACTACCAAGGAGACAGGGTTGAGAGATAAACAAGGAAATGGAAACAAAACTAAGCAAAAATAGAAAGGTGATACACCAAAGGAGTGCTGAACTCCTTGCTTTGCAAAAATAGACACAAATCATGAAGATTCAACAACAAAACATGCACAAGTTACCAGAATGCAATGAAGGATCTAGAAGACAATAATAACTGCATGAGAGGATTGAAAATTGATCATAAAACATACATCATCATTCCCAAATTTGATACAATATGTTCCATTGGCAAAGAGGCAAAAAACGTGCTACAATCTCCATGGGAGGTCTTAAACTCCTTCAAATCCGCCTGCTAAGGAGAAAAGAAGAGCTTGCAGAAGTAAGAACATCCAACATTACAAATTGAGCCAAAATTGGCTTTATTTATGAAAAACAGAGTCTAGGAAGGAGAAACGTGGGAAAGTTGAAATGAAAGTTCAACCACTGACAAGATTCATCAAAATGGCATGGGTACCCTTAAAGGTCCATTCCCCAAGATTTTTGACCATGCTAGGGAAGAATGGAAGCCATAATTCATTAAAAACTGGTGGTTGAATGTCAATTCTACTCTTTTTCCCGTGCCAAAGGTGTTTTTTCATTTTTCTCCCACCAAACTCCACCAATTTTTTTTGAAGATTCCATCATGTAGAGGACTTCAATAGCTTTCTAATGATACCAAAATTGCAAAAATCTGAGCTCTGGTGTGAAAGATATGCCCCTCTGAAGATTTAGGGAAAAATTGGGGCAAAAATTGGGTTGGAGGGCCGAAACGTGAAAATTTTCCCCTTTTTTGAATTTGGGAAAATTTCCCAAAAATTCTCTGCACCTCGCCGCTCCACTGCCACATGGTGCTTTCCCATTTGCTAATGGAAATGCGGGCCCAAACCTCACCTTTTTCCTTTGATTTTACATTGGGAAAAATTCCCAAGATTTTCCCGCGCTCCGCTTCTCCACTACCACGTGTCACTTTCCCATTCGCTGACGGGAACGCGGGCTCAAACCTCACCTTTTCTCCTTTGATTTTTGCCTTGGGAAAATTTCCCAACTTTTAACCGTGCGCCACTCTCCTGGTGACATGTGTCACCTCTTGGTTTGCTTGGTAGGGGCGCGCTTCTATTTTTTTCCTTTGCGCCTCTGTCACTTTGGAAAAAAACCAAAGTTTCCTCCACACCCCCGACTCATGCCGCTGTTATGAACACGTGACATTTTCTAGTTGGTCCGTGGGCCTTCTAAACTTTTCTCCATCCTCCCGCGGGCTGGTTTTTTCCTTTGTGCCTCCGCCAACCTTCTTGGTAATTTTCTCAACTTACCTTTGCCGGCCTGACCTCCATCGCCACATGGTGTCTCCTCATTGGCCGCGAGCCTGTCTAGGGAAATTTTCCCCAAAAAACTCCACCGGGCCATAACTTGAAAAGTACAAGGAGTTAGGAGGAAAATTTTACCTTTCTGGAAAGGTGAGAAAATTCTCTATCTGATGGATCCATTTCCAGAAAATTTTAAGTCACTGAAGCATGCCAAAAATTCATTTAAATGCTAGCAAAGGAAAAGAAGGAGGAGTTAGCTAAAAATAAGCATGGGATTATTTTGGATAACAATAACTTCTGGATCTGTTATTTTGCATTTTTGCATGAGCCTGAGCAAAAATCCACTTCAAGAGTACTTCAGATTTACAAATTGAGCTCCCAAATTGATTCAATTAAACTTTGCAGACCAAAATGACAAAAATTTGCCAAAAATTTGATGAAGAATGATGAAAAAAAATGCATCTCCTAACATCCTGGAGCTTCAATGGCGGAAAAATCAAATGAAATGCACAACTACTGTTGATCTTGCCTTTCAACCTTTAATCTGAGCCTTTCACATGGAAAAATGTGATTGGAAATGGGCATGGGAGCAATTTTTTGAAATTTTATAACTTTTGGAAAAAAGTAAAAATGTTGACATTTTCCTCTGCCCCTTCGTCCTCAGAAAACAGGCTTGACACGTGTCCCAAAGTGGGTCCTAGAGGAACCACGGCTTGATTATTCTATTTCATCTCATTTTTCGCAAAAAGGAAAATTTTCCAAATTTTCCCCACATCTCCGCCCTTCCACCTTTAGCTTCTAATGTGGGTCCCAGCGGACCTGCACTTCAACTTACAATTTTATCCCTTTTTTACAAAAGGCAAAAAACCTTAAATGACCCTGAAGCTCCGTTTCTTCATTTCCCTGCCTACTACGTGTCTCAATGGTGCATTTTGAGATGGTCCTGGTCATGTGTGGTCCCTCCATGTGTCCCAGGCCCTTTAGGAAGTTGCTTGAAAAGTCTAAGTATGGGAAGTCCTGGAAAAATCCTACACGTGTCTTTATGACACAACTTCAAGATGGTCCCCAAGAGCGGAGACCCTGAGCAAGTGCGGGATCACCACGTGGACATGTTTTGGGTTGAAGTGAGCCTTAGAATTTTTAAAGTGCCCCACAGAGCCGCATCCAACTAGAAAGGGCCATGTTTCAACTGATGCTGAGAAGTGATTTTGACTGGGAAACTACACCCGTTAAACCGTAAAATGCAGGAGAACCACCATTTGAGCCCGGGGAGACAGAAAACATAACAGAGGCCGCAAATTGAGGAATTTCAAGAACAAATGGGGTGAGACTAATTTGAGCACCAACACAGGCTCCGACATAGGGATGGGCACTCCTTGTGAGTGCCACAAGAACAAATAGCATACCAAGTGCCAAGAATAGACCATTGGGAAAAAAAGTCAAAGAAAAATCTTGTAGAGCAGAACAACCACAACCATCCTCCAAAAAATGAACCCAGAAACCAACAAAACTAGGTCACCAAGGACCAGAACGAACAAAAACACAAAATCAAAATGAAAATAAAGAACTATACACTGTACAATGGAGAGCATCCTGATTCAAAGAAAACAATCAAGGAAAAAATTCAAGTGCCTTCCATTCTGGATATGACCATGATAAGCAGTTCTGATATGTTTTTAATAACTGGTCATATGATTTCCTCTCTTTTCCATCCAAGTCGCTATCCGACCACATTTCTTTAGGCTTATCCTTTGTGCCTGGGTCAAGTTTTCTAACATCTTTCGAGGCTGCATCAAACATCAAAGTCTCAGGAAAATCATCCTGCTCATGATACCTACATTGATCAATTTCATATTCCTTAAAAACAACATAACTCACAGAGTTATCAATATCAATATCTGCATGCAATACTTCATAAGAAGCATTGTTGGGGTCCTCAATAAGATATAACATCTTATTTTCACCAGGTAACTTCAAAAGGTTTCCCTTAATTAGTATGGTGGCATAAGACATGTCCATCTGAATATTTCCACCAACACTTGTAGCCCACTTTCTTAATAACAACATGCCCCATTTAGCAAGGCAATCAACAATGACAACATCAAATTTCAGGTTCTTACCTGGATAAGCTGCAAGTTGTACCACCAAACCTTTCACACATCCAACAATGGGCACCTCTCTAGAGTCCATTGCAGTACACTTTCCATAAGTTGCTGTCACTTTAATGTTTAATTCATTCATGACTTCCAAAGGCATAACATTGCATGATGCTCCGGAATCAAACATACAATTGTGCAACAGTCTGTCTTTAATATTCAATGTTGTAAAAAATGGATCAACATTTGATTGAGACTTAACCAAAGATGTTCCCAAGTAAACTTCAGGTGGTTCACTTGGTTCCTCTAGTACCGGTGGTGTTTCAAGGTCTGTAATGGTTAGAGGACGAGTTTCTAGAATGTTTACATTTCTGCCCGGGGTACTCTTTTCTTCTTTTAATCCCAAGTACTCAAATGCTCTCTTCTTATGCTCAGGAATCCTAAGCAAATCAACAATTGGAACACTAACTTTGATTTGACTCAAAACTTGGGCAATGTCATATGGAACATTCTTTGACAAGGTAACATTAGAAGGGAGATTAGCAAACTCATCACATGGCATGGGATTCTTGACAGTTTGGGCATGAGGAGAAGTATGAATCTTGTTTGGGAAAATAAGGCCTTTGGAAGGCGTATCTTTCTTAGGAGCCTCTTTAGGAATACTAGTAAGCAATGAAGTTTTAGGTTTGGCTTGAGGCCCTGCTCCTTTGACCACTCTACTCCTATTATTATAATCCTTTTCTTGAGCAACAACAACATTCATCAATAACTTCCTATCTTCCTGCGAAGGGATTCCTCCATCATAATTATTTTTCATTAAGGCTCTTAAATTCTCAAAGTCATTATTAGGTATTTCAAAATCTTGCAATACATCTACTTCAAAAGTATGAGAAGGAGGAAGAAGTGGTACCCGATGAATGCAATCCCAAAAAGTTGCAGTAGTTCAAACACTTATCACTTCTATTGAAGTTTCTCCTTGTTGTGAGCTTGAAGAGAAACCCATCATGCAAACATCATCATCAGTACCATAATCATTAGCAACTTCTTCTTCTTGCTGATTTACTTCACATGGAGGATGGGCTAGAAAGCATCTATCACACCAATCAATCTTGTTGGATTCATCAACAATAGCAACCTGGGAAGTCAGAGGATCAGGCACCATTCTACTTTCACGTGTTTGGGGATTTCTATTTGTAGATCCCATGGGTCCTTTACCTCTTTCATCTGACCTATGATCACCCCTAGGATGATTTTCGAATCTGTCATGATTTTTTGCCTTTTGTTGACCTTGTGAACTTTGCCCAATTCCTTTTTCATCCCGGGCTAGTTTGTAAGAGATTTCTTTGACAGCCCCTACCAAAGTTTTAACAGCCTCCTCAAGATCCATACTCTTTCTTGCTTGAGGTTTTTCTAGGTTTATCAATTTAACACCTTCCCTCTTAGGAGGTTTTTTAATGGCCTTGATGTTGTTCTCAATTTGCAGAGCCATAGTAAAGGTCTGCCTCAAATTTCCAGGGTTTTTATCCCTCAAATAGTATGCAACCTTCTTGTCAAATGCACCATCATACTTTATAAGACAAGATTCATCACACGGCCTCAAATTCATAGGTATCTTCTCAATGTCTTATTGAATCTCATATTAAAATCATGGACTGATTCATTAGGATTCTTTTTAATATTCTCAAATTCTAACAAAAGAAACCTAGGTTCTGTTTTGTCACCATACTGCAATCTAAATACATTCTTCATTTCAGTCCAAGAATCAATAGAGTTATCAAAAAGAGCTTTATACCAGTCCCTTGCATCCTCTTCTAGAGTATGAATAAATAATTTAAAGTATACATCTTCAAACTCTATTTCAAAATCCTCCATCTTATTGACAAAGAGTTTCAAGTGCTGATCACCAGTTATTACATTATTTCCTTGAAACTTATGTAATTTGTTTCTTACATCCTTTGGCATAGCATTCAGATAGCCATCCATACCTATAAAACTGATAGGACCAAAATTATTAACGATAAATGGAGGTATGAGTGGAGGCTGAGCCATATTATTCTGAGGAGGTGATCTTACAGGGGAAACAAAGTAATGAGGAGTGAGGGGTCTGTGTGGTACAAGGATATAATTTTTAGAATGACTATCCCCTAATGGCTCTTTCATCTCTTGGAAAATTTTATTAGATTTTGAAAATACAGGGGTAGATCGAGAAGAAAATGTTTCAAAAATAGATTATGGACCCTCTCTAGATGGAGAATTCAGATTTATAGAGATGCTACTTGATTCAAAATAAGTTGAGGAAGTATTGCAATCTTCAATCACATGCCGATTAGTTTCACCAATGGAGATATTTTTTCTTGATGCTTGAACTCCAACAAACTTCCAATTTTTTCCTCCTTCTGAATTAGACTTTTTAAACTTTGGAATAACCTTCTACTAGGGTCAGTGGTGAATAAAGATCTTCTTCCTTCTAGATTTGTAAATATTAGTAACAAATTTACATTGACAGAGGTTAAAACATTGGCATTTACCAAAAATAAATAAATACGGAGTCACCACTTAGGATTTTCACCCTAGTTGTGAAAATGCACTAAAATAATCTGTCAATTTTTTTTAGCACTAAAAATCATGCAAATCTTTACAAATCAGACCTTCCTTCACCCAAATTTATCAATGGGGAGGAAAACATAGTATAATAACTGTTGGAAAAATTAGACATACAACATTTAGAACTTATAACTTTGTTCAATTCTTACGGATCTGATCAGAGAATGATGTTTACAAAATGTATTTACACATAGAATTGCAAGAAACATTACCAGGGTTTGGCAAACTTTAAATTCTTCAAAGAGTCCTTGGAAATGGTGCCATTTGGGTGTTGTTGATGAGCCAAATGGATATGAACTAGAAAAAAATAAAAAAATTAGTCTCAGTAATGTAAATCAGTCCGCTAGAAATGTAAATTAGCTCCCCGACAATGCAAATCAGTTCCCCAGGCAACGCAAATCAGCTCCTCAGCAATGATACCATTTGGGTGTTGGTACCTAGATTTACTCTTCTTCAAAGGCCAAGAAACATCATGGATTTAAAAAGACACTCAGAGGTAGATAGATGATTATGTATGTTGTTTTTGTAGCTAGGGAAGCAATCTATTTGACTTTTTAGCACTCAGTATTTGAAAGAAGTGGGTAGCACCTTAAAAGGATGTGATCTTATCCTAACTATTTTATGTTGTGCCTTTCAACCAAGGTAAGAGAACCTATTTTGTAACCTTTTTTATTCAAGAAGATGCAAATACCTTTCTTTTGCACAAATTTTTATAGAGAAGACCTTGGGAAAATATGATCAACACACCAAATCAGACTCTCACAAGTTGTCACTTCTAGATTATGAAGATACAAGGCAAATGTTACTAAAGACATTTAGAATCCTGATTGTTCTGCATATTTTTGACAGTGGGATTTTGCATTTTTTCATACACAGGACAAAATAGGGGTATTTCAGGGTGGATCAATGGTTTTTAAATGATTTTGGTGGGAGATGAAGTAGGATAAAGTGGATTATACTGGATCTTTGGAGGGGCTTCACAATAATGAACAACTTCACAACAAAAAGCTTCAGAATAGTCAAGATGTTCCTTTAACAAGAAAGTGTTCTTCAATGGAGGCCCAGATAGCATGTTTTCACATAATATTTGAGACTCCAACATGAAGGATTGAATTAGAAGACTCAATTAAACACTAACATTTTTGATTAATCACGCCTAAGGTACACCCAAAGACTTACAGACAATATTTATCAACAAATGACAATGAATTGTTTTTAAATTTGTTTATCTCATCCAAGATGAAAGATCTTCTTGAAATGAAATTGAAAATACCATTATACTATCATAGGGATGATATTCTATGTGATTTCACAAAAAAATTAGGTATAAGATTGCAACAAGAATGAAAGAAACTATTTTCAAACATTCTGAAAATAAAGCAGACACAAAATTGCTAGAGATTAGACACAAATTAATTCTAAAATTTCTTAGATTCATCATCAAGGGAAAGCTTCTAGAGTAATCTCAGAGCTTGTCAATGGCTATATATCTACAACCAACTTGACACAATAGAAAATATAACATAGAAAGAAAATAACAAGTAATCTCAGACTTTGGCTCTCGGGAAGATGACTTCAAATTTTTTCTCAAGAATTAATACTTCGAACTTTTGCAAGAGTAATCTCATTGAATTATAATAAAAACTTTACATCCAATTCCCCCCCCCCCCCCAAAGAGGAATATTCAAATCACCTTTTTTGCACATATTGGATCATGATTTATAGAAAGTGACATTCAATAGATTCGTAAAAAAGTTGCCAGGTGTTTTAAAAAAAGGTGAATCATTTACAAATATTTGTGTCATTGTTCTAACTGGAGGCATATTATTCATCCTTGGTGCATGTAGCACCTTTTCCCCTCAAAAGATAGGAATATTTGAGGTACCTTTGCTTGTTACCAATTTTTTTCAGATAGAGACATTTAACAAATTTAGATCCAAAATCTGCCATGTGGACCAATTATGAACTAATCATGTCTCTGGGCCCCTCGAATAATGACTAGGATGCCATGCCATAAATTTTTGGGAGTCCTTCTAATCATTTTGATTCTATCATGCAAGAAATCCCTCCTTTAATCATTTTTCAGAGCCTATGTGTAGCTGGATTTGATAGGTCATCCGTTTTTGCTCTCGAGGCAATGCCTTTTTAACCTTTTGTGCTTGCACTTTCATCATTTCATCCTTTTTCCATCCTTTTACTTTGAAATTTTACTCTGTAACTTCTAGATTTGACATCTTATGTTTTTGCATGAGCCTGAGTGAAAATCCACTTCAAGAGTACTTCATATTTACAAATTGAGCTCTCAAATTGATTCAATTGAACTTTGCCATCCAAAACGACACAAATTTTGCCAAAAATTTGATGAAGAATGATGCAAAAAATGCATCTCCAAACATCTTGGAGCTTCAATGGTAGAAAAATCAAATGAAATGCATAGCTACCATTGATCTTTCCTTTCAAATTTTAGTTTGTGCCCTCCACATGGAAAAATGTGATTGGAAACGGATCTGGTATCACTTTTTGACATTTTATAACTTTTGGAAAAAATAAAATGTTGACATTTTTCTCCACCCATCCACCCTCAAAAAACAGGCTTGACATGTGTCCCAATTTGGGTCCCAGAGGAACCGTGGCTTGATTATGCTATTTCACCTTGTTTTTCGCTAAAAGGAAAAAATTCCAAATTTTCTCCGCAGCTCTGCCCTTCTACCTTTAGCTTATGATGTGGATCCCAATGGACCTGTGCTTAAACTTACGATTTTATCCCCTTTTTACAAAATGCAAAAAACCTTAAATGACCTTGAAGCTTAGTTTTTCCATTTCCCCACCTGCTATGTGTCTCAATGGCGCATTTTGAGATGGTCCCAAAAAGTAGTAACCCCAAATAGGGATGGGCCCCAACACGTGTCTCAATCCAATAGTGTCTCCAAGTCTCCTCTTGGTGCTTCTTCAAAATAAAACTCAAGGACACATCCCCAAACATGCGCGGTCCCTCCATGTGTCCCAGGCCCTTTAGGAAGTTGCTTGAAAATTCTAAGTATGGGAAGGCCCGACGGAAGCCTCCACGTGGACATGGTTTGAGTTGAAGTGAGCCTTAGAATTTTTAAAGTGCCCCACAGATCCACATCTAACTAGAAAGGGCCACATTTCAACTGATGCTGAGAAGTAATTTTAAATGGGAAACTACACCTGTCAAACCATAAAATGTAGGAGAGCCACAATTTTTTCCCGGGGAGATAGAAAACATAACAGAGGCTGCAAACTGAGGGATTTCAAAATGGGGCAAGACTAATTTGAGCACCAAAAATATGCAAATGAATTTAGATGTTTGATGGAAGGAGGATAAGTGGAAAGGAAATAACATATGTGTGTTGATAACAAATTATGTGCTCAATCCATTTTAAGGTGTTTGGTATTGGTAAGGGGATTAAATAATTTGTGATTGGTTTGACTGGTTGGGATGGTAGGATCAACAAGATCAGCGGTGGAAATGGGTTTTGATGGAGTAGTGGGAGGGATGTTTTTAAAGTTAGGTTTATAACCTAAGCCTAAACGACCTAGATTTTGACAAAGGGAGATGGGTTTGTGAATGTCTTGTTCGCGAATGCCTAAGAATTTACCTCGATGTTTCATATTAGCGAACATATTTTTATTTATAGGGTATGAAATGGATGGGGATGATGATGCCATGTGGTCATTATGAGACTGGGGGGTTGTAATTTTTTCATCTGTTAAGAGGACGAACTTAACAAAGGATGGGAGGTGAGATTTGTTTTTGTTTTTTGTTGGTGAGGGATTTTTGGATGTATGATAATATTTGGATGGTTGATGATGTTTGGATTTAGAGTAAGATTTGGATGGTGGAGAATTTTTAGGGAGAGGATTGGGTAGAAAGGTGGTGGATAAAGAGGTACACAGATAAGAATTCTTGGTTAATGATATTTTGAACATAAGACCTAAATTGCATGAAACGATTGGTCAAATGTTCATGGGTGTGATGGAAGTCACAATAATAGTTTTATTGATACCAATATGGTTTGGGAAGGTTTTGATAGTGTGATTTGATTGGGAGACAAATGATCATGTTGAAGGATTTTATATGATGGAAGATGGTGGTCAAGGATTCTCCTAAAGGAGTGAAGTGGTTTGGGTTAAATGGTTTGGATGGAATAGGAAGTAATGGTTTGGAAGGAGTAGGAAGTAATGGTGAAATATTAGGTGGTTGATGAGATGTTCTAGTTGATTTGGATTTGTGAGTTGGATTATATTTTTGTGTATTAGAAGATGAAGGGGATGAATTAGCCCTGAGGGACAAAGTCTATGGTTTTGGGTTAGATGATGAAGTAAATTTAGTTGATTTTAGATTTGTTGGAGTATGTGGTTTTAAGATAGATCATTTTGGCTTAGGATTATATTGTTTGGGATTAATATATGTAGATAAAGGGGATGGGTTAGATGAAGGGGATGGGTGTGATACGGGGGTAACATTAGATTTGGGTGATGTTGGAGATGAAGAAGATTTAGGATATGGGTGTGGTGTAGGAAACACATTAGATTTGGTCAATTTAGGGGATAAAGTAGATGAAGGAGGAATAGGAGCCTCATTAGATAGGGTAGGAGATGGGGTGGGGAGAGGATTGGGATTAGAATTGTTAGGTTTGGGAGTTGGTGACTTAGGAGTCACTTTAAATTATTTAGAATTGGGGGATGGGGGAGATGAAAGAGGATTAGTGGATAGTATAGTGTTGGGTTTTGGTGATGAAGGAGTTAAGATGGGATTAGGAGTAGATGAAAAGGTTGAGGGTGGCATAGGAGCATCATTGGATGGTTTAGGATTGGGCATAGTTTGGGATGGGGATGACTTAGGAGTCACAGTGGATGAAATAGTTTTGATAGGATTGGGTTTAGGTGATGGAGGAGATGAAATAGGATTAGGGGTTAAATAGGAAAAAAATTATTGGTCAATTTTTGTAAACTCCCGAATATTAGGATTTTTAGAAATTAGAAATGATGAATATTCAATTATCAATTGCCACTTACTTTGCCAAAAAATTCAGCCGACAAGTCCTTAGTATGGGTCAGTTTGCCTAGTATTTACACATATAAATGAACTTATGCATTTAATTCACCAATGTTTCAAATATACCTCTGCCTATCTTTGCCAAAGTATATAACTATACATAGTGATAGCGTGTAATGCATAGGTATAAGGTATAATGCATATACAATTGTCCAAATTTTTTTGAAATCCTTTCCGTGGAAGTTGAATCCCAATCTTCCTAACCTCTTGTGGTCACTCCAAGCATTGCAACCCAACCCAAGCCATCTAATAGAGACATCCAATAGATTTATCCAATCGATCCATACTATAGATCTGGCTAACAAAGTCATCTAATAGACCTGTCCAACAGAGTTACATATCCATGTAACTGACCCATCCAACATAACTGTTTGATTTAGATTCATCCAATTTCTAGTCGTTTAACTCAAATCCATCTAACACAAAGCCTTCTAACTCAAATCCGTCCAAATAAAAGCCATCCAACTCAAATTTTTCCAACCCAAAGTCATCCAACAAGTTGTCCAACCCAAAGCCATCCAACTCATAGCCATCCAACCCAAAATTTTCCAGCTCAAAGCCATCCAACTCAAAGCCCGTCTGTGACTGTCTTTGTTTGGCGCTATTTACATAGATTCAAGAAAGTAGGGTAAGAAGCTTGTTGCAAGTTAAAAAAAGAGTAACAAGATTTTTTTTGGCTATTGTGGAAACTCGTGCAAAAAATGATTAATGTGTCAAGATCTGTGAAAAATATAGGTATGTACTATCTACTGATTTACAAATTTTAATTATTATATTTTTAACAGTATGTTTAAAATACTCTTTACACTCTTGTTTTATTTTTGATTTAGTGTTGTTGATAATATAAATAATTAATCTTATTTCTATTACACTTTTAAATGTAAACATTTTTCAAACACCTTCACAAACTAATGTGTTTCAAGATATCAATCTTGATGATCCTTTTGGTTTTACTGATCTGATTGATAAAAAAATTTGTTCACTTGATGACATCAAACTAGGGGAAGATTCATCAAATTCTCATCCAACACTAATAGAGGAAGCTTCTACTCCAGTGTCTATTTCTAGAAAAAGGAGACATAAGGATAGATATATTCCTATTGAGAAACCAGATGCACAAGTTTAAGTTGAAGAAAGTAGAAAAAATCTATCCGAAGAAAGAGGAAAAACTAGACTATAGGAAGGACTTTCATTTTTAAATGGGCAGAAAAATATCCTTTTATTGAACCAACAGAGCTGAAAAATAGTAATGATGTTTCAACTCAATTTCGATGCAAAATATGTAGTTGAAAACATGGGAAATATCACACAATGCAAATCAAACTAGACACCATTGAAAAAAATTGTGGGAAAATATATATTTTCCCAAAAGCAAAATGATGGGAGCATAGTAAGAACTCATAAATGGAAAGATGAAAAAGAGTGCTTGCATGTAAAAAATGCAAAAGAATATGAAAAATAACAAAAGCATTTGAAAAATATAAATGAAAAAGGTGGCACAATTGTTGCAAAATTGAGCAAAGCTATGGAGACTGAAATGCATGCCAAAAGTATTCATTTCGCTACTATATTTCGTATATTGAAAAGGGGCAGACCCATTTCAGATTTTTCAGAAAATAAAAATTTGTATCAAATAATTGGCTTACAAAATGTTCCACAATCACATTGGTCAGATACCAGTGGCTAGGAAATAGAAAAATGTCTTGCTCTGGTGGAAAAGGAGGATCTAAAAGAGGCTATAAAAAATGCAAAGTTTATTTCCATTTCAATTGATGAGGTTATAGCATTGGAAAATGCCTCATGGGTTTGTATTCATGTATACGCAATTTCAAATGAAGTAAGAAATCCCCATCTCTTAGTAGTTCATAAAATGAGTGAAAATTGTAATTCTAAAAATATTTAAAAGTTATTGTTATCAAGTTTGAAGTATATTACAGGTGTGGATGATTTTTCCATTGTAACGAAGTTAGTTTGTGTTAGAAAAAATGGTGCAGTTGTAATGCAGAGGGGTATAAATGGTCTCTGTGTATGATTACAGACATTTTTTCCCCCTATATGATTGAAATCCATTGCATGGCTCACAGAATGAATCTGACCTATAAAATTGTGAGCAATTTCGAAACTATTACCAAAGTGGAGGAGCTGATCCAAAATTTTTACTCTAGCAATCCAATGAGATTTTTAGAATTCCAAAAAATTGCTATTAGATTGATAGGTGGGAAAAAACTTCTCAAAGATGAAGATACCAAATGGATCTCAATGTATGAGCTTACTTGCAGAATATTTGAAGAATATCCTTCATTGACATGTTTTATATACAAATATCATAGGGATGTGGATAAAGCTAAAGATTTATTGTACATTCTAACAGATATTGAAACTATACTTATACTATGTGGAATTTTTCTATTGTTTAAGGAGCTAAAGTTTCTGACAAATCATGTGCAAGAGCGTTATATTTATATAATAGATTTCATAAGACTCAGAAAATGTGTGTGTTTGAGTTTAGATTGTTTATATTTGACAGATAATAGTTTTAAGAGTCATATTTTTGAAAGTTGGAATGCATTAACAGACCTTAAGAATGCAAGTTGCTTCTTAAAATTCAATATACATGATCATCTGTGTATAACAACACATGGAAAAGAGATACCACTTCATACTTTTTAGAAAAGAGTAGATTTGGTTGGGTCAGAGATGGAAGAATTAAGAGTGACATGCATTTTTTATAAAACAGTATTATCTGAAACTCGAAATAAATTGATTTTTTTTTATCTTTATCTACAGAGGTCCATGAAATATTAAAAAAGGATAAATTAGTTGAAGCAATAGGAATTATAAATCCACAATTTTGGAATACACGTGGAGACATTCTTGAAACATCCACCAGTACTTTATATATCAAATACATGACTAGTCTAATTAAACATTTATGCAAGTGTGAAGAGATAAATGGAGTTGTTGTTGAAGGTATTTTACAAAAGATGTTGTTGAGTTCTCAGTTCCATGATTTTTCCACCACTATGCTAGAGCAATTTCAGTTTCTGGAAGATCTAGATGAAAATGGTTCCATTAGAATACTTTGGAAGAATATTTATTCTAGTAGTATTTTGCAAGAGGATTTGAGCGAGTATATTCAGCTATATGAACTTTGTCAAATAATGATTCTGGGTTTTTTGAAGATGAGATGGTATTCAGTGCATTGCCCTTTGTAAATTCAAAAGTCTGAAACAAATTAGATAGAAATTTAGAAAGTTGTCTAAGATTGCACTATGTGGAAACTTTCCCTTATGAGCAAGCACCCGCATTATGAAACTCGCTCATAGAAAGAAGAGGAGTCAATGACATTTTGACTGATCTAGGGGATCTGAACACATCTACGGATCACGCTTCCAATTCTATAGAGTTCCAAGATACAAATGAACGGGTTACACCAGGACTGTTTTAGTTTCCATAGTTCTAATTTCTTGAATACATTCTCGACATTATTGACATTGTATAATGATTTGATACTGATATATTTCACATTCAATTTGATGATAATCAACTAGTCTTAATAAACTATTTTTACTTGTAACAAATTCATATTTTTTTATATTTTTATTTATTAATGAAATAAAGACTGATTTATTTGGCTCCATCCATGTGATTGTCAATTAATGTTTTAGCTATGTATGAAACATAAATATTTTCAAACATACACAATCTATGTGTATTAAACCATCCTTTATTGTTTACATCTCCAAATAGGAGCATAAAACATTCACAGTAAGCAGAAATAAAATTACAAGTTTGTATATTAAATTGTTGAAAACATTTAATAAATGCAATACAACAGTTAAGATAATTCCAATTCAAAAATAGGCTTGTATTCATTTTATCAAGAGGCATAATACTTTATGAAGACATGTTTTCATAAATCATTGTCAGCCAATACATAATTACATTTACAAAATTATGGGTTGTCAATGGTTTTCAAAGCTTCCAGGAAAGTTTTTTCATATAAGAACACAATATGAGGGAATCCTCTTTTATACCTATTATTTTGAATCACAGTTGTCCTTACGTCTACCACACGGAATAAAAAAGAATAAAATTGGTTGACCACTATCTATTACTTCCTATGCTAGTGTCAAAATTGTGACAACACACCTGTCACATGGTGAAACTAACTAATTTTTTCAATTTTATGTTGCAGGGGAAGCTTGATCTTTTTCTTTCACAAGAGGCAAAGTAATGTTCTCAATCTGTACAATGTTATCTATTAAAACTCCTGATGCCTGCAAATCTTGCAGTGCAGTATTGATATTTTGAAGAATATTCTAATCCTCCCTCATAACATCTCCTGATGACAAAAGTGATGGATCAACATCTATCTTTTCCTTTAGTAATATTTCTAGATCCATCTGATGTTCCTTGATTATCCTTTTTAATGTATAATTTTTTATTTAATACTATAAGTTTTTCCTTCTGTTATATAAATGAATTCATACTTTTACGGGAATTCTTCAAATGTGCTTCAAATACATCTACTTTTTTATTTGATTTTTCATATTTTTCCTACAAAACATAAATATAAATGTATTAGTCTATTATATAAGTCAAAATAATATATTGTGGTGCTCATAATATTGATTTTGCATGTAAAAGATGACTTACCACAACTTTTTCTTTTTCTGTGTTTGCAATTAGAATATGTGTCTTATCTTTAGCCCATTTGTTGTAGTAAGTCTGTGCTTCAGTATTAAGATTATCTAACCTTTTTAACAATATGTCCATAATATCATCATAATAATCATTATTATATGAAATTGTGCCTAACTGAGCTTTGTTTAGCAAAATGTCAATCCTTTCCAATTAGTTGTATATGGAAGTGAACAATGAATGACTTTGAGAGTGATTATGGTATCAATTATTTATTTATTTAATCAAAATTTTAGTCCTCCTCTCCCAAGTGTGCACTAAATCCAAATCAATCATTATAACTTCTTGAATTATGACCCCCATATTATCTGATACCAAATTTTTGAATGCAAAATTTGTCTTCTGATCATCTGTGAGTGGAGTTTTACTTAGAGGAGGATGATATTCCACTATTTGATGCACATCTTGTTGTGGTTGTGGTTGAGGAGGTGGAGTACATTGAATCATATTATGTGTGTCAAAATAGTTACCCTTGTCTGCATCGCCATTATCGAATCCCAAAAACTCATTGTGAAGGTCGATGTTGTTCAAAATGTGGGCACCCGTTATACTGAAGAATCCACCGAGTGACAATCCAGGAATTTTTGAGGTTGTAGGATGTACTATTCCTACAAAGTCTGTAAGAAACCTTATATTATTTCCTATAAATTTTCTTGTTGTTTAGACTATACATTTTTGTGGTATTGGTGGCCTTCTTGGAATGTGTTGAGAAGGTCTATTAACTATAAGAAGCAAACTAAAAATTATTAGAAAAATAATCATTATACCCTTGGGCCTTGTAAATACTAAATAAAATATTTGCAACTAAGCATAAGCTGCTAAATATTGTGCATTACCTTGCATGCTCAGAGACTGAGACCTGAAGATTCGATCTTGAAATTGAGAATGAGTTTGATCTTGATCATCAACCTCAGAACTTTCTTAAAATAATAAATGTAAAAATATTAAAATATTGTACTACTTACATAACATAGCTTTATTGTGTTTCCTACTAGACTTTATTATGTTAAATTGGTTAATTATATAAAAGGTAAATTTTATACGTGTAGAGAAATGTGATGGTATAAAAGGTAGTTGCGATGGACCTATCAGCCCCCAAGGTCATTTTTGATGAGGAAATCATATTGGTGTTGATTCTGTTGAATTCATTTCAAAATATGTAGAGACCTCTGGAGGGAATTTACCTCGAGAAATAGCCTCCTTATGAGATATTACAACCATAATTCTTATCTACAAAAGATAATATTACAATTATTATTGAATTGAAGAATAGTTAATGTGAAATCATTATAATGTGAAAAATTTATACATAATTGTTACATGTTGTTATTTAAAATGGAGACCAATCATTTTGTCATTTATTGTAGTTGGAATTTGTTCGTGTTGCAATTGGCCGAAAGCTTCATGATAGAAAGCAAGTAAGTAACTGGAAAAAGAGAATACAATATTGGATTTATCATATATATTCGTAATACGGGTGTGGGTAACATCTATTTTTATTCGATTAGACAAATATGTGCACCTATAGAATTATTTCCCTACTAGTGTCCCCAATATATACTGAACTACCCAAAATGGAATGTCTGCATATCTTCCCTGTGATACAATCTTGGCCTGAAAAATTAATACAACTGCAATTAATAATTTTTTTGTAATACCTTATATAACAAGGCCTCTTTTTGAACAATTAACAGGAGCTGCAATAACACACAAGAAATGTTAAATGATTGGGCATTCAAGTAATATTAAGAAAACAAATAGTTGAAAATAATATTTAACTTACCATCAACCTACACATTGTAATGAGACTCCAAAAAAAATTGTCTTCATCTGTAAGGACCGCCTTTGAGGTCACAAGTGACTAGTTTTAGAATAGTAAGACAGTTAAACGATGAACATCTGTGGGTGCCATTGTGAAAGAAACTGTATGATCTAGGAGGTGAATGGAAAATTGTCCTTATTTATGGTTGTAAGAGGAAAGCAGGAAATCAAGGATAGAAGTATCAATTTCTAATTGGGGCATGTTGACAAGCCTCATAAATTGTGTTTTTTGTGGCCATTCCTTTGGTGTGTCTTTAAATTTTATCAATGCTTCAATATGTGGGCACATGAGATTTTTGTATTGGAATTTGGGTGTAAGAGCAACCGTGGTGTTAGCCATTGTTGAAATTTGTAGGAGAGGGATGAAAGAAAGGTTCGTGCAAGTAAGTTTGGTAGAACAGTGGAGAGGTCGGAGCACTGGAAAATTTTGTGGAAATATGGATAAATAAACCTCATAGGGGTATATTGATGTAGCCTAGTTTTTACCCCCAACAGCCCAAGGGGTACTGGTACATCACTCAGCTTGAACTGAGCACTCACTCGAAGCTCGCAAGGGTAAAAGGTCCCTATTTAGAGAAGCTTGTTCAAGATGTTAGCATGATTGAATGTATACTTCAGATCAATAATAGTTAACCAAGAATTCCATAGTGCATAAACTAGATCTAGATCTAAACCATATGAAGGAATAACTAAACTAGTACTATAATCAGATTTACCAATCAAGATCCTTGTTCAGTTGCATCTAACAACAATATTTAGCCAATAAGATCCATTATATTAAATATTGTAAAACACAGAAGCTTTTTACATACATAATAATGTCACCATGAGTCATGCACACATACAAATCAGTAGTATAACTCTAATACAAATGTGATGATCATAACCTATGCCGATTATACATATATATAGGGGTGGGGAATTTCCCTTCACCACCCATGCGTTTCCAAGTTTAGGCTATGTGTTAATAATAGCCATGTGCCACTACAAAATAAGTACAAAAAGCATGCAAGCTTTCTAACAATAGATATTCTTTAGTTAACTCTCACTTCAGATCCTATTATTAGCTCTAGATTATGCATAGTGTTTAGTCTTCCAAAAATCCCAAAATAGCCTTTGCGTGTTCTTTAAGTCTTCTAGAAGACATGCCCTACACTTCTTATCTATATTGAGCTCTTCATCCCAAAACTGGCTAAGTGTTAGCTCATTCTGCGTGCAATCCTTCCATGTTCATCTTCAATGCGCAAACCCTGCTCTCTGCGCAAGCATTTCCTTCTGTGCTTTTCTCCCGCATTCAACCTTGTTCTTCGGACTTAGTCATTTTTCTGTGCTCAACATTACCCCACACTAAATGGGTTTTCCATCCTTGGAAACATTCTGATCCTCCAAGAAAGAATAAAGAATGAAATAATAGTGCATATGTACCTGGATCACACCAAAGAATAAAATAATCTTGTTAATGTTGTATAAGAACCGGGTAATCCTTAGTCAATAAAGCTTCAATCTCATTATAATCTTCTACCTCACTTTGTGCCTATTTGAATAAATCCCCCATCATTGTATTGACTTCCTTGAATGTCAGATCTTCACCCTTAGAGTTAAATGTGTCAACAATATTCTCCAGCTGTTTTCTAAGGTCTGTCAGTGTGTCCATCCTGCACGTCACTTGGGGGTATACTTCCTTTATCTTATTCTTAACAGTGGCCCTCAAAGACTCAATGGTTTCAGTCTTCTTCTATATCTCGGCCAATATTTTTTCATGTTTCTCTTGATTCCCTTTGTTCGTGGCCTGGAACTCTTTCAAATATGACTCATATGTGGCAACAAACACACTTGCCACTCTATCTATGTCTTGACAGTTGTCATAAACAACTTCATCCATATGAGATGCGGTCTTAACTGAAACAAGAAGCTCATTCTAACAAGTTATGGTCACCATGATTTATTATTTTTCCTATTCTTTCTGCCACGCCATAACTTATTCCACTAACTCAAGTGCTAAAGGCTACTTCTAAATTATGATAATGTGCGTTAAGTCATCTAGATAGTGAAATGTTGATTCATACTTCTATGTAGGGGGAACAAATCTGGGCATACTAAAACAATTGAGTTTGAGATCAACCCAAACTTCTTATAAACTTCACGTAATCGCCCTTTTTCTTCCCCGAGTTCATCTTTCAACTGCGAAATTGTCTTCTCATTTCCTTTTATTTCTTTATCTCACGCAATAATCTCTTTATTCTTCTCATCTATCTATTGCTCCAAATATTCTATCCTGTTATTCCTCCCAAATAGTCTAGCCTCTACTTCCACTGATATTTTATTAAGCGCAATGCACACCTGTTCATCAGACAACTGTTGTGAATCCACAATTGGATTCACATCCTAAGAGCTCGGTGAAGTTCGTGTGTTTAACAAAGTGATCGCATTCACTTCAAACTCTGGCTCGTCGACATGGGATTCAAATGACCATGATATAATCTTTCTTATGTGCGGGTTTACACTTTCCTTATCAAATGATGACCAAAAAATATTTGGTCCGATAGTACCATGCTCTAGAAGTGAGTGTGTAAGACCTTATTAGGGTCTACATCATAAGACATAGTAGGCCCTGGCTAGGTGGGCACGTGTTTACAACCTATGCGCGTACCTTTAGGGAACTAAACCACCAAACTTGTCTCTATTCCACCACTTCAAACCTTTTCCTCCTCATCCTCCATGTGCTCCATGTTGTGCTCTATCTTTTTTTACCAGGTTTTGAATATTATCTATGACCTCACGCTCCACCAAGGTCTCTCCTTCTGGTTTAGGAACATGTGTGTTGTATCCTACACATTTGTTCCCACTTCTTCTTCATCACCTTCTCCTTCTTCCTCATGAGAATCCTCCAAATGTGCGCTCTTCTCCTCACTTGATTCATGTACATTAAAAATTGGATATTTCTCCTTAGGTTCTCATTCTTCTTCTTCCCCTTCAGTTTCCTCCTCCTGCACGTTCTCCATCTTCTCGATGTCAAAATTTTTCATCACCTCTTATTTATTCTTCTCCAGAGACTACTTCTATTCTAGGGAATTTTTCCGATGAGTATAAGTATTCATGCTTGTCATTCCTTATGCATGTGAGGTTTGAACTATACCCATGCTCGGTGCCCTGCTTGTTGTAGGGGTTTCCTTGCTCTCTCTTCTTCACTTCTACCTTCTTTCCACCCTGTAGGGTCTAAGGGGGGGATTAAAACATCATCCTCCACATATGCACCATTCTCAAACTTTGGCCGCAAATGAATGTATACCCTCACTACATCTATCCCTATTATTGGCAAAGTGATGGACTTGAGAAAGTTTATGTCATGAGAGACATACTTCTCTACATACACATGCTTCTTCAGATACACAAGTGTTCGGCGTAGTGCACGGTGCTCCTAGTCCACCTCACTTAGATTAAACCTTAATTTCTTGGATTCCTTGAACCTGTTAACAACAAACTAGAATTATTGTGTTGTGAAGGTAAAAGCTAATTTACACCATGGACTCTTAGTGCCATCAGTCAATGTAAACCTGCCAATGTAGAATTGTTGGTATACCACAAATTATGCCTCATCCTTTACCAAAGTTGGTAGTTGCTTAGGAGTCCTCCACTCCACACCAAAGGCATCACACATTCACTTGTAAAATTTATCTAAGCACGTTCTTTGTAAGGCGGGGTCATTGTTTCACAAGTGTAGGCCGCAAACCTCTTTACTGGGGAGGGGTATTCATCTGGATACTCCCATATATTACTATTTGGCCCATCGGGCACTCCAATCTCAGAAAATACAATGGTAAGTAGAATATTACCATAAATTATCTTGTCCCCATCCTGCATGACATCAATTCTGTCCTCAACAATGAAGGCTGAAAGGTTGTAGATGGTCCCTTATGAGATCTTCCTATAAAAATTCAACCATATCTTGTTGACTTGAGCCCAACACTCTTTTCCACTTAATTTTGTAAGTAGGCGTGCGGACATCTTCATGAATATGTCATTGATCTTTTCAATATAAAAGGTGTACCTACCCTTCTTGTACTCATACTCCTTGGTCATTTCCTTGATAGCCTCCTTGTCACCCAAGTCATCATCAATGGACTCTCCAACACAAATGAGTCCAGTGAACTTCGAGATAAGCTATGGAGTTATCCAAATCCTCCTCCTAGTGAAGTAGAAGTAATCCTCATGTACACGCGACATAAGCCACTCGTACAATCTCTTCGGCTTTCCAAAAAATGGTAGCTTGTACAATTGAAGAAGTTTGACCTTCTCCAAAGTTTTATTTACTAAATCATCATATACTGGTTTGTCGTCTTCTATCTTTTCCCCTATAGGGAAAACCAGCTCCAATGCCAACTCCTTCTCAATTGTATCGGTTATAGGGTTATAATCACTTATAACCTTTTTGCACACATGGGACACCCACTCCTTTCCCATCAATACCCCATCCGGGTATTACATCTCCAAGTACCATTCTTCATTGAAGCTTGTTATCACAACTGGTTTTCCCCTGCCCTTATTTTTCGGTGAGATGGTTGTTCTTCTTCGTGGTGCCATTCTCCTTGGTCAAGTGCTTGATTATTTTATACCTTGGGATTCCTTATTTTAACACCTTAAACTCAAAAATATGCTCATGCGTAACCCTGCAATCCGTGCCCTAGTTCTTCAAACCATAAATAGAAAACTTGTGCTTTCTCATGCCACACCATCCAAACCCGTAGAATCCCTTCACAAATTTGTTTTGCACACGGTCGTGTCTATTCTCACAATTTGGTTTGTAATTTCTATTATTTGTAATTGATCATTCAGACCAGCTCACAAGGATGCCCTAGTTTGCAAGATCTCTTCCACAAGTTATCACAAGGTAAAAATAACTCACCCTGACTCCCCCTTTATAGTTTTTCACTTTTCACTGTATTAACTACAATGCCACCTACCACCATACTGTCGTAATAAATTCAGCCTCCCAAGCATGTTTCCTACACATGCACTAATCACACGTAACCCTTAGCAACCTTTTGGCACATAAAACTATACTGACCATAGACCTCCTTATGCGTGCTCCCAGTGCCAAAGTACATTAACCATTGTGTCTTATTCCAAGTAGTTTTCTCCACAACTTCCTACTTCATGCTGCTCTATGCATCCAACACTATACATGGAATTTTTTCTTGGAATCATCCTTATTATCACCATATTCCTTGACACCTTATACTTCAACCATTATCACCATTGCCACACACACTCTTTTGATACATAGGAATTTTGACGCGCACGCGTTTGTCTTTCCCAGGCCATTAACAACATCAACTTTATATGCATGTTTCTGTTTGCCCCCTACCCCACACTAAGGGTATGTACGGTCCTCTGCGCATGAAAACATCACTCAAAATAGAAATCAGATTCTGGCATGCAAACACACTTATTACACAAAACACTGAACTAAATTGAGAAAACATAACAACAATGAAAGGAAACACATATAAAGAGAATTCATTAAGGAAATCTAGTCTAAGTGGCAATATTGCCTTATTACAAAACACCCAAGAAGACTTATTTATAGTAGGGCTTCAGCCTACTCCCATTGAAGTAACTGGGAAACTGTGTTCCATCCAGCACCTCTAATTGGAAAGTGCTTGAATCAAGTATATAAGTGATAACATATGGTCCCAACCAATGCACCTTAAGCTTTCTAGGGTGGTGAAAAAACTTTGAATCATACAAAAGTACCATCTTCCTAACCTCAAGCTTCTTTTCCTTAATGTGCCTATCATGCCATGCCTTTTGTTTGGCCTTTTCATGATTCTGACTCCATCGTGCTATGGCATGCCTTTCATCTAGTTGCATGAGTTTGAAAATACGTTCTTCAAGTGGTTTCTCATCACCCAAACCTCTTGTGTGTGCAATACACAGAGAAGGTAACATGAATTCCACTAGTAGAACAACCTTCGCACCAAAAACCAACTGAAAGGTTGTTGTTTTAGTCAACCTCTTATAGGTTTTCCTGTATTCCCAAAGTACATTCAGAGACTTTATCATCCCAATCTTTCCTTCCAACATCAAAATTTTAGTCAAGGTATGGCTCAATATCTTGTTGAAGGCCTCAATAGTTCCATTTTCTTAAGGATGATAGGGTGTTGTTTTATGGTGTACCACCATAAATTCATCCAATAGTATCCTGATGGTCTCATTAAGAAAATGAGTACCCCTATCACTTGTTAAACTTAAAGGGAATCCATACCTGCTGATAATATTTTCCCACAGAAACCTTGTTGCCATAGCTGTTGTGCAATCCTTTGTAGGCACCACTTCTGCCCACCTTGTAAGATAGTTATACAAGTTATAATATAGCACGATCCAGTCCTACGTGCACGGGTGGGGAAATAGGACCCAAAAAGTCAATTTCCCATGTTTGAAAAGGTTTTCCACTAGCAATAGGCCTCAAAGGCATTTCAACTCTATGCTCAGGCTTTCCAAGGTGCTGACAATGGTCACATGCCTTACAATATTCTTTGCAATCCTTGTATAATGTTTCCCACCATAGACTAACTAATAGAATCTTGCACGCGGTGGCGTCTCCCACATAGTGTCCACCTGCAATACCACCATGAGCCTCCTCCATAATTTCTTCACGCTCATGCTCAAGTACACACTGGTACAAAAAATCATCCCGAACTAGCTTGTATAAATCTCCACTGATCAATATATAAGGTGTAACGTGGATAACAAGATGTTTATTCTCCAAATCCTTAATACCCTCATGCGCCACACTTGTTTGAAAAAAGACAACAATATCCTCTAATTCCGAGGGCACAAGATTTAACCTAAATAAATGTGCATCCGACATTGTATCCTCAATTCTCAGTGTGTCCTCTCCCGATTAAATCCTTGATAAATGGTCTGGACCAGAATTACTCTTGCATGACTTAACCACCACTGTAAAGTTGAACTCCTAAAATAACATAATCCAATGACATATGCGCCCCTATAAAATGGGCTTGTTCACAAAGTACTTCAGTTTCATGTGGTTTGTGTAAAAGATAAAAGGTGTAGCTAGTAAATAGTGTCAAAACTTATGGAGCACATAGATCATAGACAATGCCTCGCACTTTGTAGTTGTGTAATTTTGTTATACTAGAGTTAACTTCCTACTTGCAAAGAAAATAGGATGATCGAAAATATCCTTCTCCAAGATAGGCTAATAACACGCTAATGGCCATGCCAGAGGCATCTACATGAATGTGAAATGGCTTAGAGAATGAAGGAAAGCACAAAATAGGTAGTTGTAGTAAGCCTTTCCTTCAGTGTCTCAAATGTGTGTGTTGTTGTGCCTCACCCCAATAAAACTTTCCTTTACCCTTTAATAATTCCTCTAAGGAAGTAGTGATCTTGGCATACCCTCTAATGATATTTATGTAATATTATGTGTGCCCCAAGAATCCATGCACCTCGCTTTGGCTAGTAGGTTCCTCTAAGCCCAAGATTACAACAATCTTAGCAGGATCCACTAGCAAGCCTTCTTTACAAATGATGTATCCTAAAAAATTCCAAAGGGTGTGGAAAAACACACACTTAGTTAATGTTTAAATAGATGCTCAACTTCCATCACATCTCTCAAACATCAATCCTTAAGTTATCACAGTGATCCTTCACAAGCACATAGACTGTCTAATCATCCAGATACACCTGCAAGAACTTATGAATAAAATCCTGGAATGCCTGTACAACTAATGCGTGAAAATACTACAGGCACATTATTTAATCCAAAGGGCATAAATGTGTATGAAAAACTTCCCCATTTAGTGGTGAAGTTTTTCTTCTCTTGATCCTCTTTTTCTATCCTCACCTGATGATACCCAAAAAATCGATCAGTGAAGGACTAGATCTCGCGCCTTGCAAAGCCTTCCAGAATTTCTTCAGTAAATGGTGTGGGAAAGGGATCAATTACACATGCATAGCATTTAACTCCCTATAATCCACACAAATTATGATTCTTCCATCCTTCTTGATACTGATTACCATAGGGCTCACCCATTATGACTCCTCAATGGGCTCAATGATCCCAGAATTCAACATTTTGTCAATTTCTTCTTTCACCTTGACACGCAGGTAAGGGTTCATCCTGTAAGGCATCTTACTAACCAAGCACACACCTTCCTTCAACTTGATTCTCATCTCACCCAAATATTTATCTACCCCTTTCAATTCATGGTAGCCTCTAAGAAATAAGTCCTGGAAGTCACACATCAGTTCAATGATCTTAGAAAATTCAGATTCAGACCAATAATCTCCAATTATGGCCTCCTTAAGTTCAACATATCCATTCCAATGTTCACTTTCTTAGTCTTCATAGGATCATGATAGGTGCACGCCCTTTCATCTGCACTGTCCAAGACCTTGCATGCATACCCTCTATATGCTCAACATCTAGGTTTTCCACTTCTTCATCATCAACTATGTAGACCATCTTACCCTTTTCTCGCTCTACGCAGGTGTGCCCAAGTTGCTCTACATTTTTTTCTTCCTTTTCAAAGCGGGCCTCCAGGTCTGACTCACCTAACAACTCTTGAAGGAGCTCCTCGAGCCTTTGCACTATCTCCCATAGTTAAGAACTTCATAACATGTAATGCATCATTCACCAGAGGTTTAGTGGGAAAATAGTCAAAGGTCTAAATCATACCTGCAGTAAGTTCTTGTCCAATTTCCACTCTCTCTATTCAACTCCGCATAAACATACCATGCATACACGCAACCTCACAAGGTGAAATAAAGCTTGTGCACCCACAACGAAGGTGGTAAATATTCCTACCCCTCTATCCATAGTCTCTCACATTGTTGAACGTGGTGCTGAACAAGATCATTACCATGAAATGCACATATATGAGTAGGTGCACTACTCCTGTGAAACTTAGCAGATAAGGCTATTCTCACTTCTCACACTCCAAAGATTATCCTTGTGAACCATCCACCAGTGCACTTCCATCCCACATAGAGTATAAACTAGCATATTCCTTCTTTCCACCTAAAATTCCCACTAAACTTCCATAGCAAGTAGGAATACTTCTAGATTCTCTTCACTAGTGTACCTTGGTACCTGGTTTTACCCAAATACCTAATACAATGTGGCTTACTTATGTGTGCAACTACAGTTCTTACTTTGCACCAACCATTTCATAAGTGCCATGTGCCCAGTTGTCACATGCAACACTTGTAGTATCACTCATGGACTGTGTATCATCCCATTGGAGAACTCCTTCCTTAGATGGCTCAAGAACTTCTAGATCTCGAATGGTGTGCACGTAAATTATATTCAAATATTCTTTACTTAAAGGTTCGACATAAGGTGTAAATTTCTCCATATGTCAAGGGGATAATGACACACTCTTCTTTGTTCTCAAAAATTATATACCCCTTATTGAAACATAGATCAATGTTGTTTGCATAACACCAAGGGTACCCAAGTAAATATGGAAAACTTGTCTGCTTCTACAAGCACTAAGACCTCAAAGTCCCCAGTAAACTTGGATCCCTGTATAGTAATTGATGCATCCTTTAAAACTTTGAATAGTTGTGGCTTTAGTTCTATTTTCCATGAACAAAAAATCTGAATATGGTTGCAATAGTGGTCTACCCATCTGAACCCACATCCAAAGTGAGTACATTCACTTCCACACCTGTATCAATCAATAATATTACTCAAAATCCAACCATCCACAACATATCATTCAGAGTGATATCCTTATCATAATCTAGGCTATGGGGAGGAAGGTTAGCATGAAAAATATATCTTTCATGTTCAATCCTAGCACGTGGATTGTTTCCCTTTAACCAATTCCCTAACAAAGGAATAATGTTCTCTTGAGTGTACAACATCTTGCAAACCTCCTTTAAATCATCAACTTCCATCTGATGGAGCTCAGTGTCCTTCTTTTGTTCTAACTTCCACGACTGCTCTTTTAAACATTGTATCTCACCCTGTAGGATTCTAATTACCTCCTTGGTCTCTTGATAGACTTCCTTCTAGTGCATATGGTCTGGATAATTTGCATGTAGCATCTCCTCCTTAGTAATGGAAGGATTTTATTTCAGAAATTCTCTAGCACATGCAGCCTCAACACATGTAGTAATATTCATAGGTACTAACTCAGGATCTAAAACTAACTTTGAATTATCCATTGATCTTCCATGGCTCTCTACACTCTAACCATTCTCACATGTACTCTTGTTCTCCTATTTTTGTGCTTCTTACTCAAATGTTCATACAAGTCCAGGCACTCTTCATAAGTATGGTTCTTTCTATAAAAAGAACAAACAATGTTCTGTGGACACTCACACCAATAATGATAAGGGGATCCACATGTATAAAAAGTTCACAGGAGGGAAATCACTTCTTCCACTGATGTGACCTTGGCCTCTGAATCCTCCTTGGTAACCTCGACCTCTACCATGGCCTCCATCAAAGCACCCTTCAATTATGATCATGATCATGATGCTCTCCTTTTCTCCTTAGAGTCATTTGCAATGTCATTCTGTCGTATACACCAATATCAATAGCATCATGGATTTGATAAATCAAACTACAATATTCAGTATCATAAGTGGACGACCTAAAAATCTTGTAGTAAGAGGACATGTTCTTTCTTATCACGTGTTACAACAATGGGCACTGACTTGAACTGTGATCTAGGTGATAGATCTTTCAATCCAGCAACAAAGAGTGCACTGATTTATGAGGACAATTATCCTTAGTATGCCCTCTACTTCACAATTATGTGCACCAAATCCCACTATGTCTCATGCAAATTAGTTGATAATTTCTCTAACTGTTTAGCCATTGCTGTAATATAAGCTTCCAAAAATGGGCTCACTCCTATGTCTACACTCCCTACCACCTCAACGTGTAGAGCTGCTTCAAGTGCCTCGCGTGGATATGTGTAAGTCTTATGTGAAAGCTCCCATCTAAAAGGTATGATAAGTCCTCTAAAAAACCACTGACCATGTTGGCTTGCGTGTATTTCATAAGATAACTTAGAAAAAATGGTCTTGAACCATGCATCATACTCTTAAACACTCTTAATAGTGCCTTGATTAATGTCTTTCAAGGTGTTGATTCTCTTATGCTCAAACTTAGGGATATTAAATTCTTTCAAGAAAACATCCCACCACGTGGTATAATCTACAAAAGTTTGGTCTGGGTCAAATTTCCTATATCAACTATGCATGCGCCCTTGCAATGTAGTTATAAACTGACTTTCCCTTGTGCTTAAGAGCATGTAATCCCCTTCTATGTGCCATAGTATCTCACACATATGTATGTGCTCGAATTGCATCTTCAATGCCTCTATATTTTGGAATACGGAAGAGACATCTCCATATAAATTTTATAGGGCTAGGTGCGGACCGTGCCCACTAGATCTAGAACCTATGTTTCCTCTCATGTTTCACTTCAAAGCCACTAGATCCACTAGCACCCTGAGCTACCTGACCCTCTTGATCCTCCTCTTGAAGTAGGAAATGGACTAGAGGATGGACTGCCTTGTGTTCCTAACAGTTGTGCTAAACTAAACTCCCATAGTCTGTGAAGTTTTTTACTACTTCTAGATGTTATACCAACATTTTGCGCTCCCACATTTTGTGTTGAAGACGCACCAGAAAAGATACCTCCAACTGGACCTACCAAATAACATAGATGACAATTTCCCCCGCCATAGATGAATAAGTGATACTGATTAAATCCCCGAACTTGACTGCAAATTGATGTTATATACTGCAAATCTATTGCCCACACTAGCTTGCTTATTGTTAACTACCGTAGAATCTGTAAAACCAAGCACAAAGGCTAGGTCACTAGGTAGGTTTAGATGCACACCCATCAGTCCAGCAATATTTCTTCAGGATGCCTTCATCCGAAGTCCGAAGAGAAGGTTCTCTACCATGATTTCCCAAATGGGGGAGTTCTAGATGCTCTGGCTCCATGTCCTCTGCATGAGCTCCAAATCCTTCACAAGCCATCTCCCTCCACAACACCATTCTTTCCATGATCTCTCGTTGCTTCATCAGATCCCTCTTGCACACTTCATTAAACTTAAGTCATCTTTCTTCTCTCTGCCTCTCTATTACTAGGTCTTCCACCATCTTTACCCAAACCTGCTCCTACCCCCGATGCATGTGTGCTGGGGTTTAGCTAGCCATAGGTTTCTCTTCCAAATCTAGGGTCATGATGAATATCTTAATTACCAAAGGAATACCATACGCAAATATGATCCTCTAGGCTCGCGCAAGAAACTAGAACTCAACAACTTCTGGAAAGAGTATGTATAAAACTACTACTCAAGAATATAGTTATTTGAAACACCTTGGAATCAAACATCCACAAAGTGCGTCCAAATCTGATTTACATCATATAAGGCCTAGAATTATTCCTGCATGCGTCCAAAAAAGTGTGTCAAACCTCCAAATTCCTCTTACATGCATAAGAAACCAACCACTCATATAAATCTATAGGAAAGATGGTATCAAAGAAAGTCTCATATAAATGTTGTCATACAAATTATTCTCAACCCACGCATGTGCATTAAACTCAGGTCCAATGTTAAATATGCGAGCATACTCTTCTTATAGATCATCTAACCACTCTTCAATACTGACTAAGGTCAACCAATATGTCTTCATCATGCAACATCCTGAAAAAGAGTTGAGAAAGAGGTCCTGACAATGAAACCAAATAATGTAGCCTAGATTTTACCACATAAAAACCCAAGGTGCGTTGGCACATCACTCATCCTGAATTGAGCACTCACCCGAAGCACACAATGGTACCAGGTCCCTCTTTAGAGAAGCTTGTTCTAAGATGTTAGCATGATTGAATGTATATTTTTAGATCCATAATCAGATAATCAAGTCACATTCCACAAGTGCATAAACCAGATCTAGATCTTAACCATATGGAAGAATAACTAAACAATTCACTACAATCAGATTTACCATGCAAGATCCATGTTCAATTACATCAAACACCAATATCCAGCTAATAAGTTCCATTATATTAAATACTGTAAAACGAAGAAGCTTCATACATACATAATAATGTCACCATGAGTCATGCATCACATACAAACCAACAACATAAATCTAATGCAAAAGTGATCATGATTCTAACCTATGCCAATTACACATATATATTGGGGTAGGAGATTTCCCTTCACCACCCATGCATCTTCAAAATAGGCTACATGTTGATAATAGCCATACATCACTACAAGTTAAGTAAAAAAAGCATGCAAGCTTGTCTAACAGTAGATCTTCTTCAGTTAACTCTTAGTTTAAGATCCCATCAATAGCTCTGTATTATGCATGTTTTTTGAGTCCTTCCTAAAATCCCAAAAATAGACTTTGTGTGGTCTTAAAGTTATCCGTAGAAGACATGCTTCACACTCCCATATCTATATTTATCTCTTCATCCCAAAACTGGCCAAGTGTTAGCTCCTTCTGCGGAACCGAAATCACGGTTTACGTACTGCGATCATGATTTTAAAACTATGACTGCGGTTCCTGAATTATAGGTTCGGTAATTACCGAACCTAAAACCGTGATCATGGTTTAGAACCACAAGCACGGTTTATAAACCGCGATCATGAAACTCTAAGACAAAAATTAGCAGTCCCATGAGTCCTTATTTTCTCCATTTTTCATTTTAAACCATGATTTTTCCTAAACTTTTTTCACTCACAGCTTTTAATACCACCTCAAAATTGCTCATCTGACTTCTGGATATTGATAGATTCAACCATGCCACCAAGATGAGGAGATAAACCCCGAATTTCAATCATTTTTTTTGCATTTTGGTTTTTTTTTTTGCATTTTAGGTTTTTTTTTACATTTTCATGGGTTTTTTGAAATGTTTGTTTATGTATACAATTTTCTTGTTTTATCAGTTGGTTGGCAAGATCAAAATTGTGCAAACCATCAAAAAATTCCTCAAAACCCACTGAACATTCCTCAAAACCATCCTCTAAACATAGATCCACCTCCTGTGGCTCCTTCTATCCCCATTGAGCCAGCAGGAATGCAAGATAATATGATTGGAAGAATCCGAAGAAAGTAAAATTGTCATTAAGAACCTAATTCAAACTATAAGACAAAACCATGCTATAAATCCATCCCGCATGACTATAGCCAATACATTGCAAACATTCATTGGTGAAATCGAGTCTGCAACCAACCAAATACATAGATGGAACACCTTTAGAAGTAATTGTAGGTGGGTGGTATGCAGATAAACTACCCCATGTAGCTGTTAAAAGATAAATTTTTTTAGAAAAGACCTCATTTGTGTATTATTTACTGACCCTAGAATCAATGCCCCCCCCCCCTCCCCGCATAGTTACTTGCAAATAACTCCCAATCCATTGGTGCCATGATGACCGAATCAAAAACATTTTTTTGGGACCGATGGTGGATGGTTTTTTATTATCCACCATGCAACAACAATGAGGTTCCTCTTTATTTTTTGAAGAAATTATTTTGAGAGTTCGTGCTTAATGAGGTCCCGAATTATTTTGACTTTTCTGACTTTTTTGGTCAAGGAGGTGGCTTTGCACAAAGCAGACCTAGTGCATGCGCAGGTTAGCCTAGGATCCCCCATGCCCCAAAACCCCCACTGCCTTCAGTTATCCCTCCTAAAGTGAAAGAGGTTGTGGAGATTGATACATTGCATGTATTGAGGGAGCTCACTAACACTCTCACCCAGCATAGTGACCAGATTGCATCTGGTGATGTTGGTGGAGGCACCAGTTCTAGCGCACCACACCATTTTCGATCATGTGGTGCCATATGCACTACAGGCAAGACATCATTTTCTGGTTCACAGGATTTCTTTTCTATAGATGAGATGTTGAGGAGTGTTTTTGGAACCGGTGCCATTGATATTAGTCTTTCACAAGTACATTTCAAATAATATAAATAAAATATATATATATATATACAATAGTTTAATTCACATGTTTGAGATATATATATATATATATATATATATATATATATTATATATACATATATATATATGATTGTACGTCATGTACATGCATGTAAAAAAATAATTTTTTATTTTATTTTAAATAGCAATAGCTGGTGAAGGAAACATCTGGCGTCAACATGCTAGCTATTACAGTTGGGCGTGTTTCAAATGTAAGTTTCAAGTTGTATAAACTTACAAATTTTTAATTTCATTTGATTGCACTAGAAATTATTATTATAATGTTTCACATGTATGTTGTATATGTATTAATATTTTTCTCTTTTATACACAGGAGCCTTGGCAGGTCATCATCTGCTCAAGGGAAATGAGGCTACTAGCATGCCTCACATGAGTTTTATACAAGTTAGTAAATATCTCTACACTTTGTTTCTAATTACTGGAAGTTCACGTGGATTACATGCTTTGGACCTGTGTTATGTGGTGCACAGCCATGTAGATTTTAATATTGATTTCTACATGTTTTTTGTATAGCTTATGACTACTAGAGAGACTCCTTCATATATGCAGACTGTGGAGGTTGCTGTAGATACTGCCATAGCATCTGCAGATCCACTAACTAAGGTACAATTTTTTAAATTTGTTAAATTTTGGAGGTTCATTATTTCTTATTAAACTTAAATCTACAATATCAAATTTTGTAGGTATATGTGAAATATTTAATTTGAAAATTAATTATTTGTATGTAGTTTACCTCTCGTGAGTCTATTGTTGTCCCTACGATGCTGTCAACAACAAATTGATAGGGATCATGACATTGCGGTAAGAATTTCACGTACATTTTAACTAAATTGTACAAGTTTCTAAATTTTGAATGTATTTTAAAATTTTAGATGTTAAAAACTTGTTGTTTATGAATGTGTAGGTTAGGTTGTAGGCATGCTTAGAGAAACCTGGGACCACACGGATGAAATCTGTAGTGGCATCTCCCTCCACTACATCCCCCAGGTTGTGGACATGCTACTTCTTGTAAGGCGAAGAGAGGGAAGATGTTTCATGAGTAGATTTATAGTCCACCTAGATGTACATAGATATATATGGGCCATCTGGTCCTAGTGAACATGTTTCTTCATATAGTCCATTGTATATATATAGCCTTTTTGCGACTACATGTGGTCCCATATGTACATTATGACACATGCTTAGTTCAAGATGTACACATACATTATTAAATTATGCATATATATTTTCAGAGACGTGCGTCTGGAGCACACTATATATATATATATATATATATATATATATATATATATATATATATATATATATATATTTTCAGAGATGTGCATTAGATTAGGTATTTTCATATGGTTTCCTGCTTCAAATTTCAAGTGTTTTCGATCTCTAGAATTGCAAGGATCTAAAAAGGCAAGTTTTTCCCTGAAATTTTAAATGGGATGCTATAAAAAATTAGGGTACCAATGGAAAATATTTTTAGATCATCTTCAAGGAGTTCATGAGTAGAAGTTACGAGCAAAATTGTAGGGGAAATGGAGCAAAAATGAAGGAGATATGAGCAAAAATGTGATTTTTACAATAGGGTTTCTTGAAAATTTAGTAGCATAACTAAATACTAGCAACAATGAAGGAAAAGGAAATATTAAAAAGGGATTAAAAAATGGCTAAGTGTATGTTTATACTCACAAATATTTTCCTAAACCAATTCTTAAAATTTGAATCTTGAAGATTCTTCATGTGGAATTATTCTACCTGAGAGGAGTACCAAGCTCATGCATTCTTGTGCCAAGATCTTCCAAATTTTTTGATACATTCTCCTAATGGGATTAAAAATCAGAAATGGATTCTTTTAGAGCATCAAACCTCTAGGTGATGGTATGGGAAAAAATGTCATACAAGTTCTCTGAGTCAGATGAAAACACACCTAAGCTCACCAAGGAATGAGAATCAAAATTATTCATCTCACTCGCAAATGGGAGATTATTTTCCAAATGGAATTTCTCTTTCTTGATCTCAACTCTATTTCTATTGATTTTAAAAAATATGACCAAGAACAATCTAAACAAAGAGATAATCTCAGGAAATAGATCATGTTCCCTTAGTCAAGGATCATGCTCACCCAATGGTCACATGTCCTTCTTTGCAGTATGAATGCTTGATCTTGCTTGTTAGACTAGGGGGTTAAAGTTTCAGATGGGAGACATTGCTTCAATTTGAGGTAGAGATGATTAATCTCATGCAATCAATGATGGCACTTAATGAATAAAATGTCCTCACACATGTGTTCCCTTAATTGTTTGATGATTTACTTATACTACTAATTCTGTGTCTAGTGATATGTGATGAAGAATCCTATTACAATGCAAAAATAATGAGCATGTAAGCACATAGCTGGGGCAGCAGAGGATGGAGAGAGATCACCAAAACAACATAGCTCAAGAGAGAAAAGCAAGGATAGTGATGAAGAAGATCTAAGAGGACAGAGGAAATTCCAAAGAGAACAAGAGAGATGGAAGGTAAACAAGTGACATTGAATGTTTTGAGTCATAGGAAATGAACGGAGGTGAGGAGTGAGAAGTCATGCCTCAGGACGTTGTGGCACTGAACTGACTGCACTAGAACATCTGGGTGGCCAGGTGAACACTACAAGAGGTGGTGTTTTGGTGCACGACAAGGTCATTACTTCTGGGCTACTTCATTTAGGCGTAGTCCCTTAAGAGCCCTGAGACCAAAATATCGTTCAACTTCGATAGGTGACTACTTGGACTCCGTGGCACCTAGAGATAGCTCGTTTGATCCGACACCTCGGTGTAGGGACCCTATACAATAGTCTCTCTTGGTTTTTTCCTTCTCATTTTGGTGCTATCGCTGCCCTATTGTTTGCAAACACACGAAATAGTGCAGTTTGAGCCAGTGATTGGTTGTCAAATGCTATATTTTGCAAACGGTGGGTCGTGGCACCAAACTGACTACGCCGACACGTCTGGGTGGCTAGGTGAACAATAGAGGAGGTGGGTTTTTAGTGCGCAACAAGGTCGTTGCTTCCGGGCTACTTCGTTTGGGTGTAGTCCCTTAAGAGCCCTGAGACCAAAATATTATTCAACTTCGATGGGTGACTACTCAGACTCTGTGGCACCTAGAGATGCCTCATCTAATCTGAAACCTTGGTGTAAGAACCCTCTACAATAGCCTCTCTCAGTTTTTTCCTTCTCATTTCGGTGCTCTCGCTGCCATATTGTTTGCAAACGTATGAAATAGTGCAGTTTGAGCCAGTGTAAGGTTGTCAAACGCTATATTTTGCAAATGGTGGGTCATGGCACCGAACCGACTATGCTGACACATCTAGGTGGCTAGGTGAATTCTAGAGGAGGTGGTGTTTTGGTGCGTGACAAGGTCGTTGCTTCTGGGCTACTTCGTTCGGGCGTAGTCCCTTAAGAGCCCTAAGACCAAAATATCGTTCAACTTCGATGGGTGACTACTCAGACTCCGTGGCACCTAGATATGCCTCGTCTGATTTGAAACCTCGGCATAGGGACCATATACAATAGTATCTCTCAGTTTTTTCCTTCTCATTTCGGTGCTCTCGCTGCCCTATTGTTTGCAAACGCATGAAATAGTGCAGTTGGAGCCAGTGATTGGTTGTCAAACACTATATTTTGCAAAAGATGGGTCGTGGAACCGATCCGACTATGTCGACACATCCAAGTGGCCAGGTGAATGCTAGAGGAGGTGGTGTTTTGGTGCGCGACAAGGTCGTTGCTTCCGGGCTACTTCGTTCGGGCGTAGTCTCGAAAGAGCCATGAGACCAAAATATCGTTCAACTTCGACGGGTGACTACTCAGACTCCATGGCACCTAGAGATGGCTCGTCTGATCCAAAACCTTAACATAGGGACCCTATACAAAATCCTCTCTTGGTTTTTTCCTTCTCATTTCGGTACTCTTGCTGCCCTATTGTTTGTAAACGCGTGAAATAATGCAGTTGAAGCCAATGATTGGTTGTCAAACGCTATATTTTACAAACGGTGGGTCGTGGCACCAAACCGACTGCGTCAGCACGTCCGAGTGGCTTGGTGAACACTAGAGGAGGTGATGTTTTGGTGCGTGACAAGGCCGTTGCTTCCGGGCTACTTCGTTCGGGCGTAGTCCTGAAAGAGCCATGAGACCAAAATATCGTTGAACTTTGACGGGTGACTACTCAGACTCTGTGGCACCTAGAGACACCTCATCTGATCTGAAACCTCAGCATAGGGACCCTCTAAAATAGCCTCTCTTAGTTTTTTCCTTCTCATTTCGGTGCTCTCGCTTCCCTATTGTTTGCAAACGCACGAAATAGTGCAGTTTGAGCCAGTGTAAGGTTGTCAAACACTATAATTTGCAAACTGTGGGTCTTGGCACCAAACCAACTGCTCCGACATGTTTGGGTGGCTAGGTGAACACTAGAGGAGGTAGTGTTTTGGTGCGCGACAAGGTTGTTGCTTCCGGGCTACTTCGTTCGGGCGTAGTCCCTTAAGAGCCTTGAGACCAAAATATCATTCAACTTTGACGGGTGACTTCTTAGACTCCGTGACACCTAGAGATGCCTCATCTTATCCAACACCTCAGCATAGGGACCCTCTATAATAGCCTCTCTCAGTTTTTTCCTTCTCATTTCGGTGCTGTCGCTGCCCTATTGTTTGCAAACGCATGAAATAGTGCAGTTTGAGCCAGTGATTGGTTGTCAAACGCTATATTTTGCAAATGGTGGGTCGTGGCACCAAACCGACTGAACCAACATGTCTAGGTGGCTAGGTGAACACTAGAGGAGGTGGTGTTTTGGTGCGTGACAAGGTCGTTGATTCTGGGCTACTTCATTTAGGCGTAGTCCCTTAAAAGCCCTGAGACCAAAATATCGTTCAACTTCGATAGGTGACTACTTGGACTCCATGGCACCTAGAGATAGCTCGTTTAATCCGACACCTCGGTGTAGGGACCCTATACAGTAGTCTCTCTTAGTTTTTTCCTTCTCATTTTGGTGCTATTACTGCCCTATTGTTTGCAAACACACGAAATAGTGCAGTTTGAGCCAGTGATTAGTTGTCAAACGCTATATTTTGCAAACAGTGGGTCGTGGCACCAAACCGACTACGCCGAAACGTCTGGGTGGCTAGGTGAACAATAGAGGAGGTGGTTTTTTAGTGCGCGACAAGGTCGTTGCTTCTGGGCTACTTCGTTTGGGCGTAGTCCCTTAAGAGCCCTGAGACCAAAATATTATTCAACTTCGATGGGTGACTACCTGGACTCTGTGGCACCTAGAGATGCCTCGTCTAATCTGAAACCTTGATGTAAGAACCCTCTACAATAGCCTCTCTCAGTTTTTTCCTTCTCATTTCGGTGCTCTCGCTGCCCTATTGTTTGCAAACGTGCAAAATAGTGCAGTTTGAGCCAGTGTAAGGTTGTCAAATGCTATATTTTGTAAATGGTGGGTCATGGCACTGAACCGACTACTTCAAAACATCTAAGTGGCTAGGTGAACACTAGAGGAGGTGGTGTTTCAGTGCGCGACAAGGTCGTTTCTTCCGGGATACTTCGTTCGGGCGTAGTCCCTTAAGAGCCCTGAGACCAAACTATTGTTCAACTTCGACGGGTGACTACTCGGACTCTATGGCACCTAGAGACGTCTCATCTGATCCAACACCTCAGCATAGGGACCCTCTACAATATCCTCTCTCAGATTTTTCCTTCCCAGATCAGTGTACACGTGTAGATATGGTCTTGTAAACACTTGGGGAGGAGTCATTTTCAAAATTTACAACATTTTCAAAATTTACAACTTTTTCAAAATTTACAACTTTGTCAAAATTTACAACTTTTTCAAAATTTACAACATTTTCAAAATTTACAAATTTTTCAAAATTTACAACTTTTTCAAAATTTACAACATTTTCAAAATTTACAATTTTTCAAAATTTACAACATTTTCAAAATTTACAACTTTTTCAAAATTTACAACATTTTCAAAATTTCAATTTTTTTGAAATTTACAACATTTTCAAAATTTACAACATTTTCAAAATTTACAACTTTTTCAAAATTTACAACTTTTTCAAAACAATGAAAGCTTCTCTTAGCTTCGAGAATTTAAAATTCTCTACTAACAGTGCCAACCACGTGAAGGTGGAAGCTTTTTTGGCACCACTAACCTAAACATAAGTGTTAGTCAAAGAAATATAAGTTTCAAATCAAAACCATATACTATCTATATATACAAAATACACAAATTTAAAATAAAATATATTCAAACTTAAATCTAGATCTTTAAACTAACAAATTTATATATATATTGAAAAGAAATTATATATACCAGACATGAGCATTGTAAATTCATTCCAATGAACCATCAGGATTGGATCTACTCTGAATAGCAGACAAGATTGCTTCATGATCTAACTCTCGAACCTTCCAAAGAATCTTGTTATTAGGCCTTCCTCGATATCTATACAGCTGAATATTTGTCGCTAGAACTAGATGTGAATATAAGAATATTTTCCTGTGTGTCTCAAAGTCTTCAAACACCCAAATAGAGGAGTTTTTTAATGGATAACATTGAAGCCAAGTTCCAGTAACTACCACTGACACTGTAGGATACTCAATATCTTCGCCATCTATAATAGAAGAAGTCAACTTCTTTCTTTCCTTGATGCAATGACATAAGAAATAGTCTGTTTCTTCTTCATTGTCTTCTGTCGCAATTACTGCAAACACATGTCCTACAAAAAATAAAGGTTGAACAAATCAAATTTAAATTACATATTAAAATTTCAATGGACATAACTCAATACAAAAATTAAATAAATAACCATAAATACCTTGTCGCACCAAAATCAAAATTTTGTTAAAGTCCTTGGATGTTGCAACTTCATCTTTAGAAACAAGTTGTATGCTTGTGGAGGTTGATAACTAGGAAGCGGAGTTAGAGGCCTACAAATCCATCCATCCACCCATTCTTGTGAATCACACTCAGCAGTGACAAATGTGATACAAGATGCACAAAAACATGTCAACTTTCTTGTCCATAATGGCCCACGAAGTAGCGTCTGAGCTACAAAATGAGTGCATATCATTGGACCAGTGAGTGTCATACAATCCTCGGAGTTAACATTGTTGTTTCCTCTATCAACCAAAAAAAATCTACGAACTGTGGAATTTTTTCTTGAGAACCTCGGGCCATATTTTCAATACACCATTCCACTATGCTCTTTGCATCATCTTTCAATTTAGCACCATCTTTGTACTTCAACTCTTCTCTTGCAAGAGCTCTTTTCACACATGCCCCTGCACCGTCATGCTCTCCTTTTCCATGTCCAGCTCAGTGAAACTCCAAATATGTTGCACACCCATCTTGACATGCATTCTGCTCATCCAATAAAACATTCATGCATTCTTAAACTGAGACGTGTAATTATCTGACCATATATAATGTTTGTTTGAAGTGGATGTCCCTATCAGACAAGTTTCCATAAAATAACTGGAAACACCCTTGCACAAATTTAGTAGAATGAGTATGATCATCACTGATATAAAAGTGGTATTTTCTTTAAAAAAATTGATCATTCTCTGTACTGTCAAGAGAATGTAAAAATGCTATATGCACAAAAATGACAACTTGTACTGAGTTGTAATATTACGATTGAACCTCCATTTGTGGTTGTAATGTGTAATTCTCTACAAATCGACCACTGAAACAATAGTACCAATAGGAAATGTGTCTTTTCATATCTTGAACTATTCATCCAGCCATTGAGTTCTATGTGTATGCCTAGCATACTCATAAAAAATTTCATCTTTAAATTTTCTCAAAAATTTGAAAACGGGCATTTGTTCTGTAACTAGCTCACACCGTTTAGACTCTTTTCCATCTTTCAACTGGTATGCAACTGATTTATATTTATCAAAATCAACTAAATTATGTCCTATTGTACCTTCAATTTTCTCATGGATGCAACTTTCCAATTTAGGTAATCTGCCGCATGTACTACAACTTCCATCTAAACAATCCTGACTATAAAAAATTGTCCAACTTCTTTTTCACAAAATATAGTAGGAATGAAATACCTAGAAGATATTGGTGGAACTTGAACACCACATTCCGATAACATAGTTTCAGAATAAAAATTAGAATGAATACATAAAAATTTAGCATAATGCATCGCAAATTCAACATGTTGCCTATAACAAGTGGTGCGAGCGTGGTTGATTTTCACATAGAATGGTTTCAACATTTCAAAAAAATGTTGAATAATTTTAATTTTGAGATTCTCTTGTTCAAACGTATGAAAAAATTGAGTTTGAGTCATATATAAGAAATGCTTTGGATGTGGTTCACGATTAGTAGAACCAACTCTCTGTTTTATAACATCTCTTGTATTAGGTGAAACTCTAGTGTTATCATGCCAAAATTAATAACAACTTCTCTTATAGCATCAGAATTATTTTTGTCCTTACATGGTGCTCTAGCAGAAAATGCCCAAAAATCGGTTATTGAGTGATTGAAGGATATTATGTCTTTCAATTGCTTTCACTAGAGTTTTTTCGATTAACTTGCAACATTCGACTTGTTTGCGTAATCAAACGTTGTTTTTTTATTGATTCACTTACAACACTAGTAGCAAGTACATGACACACAATATTACTATCCCTAGTGCGTCTCTTGACACCAACAGTGTGATATGCATCATGAAGGTTTTCAACAATTGTAGAGGTTTGACCTCATATATTAGATGTTGTTAAACCTAAGGTGTTTAATGTAGGTCTCATTTATTCAATTTCATCAAACTAACCAACAACTGACATCTTTGGGAATCATTTAAAATTTCAAAATGATTATCCCAAATTTCAGTGGCTTTTCTTTTGATTTGTCGTTTAGAAAGGTTGTCAGACATTGGTTTCAAAATGTTTTCATCAAATTCAATAAAAAATTAGGTTTCTTACGTAAAATCCTAGGAGGTTTTTTGTCAAATTTTGCTTGTCTACATTTTCAACATGAATTTCCTTATTCACATTTTCATTGTCTTCTTCAATTTTAACATTTGCTACATCATGAGTATTTAATTCTTCTTCAACATTGACAGTAAAAACATCTTCATCACGAGTATTTAATTCAACTTCAACAGTGACAGTAGAAACATTTCCCTGGTTCTTCATTGCTTACAATAGTTGGGGTTGAAGATGACCTCTTTTTGATTCATTCACAAGTTGATGTATTCGCTCACAATTTTGGAATTTTGGGGGGGGTTTGCCTCTAATTCATTTGGTTGTTTTTTTTACTTAATGACTTCCTTTTTGACTTCATTTTTTTTTTTCCCCATGATGTTTATGCTTCCATGATAAGAAACCGTGGCAGAAAAGACAAAATTTTTGTATAAAATTCGTACGGTAATGTCAAGAGTAAAAAATTACATGTTAATTCAGACATTGTGGATGTGTGTAAATATTATTTATGAACACCCCTCGCTTTCATATAAACTGCGAGGCGGGCAGTTTATAAAGCGCGCTCGCAGCTTGTGTTAAAAAAATCGTGATCGCACTTTATAAACCGCGATCGCGGATCTATCTACTGAACATCAGCCTTGGAAAATATTTGTTTTTTCCCAACTAAAGCTATGGAAGGTCATTATGAAGTGTAAAAGGTAAAAAAACCTCAAATCTGCTCTTCCAAAGACTTGAACCATGCTAAAAAACTGAAAACAATTCACAAAAGTGGTGCCACCACGTAGGGGAGACTGTTAGCTTCGTAGAAATATTGATTTTAAAGTGAATAGAATAAGAAAAATATCATTTTATAATTTTTTACTAACAATAGGTCTTTAAGACATTTTTTCCCATGAATGTTCATGTCTACATTTAAGACTGTAAATTTTGTTTCGCTTATCAAAATATGATAAAACTTATACCATCCCAAGCGTAGACAAATTCTATACATGTTAAAAAAAATATTTGATTCCGATATTTTTTGATATAGTTATGGCGGGCAAATGGAAAGCGCTCTATTTTCTAAATATTTTTAGACCACTTTCATGGAAAAAATCATAAAAAAAAAATATTTCTCAAAAAAATACAAAATAAAATCCATCCCAAGATAGAAAACTACATCTAATGTTTCACCGAAGGAAAAAAAAAACAACAAGATTTGGTCATCCAAAATGCGGGTAAACGGACTACAATCTTATAAGTTAAAAAAAAAAAAACTAAGTGATATAATTTTAAGTGTTTAATATAGCTAAACTTGTCCGTTTTAAAAAAAAAAAAGTATTTTACAAAATAGATTCCGAATGCTACGATTCATATTTATATATTTTTTTCTAATTTTGAGTATGCGTATTTCTAATATTCCCTACAAGTTGAGATTTCGTTGTTTTTTGTAATATAACGCCCACTTATGATCCATATTTTGTCTACCAACTTCCTGCACTTACACCATGTGTGCATCTACTTCTATGCCTTTCTCCCACACGCCAACCTTGATATTGGGAATTAGTCATTTTTTGTGCTCAACATATATATAGGGATCTAAACGGTTTAAGGAACACATGGAGACAAACAATTGGTTGAGAAGTTCAAGGCAAGTGCCTGGGGATGCATACAAAATCTGTTCATCCATTTTCTCGATGGCAGACCGTCTAACTGAAATGGATGCCCATTTAATAAAAAAAGAGCGGCTAGCTTTCTAACTTGGGTTGGATTGAAGATAATGGATGGTCATCTAACCAAGGTTAGACGATAAATAATAAATGTTTGTTTAACCCATATCAATTGAAAACCATCCAACACACACAGTCATCCAACACCCATCTAACCATACAAAACCGTCGAAAAAACACACTACAAATTATCCTTTGTTGTGAATCCCTTTTTCCGAGATTTGTCATTATTTTGAAAGTCCATTTCAGAGATTCACCACCCATTCTATAGTAATTTTTTGGAGGGGGGTCTTAAAATGAACTCTGGGGTTAAATTTGATGGTGGATTAGGGATTGTGGGACAATATAGGAGAAATTCCATAGGATTGGATTGGGATGATGAAGATGGCGAGGATGGAGGACTAAGATGAAATGTAGGGGATGATGATTTTGGATTAAGTTGTTGTGATTGTTGTGGATAAGTGAACGGGACTCGATGATAGGTTTTATGATGATTGGATTTAGGAGTTGGAGATTTTTGATAGTGGTGGATTATTTGTATGATTTTGATTGGAGGAAGGTGTATGTCATGATGATTGATAGGGGATTTTGAGGTTTGGGTTTGGTATGGTTGTGTGGGTTTAGGATGGGTGGCTAGATTAACAATGATATAAAGGAGGTCCTCTTTGTCTAGGTCAAAGGTTGTGAGGTGGTAAAAGTCGATGTAGTTAGCTTGTGGGCATAGTGATTCATGATATTTGGGTCAAGGCGTGGATTGAGATGATTTAGGTTTTTTAAGGAGGAGGTCAATGGGGTGAGGGGTAAGGATCATAGAAAGTGGAAATCGTGTATGGGGTTGATTAGGAGATGATTGTTTAGGAGGTGATTGCTTGATACATGATTTAAAATTGGTTATTTGTTGATTGAGTTGTTATATGGTTTTTAGGATGTTAGGATTAATATAGGATGGTTGATTTGGATGACGAGGAGAGGATTGGCTGAGGAAGGTTGTGAGATTTAATATTTGTTTATTAACGTGTTAGATGGTGTGTGGGATAAAGTGAGATGGTTGAATTTTATGGGTGAAGGATGATGGGATAGCTTGGTTGATGGATTTAAAAATGAGGTAGGTGTTTTGATGTTGGTTTAGAAAGGATGAGGATTGAGGATCAAAGGCCATAGTTAGATAAGATACACGAGGGATTAGTTTTGGATTAGGTTGTGGATTAAGGATGGTGATAAGATTAGGATTGGGATCATTTGATTAAGGGTGGATGATTATGATAATGTTTGATTAATTAATATTTTAATGTGATGTGATGGTTAAGGATGTTCACAAACAAACAAAAAACATGGAATACACACCCTAACTAATCAAGTGGGATCACAATCAAGCTATAGCCCACTTTCAATACCACACACCAACGATGGTTCCATAAATGAATCTTTGCTTATTTGTTGATGTGGTGTTGGATAGCAAGTGATATTAGGGAGTGTTTCCTCCTTGCACTATAGCTTGATATATGGCCAAGAGATTTCCTAGTATAGGATGCACGAGCTCACTATCAACATCCGTGATAAACCTTGTGGTACATGGGGCATAATTTCATGTTACAAGGATGTTGTTTAAGGCCTGGGTTTTGGGATGTGGAATCCCCTCACTTCACGCCACTCTTAAAACAAGCAAGTGCTCAGCCAATAATGATAGTTGTCCAAGAATTTTTATACCCCGTCGGAACACGGGGTGTGTCTACTTGTGTGGAGATGAATCCCATGATCATGAGACCCCTAGGACTAAGGTAAGTGTGTGGATGTCACTTCCACATCACGTTACCCCCTAAAATGAAAAAGGGAGGGAATACTAGTTGCTTTGATCCTCAAGATCATCCTAGGATGCGAGAGGAGATCATACACGGTGTCATATTTGGGTTAAAACAAGAAATAACATAAATTACAAAAGGACAACACATACAAAATGATAAAAGATTAATAATAATTTTTTATGATGGGGGCCTTTGACAAGGGGACTTGTAAAAAAAAATATTAGTAGTTTGTTTTATACCCCAATGTTCTTGAACCATTTAAGCTGCAAGACAAAGGGTTAGGGGTTTTGATTTGATCAATATCCTATAATCACAAATGTTAGACCAATACTACTTGTTTCTGTGATATTCTTACAAAAATAGAATGTAAGAAGCTGCAAAACACCACTACAAACCAAAAAGGTGTGATTAGTTAGTTAGTATTGATGCAAAACTGCTATCAACATAAATGTGTTGTTTACAGAGAAAATGTATTGTTACAGAGAAAATGTGTTGTTTTATGGTGCAAATGAGTTGTTCTGCAAATGAGTTGTTTTATGATGCAAATGTGTTGTTCTGCAAATTAGCTACTTTATGCTGCAAATGCATTGTTCTACAAATTAGCTGCTTTATGTTGCAAATGTGTTGTTCTACAAATTAACTTCTTTCTGCTGCAAAAGCATTGTTTCTACAAATGAATTGCTTTATGTTACAAATGTGTTGTTCTATGTGCAAATGCACTATTTTGCATGCAAATGTGTTGTTTTGTCAAAAAATAGAAATTTTAGATTTTTAAAGGTTAAACAAATGTGCTGAGATATTTACAAATGTGCCATGGGGTTTACAAATGTGTTGTTTACAGGTCAAATGCATTGAAATGGAAGAATTCAATGAAAATTTGAAATTTCAAGGTGCAAATATCAACGAAAAATTCCCAAATTTGAATAGCTTGTTTTTAACACTAATTAATACTAAAATCAATTAAAGTTTTTGCGGGTAATCCCCATGGTGGGTAGAAAAAATATAGATGTTAAAAAGATTAGTTGAAAATGCAAGAAAACAAAGATACTTGTCTTCCTAATCTAATATTTGTAACAAATACCTCAGATAGAGCAAGATGGAAAAGACGAGAGAATGTAATACCTGCACTTACCAATCAAATGCAAATTCTCTTTCTTTGTTGTGTTAGATTTGCTCTTGGATTTTTTGTTGGATACTTCAGATTTTTGAGACACTTGGGCAGCACCTCCCCTTTGATTACACTATGATTTCTTGATAAAGATGATGATAGATTTACTGTAAATGGATTAAAGATAAATGATAGATTGATGGAGTGATAAAACATGGTAGGGATTTGATGTGAATTTGTGACTTTCTACAAGCTAGCTCTCATGGAGGAGGAGAGATCAATTTATAGCTGAGGAGTGGAAGATTGAATGGCTAAGATGAAACCATGTTGGATTTAGATCAATGGTGGAGGATTCATGTGAGGATGGAGGATTCTAGAGTTGGATTATTCTAGAATTTAGAAGAATCCTCCATTGAATTTTTAAGTCAATGGAGGGAGGGAGATATTTAAATTTTTACATGGAAGGAAGTTTAGAGAGGCTTTTAGAAATAGATGCCTCTAGATTTAGAGGTGTGAGGATGTGATTAGGATTAGATTAGTTTAATAAATTATGTTTAGGGGCGATGTTACATGGAAATCCTAGGTGTAGGGATGTGTAGGGTAGGTGGTAGGTGAGATGTAGGAATATTAAATTCCTATAAAATGTTAATGCAGATTAACATAAGATAATAGGATATAACAATGATTTAAAGTGATTAACGATAAAATGGGATATAATAATGGATTAAAAGGATTATTGATGGAATGATGGAATATTAGATAAATGATAAAGGGTAAATCTGATAAAATGGATTAATAATAATAATTAATCTTGTAAAATTATTATATGGATTTAGATCATGCTGTGGGACGGATTAATCATAATTAATATTGTCGACATTTTAGATGTCTACAATAATTACTGACTGGTTCATTATATCCTTGTTGTATTTTATCCATTTGAGCATAGGAAACCTTATCGCCAATGTTAATAAAGATATAAGTAAGAAATTGAATATATAATGGATTGAAAGTACTTACATATTTCTTAGGTAGATCATAAAACCAATGCAGAGTGTTATCCTTAAGACTTCTAGGGAAGAATTTTTAAGAAATGTATCATTATAAGCATAATCTAAGCAAGCAACATGAAAAGAGTGAAGGTGTTCCTAGAGATCACCTATACCCTCATAAATAGGAAGCTTATGAGGAACATAAAATAATAGTAGAGGACAAGATGCCACCTAAAGTGCAAGTGGATTATGTAGTAACTGATAAGAATCCATGATAATAGAAGCTCTAAAAACACCCTTTTCTAATTGTAACACCTTAGCCAACAAATAATGAATGAGATGATCAAGGGAAAGTGTAGTAGAGGGAGAATGTGAGAAACCACATATGTGCATAATAGATGTACAAATGGCAGTTAACATAGCTCCTGGGTCATGACATCAAAATATGCAACAAGTTGTAGTTTAAGGAAAATCCATGTTTTTCTAATTAAACAGTGTGTAAAGGATATGATATAACTTAATTCTCAAGTGCACAATAGCTACATAATTGAAATAATTTAAGGAAGATATAGTGAACGAGAGTATAAATACATGACTATAATATTGATTATTGAATCATAACTCATACATAACTCAAAATAGAACTTAAGGATTCAAGATTAGCACCAAATCAAGATCAATCTTTTGCACTATGTACTTAGATAATTTTATACAATATAACTAAATCCTTGACTTCATTATTTGATTGCATTATCTACACGTGAAATTTCTTTACATTCTCTTATTTTTCTAATCATCCACATGTTTACCAACCAAAGTGGTTAGATGCACTTGCTCACTTATTACCTACTCACCTATTGTGTTAGTGAAAATTTTATGGACAATTGTCTTCATTTGAAACTTAATATTTCATAATTTCTTCTCATGGTTTGTTATCTTTTGTGCCAATCGAATTGTGGTTTCAATGATATTTTCTCAAAGTTTATACACCCCTTCAATATATGTTTGTAATGGGATATTCTCAAGCTCCAACTCGACTTCATCTCGATTACAAGATAAAAACTACATCCTTGACTTCATTATTTGATTGCATTATCTACACATGAAATTTCTTTACATTCTCTTGTTTTTCCTAATGTCCGCATGTTTACCAACCAAAGTGGTTAGATGCATTTGCTCACTTAAGATTTTGTAATTTCTTCTCACGGTTTGTTATATTTTGTGCTAATTGCACTATGGTTCCAATGATATTTTCTCAAAGTTTATACACCCCTTCAATATATGTTTGTAATGGGAGATTCTCAAGCTCCACCTTGAATTCATCTCAATTACAAGAAAATAACTACATCCTTGACTTCATTCTTTGATTGTAGTATCTACATGTGAAGTTTCTTTAGATTCTCTTGTTTTAACAATTGTCCACATGTTTACTGACCAAAGTGGTTAGATGCACCTTGAATCCACCTCGATTACATGATCAAAACTACATCCTTGACTTCATTATTTGATTACATTATCTACATGTGAAATTTCTTTACATTCTATTGTTTTGCCAATTGTCCACATGTTTACCAAAAAAAGTGGTTAGATACACTTACTCACTTATTACCTGCTCACCTATTGTGTTAGTGAAAATTTGTCGACAATTGTCTTCAATTTGAAACTTAAGATTTCGTAGTTTATTCTCACGGTTTGTTATCTTTTGTGCCAATTTCATTGTGGTTCCAATGATATTTTCTCAAAGTTTATACACCCCTTGAATATATTTTTGTAATGGGATATTCTCAAGCTCCACCTCAACTTCATCTCGATTACAAGATCAAAACTACATCCTTCAATTCATTCTTTGATTTCATTATCTACACGTGAAATTTCTTTACATTCTCTTGTTTTGTCAATTTTCCACATGTTTACTAACCAAAGTGGTTACATGCACTTGCTCACTTAAGATTTCGTAATTTCTTCTCACGGTTTTTATCTTTTGTGCCAATTACACTATGGTTCCAAGGATATTTTCTCAAAGTTTATAGAACCCTTCAATATATGTTTGTAATGGGAGATTCTCAAGCTCCACCTTGAATTCATCTCAATTACAAGATCAAAACTAAATCCTTGACTTCATTCTGTGATTGTATTATCTACATGTGAACTTTCTTTACATTCTCTTGTTTTTCCACTTATCCACATGTTTACCAACCAAAGTGGTTAGATGCACCTCAACTCCACCTCAATTACAAGATCAGAACTACATCCTCAAATTCATTCTTTGATTGCATTATCTACATGTGAAATTTCTTTACATTCTATTGTTTTTCCAACTGTCCACATGTTTACCAACCAAAGTGGTTAGATGCACTTACTCACTTATTACCTACTCACCTATTATGTTAGTGAAAAGTTTTGCACAATTGTCTTTAATTTGAAACTTAAGATTTCATAATATATTCTCATGGTTTGTTATCTTTTGTGCCAATTGCATTTTGGTTCCAATGATATTTTCTCAAAGTTTTTACACCCCTTAAATATATGTTTGTAATGGGAGATTCTCAAGCTTTACCTTGACTTCATCTCGATTACAAGATCAGAACTACATCCTTGACTTCATTCTTTGGTTGCATTATCTACACTTGAACTTTCTTTACATTCTCTTGTTTTGCCAATTGTCCACATCAGGCTTGGAATTTGATGGTCACCCCTGCCTGTCAAAAGGAAATTTTGTGACGGTTTAGATCTTTCAGGTGGCTGTAAATTCCATAAATTTTTATAGATATTTTTATAATATGTTCATATATATATATATATAGGTATTATAATTTTTTATAAACTACTTAAAAAAATTATGGTTTTTAAAATTCTCAACTTGTCATTGTCTACGGTTGCTAAAAAGTTTTAGTTGTATTATACAGTTAAAATCATGAAAAATGACTTACAGCCTGTCAGTTTCTAGGCTTGGTCCACAAGTTTACCAACCAAAGTGGTTGGATGCACTTGCTCGCTTGTAACCTTCTCACTTAAGATTTTGTAATTTCTTCTCACGGTTTGTTATATTTTTTGCCAGTTGCATTGTGGTTCCAATGATATTTTCTCAAAGTTTATACACCCCTTCAATATATGTTTGTAATGGAAGATTCTCAAGCTCCACCTCGACTTCATCTCGATTACAAGATTAGAACTGCATCCTTGAATTCATTCTTTGATTGCATTATTTATACGTAAACTTTATTTACATTCTCTATTTTTACCAATTGTCCACATTTTTACCAACCAAAGTGGTTAAATGCACCTCGAATCCACCTCAATTACAAGATCAGAACTACATCCTTGAATTCATTCTTTGATTGTATTATCTACACGTTAACTTTCTTTATATTCTATTTTTTTGCCAATTGTCCACATGTTTACCAACCAAAGTGGTTAGATGCACTTGCTCACTTATTACCTGCTCACCTATTATGTTAGTGAAAATTTGTGGACAATTGTCTTCAATTTGAAACTTGCGATTTCGTAATTTCTTCTCACGGTTTTTTTATCTTTTTTTTTTTCCAATTGCATTGTGGTTCCAATGATATTTTCTCAAATTTTATACACCCCTTCAATATATGTTTGTAATGGGATATTCTCAAGCTCCACCTCGACTTCATATTGATTACAAGATCAGAACTACATCCTTGACTTCATTCTTTGATTGCATTATCTACACGTGAACTTTCTTTGCATTCTCTTGTTTTTCCAACTATCGACATGTTTACCAACCAAAGTGGTTAGATGCATTTTCTCACTTATTACCTACTCACTTGATATTTCATAATTTCTTCTCATGGTTTGTTATCTTTTGTGCCAATTGCATTGTGGTTACCATGATATTTTTTCAAATTTTATACACCCTTTCAATATATGTTTGTAATGGGAGATTGCCAAGCTCCACCTCGACTTCATCTCGATTACAAGGTCAAAACTACATCCTTGACTTAATTCTTTGATTGCATTATCTACACGTGAACTTTCTATACATTATCTTGTTTTTCCAATTGTCCACATGTTTACTAACCAAAGTGGTTCGATGCACCTCGACTCCACCTCGATTACAAGATCAGAACTACATCCTTGAATTAATTCTTTGATTGCATTATCTACACATGGAATTTCCTTACATTCTCTTGTTTTTCCAATTGTCCACATGTTTACCAACCAAAGTGGTTAGATGCATTTGCTCACTTATTACCTGTTCACCTATTGTGTTAGTGAAAAGTTGTGGAAAATTGTCTTCAATTTGAAACTTAAGATTTCATAATTTATTCTCATGGTTTGTTATCTTTTGTGCCAATTGCATTGTGGCTCAAATGATATTTTATTAAATTTTATACACCCCTTCAATATATATTTGTAATGGGAGATTCTCAAGCTCGACCTCGACTATGATGACTAATGCTTGTGATGTTATGGCTTGCACACTTGTTTGGGTAATCTAGAGAACTACAATGTAGACATGAGATGAAGGTAGGAATTACTTACACTTTCATGTTTTTATTGTTTATTTTGACTCCCACCAAAATGTTAGTTTTTCCTCTTGGAAAACTTATCTTGTAATGGGTTACTTTGAAATAGATGCTCTGATCTCCACGGAACTATCTACTTATTATTGTTGAATCTACATGGTGGTTTATTGTATCAGGGAAGTTATTGTGGGTTAGGTAATATCCATAGGCTTCCCCCCTTCTATATTTTTATGCTTATTTTCTACTTTAGTTTCTGGTTATGATTGTGGTTATTCCTTTACAGTCCTAGCTTCTAATTTTGTTATCATAATTACCTCTGTAGTACATTATGCATCCTTGGCCTTTTTGTCCTAATCCTCTTTTTCTTATTTTTCCTTAATGAATCTTTCCTCTTATTTATTTCTTTTCTCTTCTCATTGTTTATTCTTATCATCTTCCTCCTTTGTGGCCTTTTCTTCTCTTTCTGTTAGAATAGGTATTTACCTTAGCTCATGTTCACCTAGGTACTTTATTTACCTTTATTGTATTTATCCTCACCCACTTATGTGTGTGGATATTTCCTTTTATTTATTTAGATATTAGGGGGATATTATCTAGTTGTTAGGTATAGTTCTTTCCTCTATCTATGGTATTGGCTAGTTCTTTCCTTGATCGATGGTATCAACTAGATCCTTGATGTCTAGTTCTCTCCTAAATCTATGGAATTATCTAGTTCTTTGATGACTAGTTCTTTCCATGATTTATGGCTTGATCTATTACCTTGATTGGTTCTTATATTTTTATTCCTTTCCTATATAGGCAAGGCCCATTCTCATTATATTTCTTTGAGTTCCATAATAATATATGATATTACTGCTCATTTGTTTTCAAAGGTTTTATGTAAAGTTATTCTGGTGAATTAATTTCATCTTATTGATCATGGTGTTTGGTTAGCATATGTGTTCTTGGCTTGGTACGATCTGGTTATCGTTCCTTTTACTTTCCTACTTTCGATGGTTTTTTTCCTAGCGTTGTTTCTTCAAAATAGATTTTTATGTTTGAGCTTGTGTAATTGCTTTCTTTTATTTCTCTACTTCCTCTTCTTTCCACTTTTTCTCTTATTCCTCTTATCTTGATTTTTCATCTACTTCTTCGTTCTTCTTGACTTATGTGACTTCTAGCTTACACAATTGTTCCTTAGTTGTTTCCTTCATAATGCACTCTTGTTCTTCTACTTCCTTTGCAATGTTCTCTTGTTCTCCTACTTCCTTTGCAATGCACTCTTATGATTTTGATTCCTTTAGGTAATATGTGGTAAATTATACCTTTCATTTGTGTTAAACATATTGTTCTTGTTGTTTTTCGGCCTCTTATGATTTTGCGGATGATATAATCTTCTCTAGAACTGGTTGTGCACTTAGAGTTGTAGCCTCTAGCTCTACTTTCATAGGTTACACACTTTTTTCTTATTATGTGCCCATTTGATGGAGGAGTATTTAATATTTGAGGAGATGGAGGAGGAAACAATGTACTCTTCATTTATTGCAGCATAATTTTAGGGACTGTTAGTTTCACATTATGAGTCCTGAGCTTTTACCTCTTTTATGCACATTCTTCCCTTTTTGGGTGGTTTTCCTCTCTACTTTTTACATGAAAGTTTGTTGAGTTATCTCCTCTTATGTCATCGAGGCCCTTTTACATGTGTTGAATCCCCAGCATGAGATCTTTGTATATCCTTGAAAAGGTGATATGTGCACTATTTTATATGGGATTGTATCCATTTTCCTTTCCTTGAGAGGTCCAATTGAGATTTATTCTTCTAGATCAGTCAGTTTGGCCAATTACAAGTGGCTTCATATTTGACATCAAATAAAAACTCCTTGAGTCCTTTCATAATGTTTTTGGCCAATTTCTCCTGTGCAACATTCTCCCTGCCTATATTGATCATTAAAGAGTACAATATAAGTAGATATTTAACCAAATCTTCGAGATTTATGTTCTAATTTAGAATTTGTGCTCTTCTCACTATTTTACAAGTCTACCACTTTCCCTCCTCTCATTAATACATTTTTGTGCTCATGTATTCAAGTGTAATTTTGCACACTTTTGTTTGACTAACTTGTAACTTGTCAAATTCCATATTGGCAAACCAACAGGGTAACCTAGGTATTTTTGACATGTGGTTTGGTGGTCTCAAATTATGCAGTGGCCTTTTGTTTACCTTTTGTTTGTCTACTCATTTTTTCTTCATTTTACGTTGTAGGTTGAAATTTTGTTGTTGGTTGTGTAGTTATTATAGGATGTAGATCTCCTTTGATTGGTTATATTGGACTTTTAGTACATAAAAGTTATATGTGCACTATAATCATGTCATAATGCCTCTTTAACTCTTCCTTTTTTATGTATATGTCAATGAAAATGGGAGTTTCTTCAGGTGTTTGAAATTGGATCCTTCATATCAAGATATGAACCCATAACACAACAAATTCAATTTTCCATATGGGGTTGTGTATGTACGGACTTCCTTTGGTATGTGGGTGTTTACACTAAGTATCTCCCTTACCCTGTTTATCCATTCTCCCATATTTTGGGTATCCTCATATGTGGTGTATGGATTGGTTGTGATGTATTACAAAAACCAATCACGTGGGTAATATTTATCCTCTATCTCGATTATACTCTCTAGGGCTCTCTAATGTGTGAAACATAATAATATAACCATCCATTGATACATAAAAATGTTGTCAGCGGCTTCACTCACATTTTTTACATTATTATTTAGCTCATGGGTTAGGAATTAAAATATTTGAATGTGTCCATCGTCCCACGTCGTAATGATATTTCAATTGTGTTGAGGGATGCATGTTTTCTTCAACATGTGTTTTGCTAGTATTTTTACACTACAATTTCAGTGAAAATTCGAACTACATGATTCATAATTATGCCCAATGGAATTCCTTTTCCCTTGCGTAAAATACCATATATAGTTGTATTTGATTACTTTACCAGAGGTTGAGTGCTTTTAAAAGTGATCATGGGTATACCCTTGTTAGTTAATCCAGTGGCTTGAGTGACTATAATTGAATTGATTAGGATTTCCTCTTGCGAACTAAACCATATGGACTTGTTATGATAGTGACTCATGATTTTTTTACATGAGTTCTAGATGATCTCTTAGGTATGACAGTCTTGTGAGTCTATCACTATATATTCCTCATAATGGGTCTTTTTCTGTCAATTTTCCTTCTAAATCTTCATCATGGATTACAAGTTGTTTTGTGCCCTAAGTTTGTTCTAATCTTTTTAGTAGCTCATGGTGCGATGGGTCGTTCCATTTGGTTTGGAAAACCATTACAAATATTTCTATATCTTCCTTCTCTGAGTCACTCAGTGGAAGGAATCTTATGCCTTGTTCTTCCATCATTCCTTGAACCTTAGGTCCGATAGGTCAAGTGAATGAATCTACCATTGTTAATTTTCTACTTTCTCTTTAAATTTAGATCTACAGCTTCCAAACTCTAATAATTTCAAAATGTTCAACTTTTTTTGCTACTTACTCTTGATTTCAAACATAAAAAAATGCATTTAACTTTTTATCTCATTTATTATCTCCTTATATCTTTTATGGCCATGATGTATACATTTGTGAGTTATTTATCCTTTGAACTACCCCTTTAATGGATATTATTTGTTAGAGATTTGGTTTTTAGGTACACTATCGACATTAAAATTTTCCTCAGTAATTTATATTTTATTAATGTATGTATTAGGAATAATATGTTGTTAAGTATAATTAGTAGTGGCATCCAATAGAAGATAACAGTGATGTCAGTACGGTGCCGCTAATAAAGTGTACGGTAACAGTCAAAGTACAAAAGGAATGTTGTGGTAAAAAGTAAATATTTGTCGTAAGTGGTCTAGTAATGTTAAAATGTCAAAGTTGGGGTAAGTAGAGAAGTAGGGTCTACATGATTAGGAATTAGAAATATTATATTTGTAATAAGGACAAGGAGTGATGTCATAAATATTTTGTGTATTTTATTTGTAGAAAAGTCTAAAAAGGTGGAACCCATGTGAGATGATAAGGTTTATCTTATCTTAGAAGATAAGCCTACATGTAAAGGAAAGAGTTTAGGCATGGAATATGATTGGTCGCAAGATATTTCCTATCCTATCTTAGAGATATGGTGGATAAGCCTAAATTCCTATAAATAGAGAGGCCATCCCTTCTCATTCATCATAGAGAAAAGTTGTAATAATTATTTTATAAATAAAGGATTCTTTGTGAAGGTGTGTTAAGGAATTCATCAAGAGGAGTAATTGTGAAGTTTCTCCCATAACCATTGTTGGAATCAAGTGGAGTTGGTAACACTTCGAGTAATTCATGGGTGAGATTGTAATAATTCCATGTTAATAATATATTCTACAGTTGTATTTCAGATTTGTCATCATTCTTTTTTTGTCATAGTTTGTGGTATTCTTGTGTTATGTTTGTTGTTGTGTTTCCAGATTACTACCACCAAACCAAAAGCTGTGCATTACTAAAATAATCATAGCACGAGGAGTTCTCAGTGAAATATTATCAGAGTGCTGGATTCGTGTTCACAACACCAACTTGCCTCTTCCATTCACTTGCCATAAATATTATTAACTTGATGTGTCATTCATACAAGATCTATGAGTTGTAACTTTTTATCTTTTTTAAAATTTTGTATTTATTTTTGCCTTGTCATCCTTGGCTATTTATTTTTCCATGTGGTTTTCCCATACTTATTAAATTTTTTGAATATCCTTCTTGCTTAATTTCCCACATGATACATTTATCCATTTGAAGGTCAATTTATTGATTTTTGCTACTCCTACACACACTAAACCAAAAACTAATCAAATGCACATAACTTATATGTACCACCCATGCTTAACATTTGAAAAATCCTACTTTAACATTTTTCTCTAAGGAACTTATTATTGCTTTCATGCATTGATGCAATTATCCATTCTAGGATATTAGCCTACATCAATTGATTCTTCTGGGTAACACATTCCCCTGTAATTCCTCTAATACAATTGTGCCTTGTTTTGTAATGTGATGAATAATATAGGGACCTTTCCACCTAATTCACAACTTACGTGGGTGCACTCTTAATTTCCTCACATAGACCAAGATCATTTTTTCTATTTGAAACTCTTCACTATAAAGATTTATACCATGCCCAACTTTTTGACTCTATTTATGCACCTCTTTTATGTATTCATCCTATTTTCTTCCATTTTTGTCCATTTAAAAAGTTTTTTTAATTTGTACTCTTTATCACCTAATCATGTGATCATAGTAATGTGCAAACTTGGAAAAATGTATTTCATTAGCATTATGGATAATATTCCACACACCAATCGAAATTTGGGTTTCCTTGTATTGCACTTGTAATTTATTCTATAAGACCAAAATATTGTGGGTATCATGTCTTCCTAATCATCTCTTTACACATTATAAATATTTGTAAGCAATCTTTCCAGTAATTTGTTAGTAGTGTCTGCTTGTATGTTCATTTACAGGTAGTATGCCATACTTTGATGATATTCAATTATGAATTATTTTATAATGATATTAATTGTGTTGTCAAGTAAAGGAATTCCTCTGTCATTAAATAGTTTCTATGAGAAACCATACCTAGATCCCATGTTTTGTAATTTGGTTTTGTTGTAGCTTCAACTCATCTAATAATGTATTCAACTACAATGATTATATATCTAGCCCTAGATATTTTGGATGGTGGGTGTATTAGTCCTAAAATATATCCCTAATTGTTTAAAGGGTTGTATGGCTAGAACTAGATTGAGTGGCACTTCATTTCTGTGGTTGGGTTTCATATTCTTTGAAAAACATCACAATGTTTAGTAATGTGATGCACATCCCGAAACAAGGCATGCCACTAAATTCTGCTCTATAAAACCTTCTTCATAGTTAATTCCCCTGTAAAATGACCTCATGTTATGCCTATGTGTGCTTCTCACAATATTATATATTCATTTCCTACTCCAAGGTGACCCTGTGTGATAATTCATCTTTCCTTAATTTATATAAAAATCAATTTATAATTGCATATGGTAAAGTTTTGGTGACAAGTTGTTTTTTCTCCATTTCTGAGTAATTATCTCATAAATTCCATATTGAAGGAATTGTGCATTTTTTTTAAGTTGTTCTAGGATTATGATGAATCTAAATAGGTGTGCATCTAATGTGTCTTTGTCCAACTCCTTAGGATATTCTCGTGTATTTATTCTTCTTAGAGGATCTGACCCTACATATTCTCTTCCTATAATAATGTTTATATTGAACCAATATTTTTGAAATAACATGGGTCATCTTGATATCCCCCTCCCAATAATGACATGTTTACTAGATACCAAAATGTTTTATGGTCTATAAGTAAATAAAAAGGTGTCACCAAGAGGTATTTTATGAACTTTTAGAGTGTGATGACCATAGATAAATCTATTTATTTTGTAAACATATATTTTTTTCTACTGGTGATAGCTTGCGGCTCGTAAAGCAAATTGGATGATCAATTCCCCCTTCTCCTAGTTGCACAAGGATTGTTTCGATTAGACTACTTGGAGTTTCAACATGTAAATGAAAAAAAAAATCATTTAGAAAATATCAATGTTAGTGCACTAACTAATTTAAGTTTGAGCTATGTGAATGCATTCTTACACTTTGCTGTTCTTTCAAATTTGACTCCTTCCAATAATTATTGTTCCACATGTTGTGTAATGTTAGCATATCCCAAAATACATTTTCTATAATATCTTGTATGTTTGAGAAATGTGTGTACTTCAGAGGGGTTTGTAGAAGATTTAAGCCCAATTAGGGCTATAATATTTGTTTGATCTACCAAAATCCCTTATTTGCAAATGGCATGTCTAAGTGATAATCCAAAAGGGGTAAAGAAAAAACATTTCTTCAAATTCATCGTAATGTGGATTTCTCTACAATGTTCTAACATGATACGTACCTTAGAGATGTGTTATTTGAATAGGGAGAATACTACCCATTCATCTAGGTATAGTTCAAATAGGTGTGTGCTCTATAAAAGAGAGGAGGAAACTGTCAACCACCTTCTCATACCATGCCCTTTCTCTCAAGTTGTCTTCACAAAGGTGATGGAGTTGTTACAAGTGTAGTGGATCCTTCCTAATTCCATTGAGGACTGTTGTTTACAATGGGAATGCCCCTTCAGGTTTCATTTTCTTATTGTTGCTTAGAAGATGGCCCTTCCACATTTCTTCCAAAGATTATGGAAGGAAAGGAATGCCCTCATCTTTAGAAATTAGAAATATAACATTAGAAAGGTCAGTGCTTGTTTGATCTCCTCTATTAAAGAGAATTTCAAACTTTTTAAAGGAGAGATTAAAAATGTTTGTTCTAGCAAGGAAGGGGAAGTCCTCAAATAATTTTCCTATAATCCTCCTCAAATGGTCTTTCCTTCAACTCACATCAAGTGGTCCAAACTGAAAAGGGGGAAGGTCAAACTAAATTTTGATGGGGCTTCGAAAGGTAATCCTAACATAGTAAGTGGAGGTGGCATTATTAGAGATCATAAAGGTGACTGGATCCTGGCTTATGTTGGGCCTTTGGGGATTCAAAGCAATAATGTGGAAGAGGCCTGAGCGCTACTCCGGGGTGTCAGTATAGATAAGGAAAGAGGTATCAAACATATTTTAATTGAGGGGGGCTCTCTTCTCATTATCAACGTCATTAATAAGGAGAATTCCCACAATTGGGATTTGGGTAATATTATATTTTATATTAAAGAGCATCTTAAGGGTTTTGATTCTTTCATCATCAGACATAATCCTCACCTTGGAAACTCATGTGTTGATAGGCTTGCTAACAAGGGGGTACATTATAATGATTTCAAAGTTTGGCATAAAGGTGATGTCATCCCCACGCTAATTAATGATATTACACACCATGAAAAATCATAATAATTTCACTTCCATCCACTTGAGCGAGGAAAATTGGCCCATTTTCCAAAACAACAAGATTGTGTTTGGCTTTATTTCACTTTGGAAATTTCATTTTAACACCAAAACTTATGAGAACCATCCGATTGAGTTTCTGGAAAATATTTTGGTCACCATGGCAGGAGATAGAATAAGAGTGGAAGCGTCTAGCCATGGAAATAATTTGGACGACCCTTCTATGTGGCACATTTTTCGGGTTGGGGGTTTCAGAAAGTACATCATAAAGTTACATGGGCATGATCCTTCATTAACCAGGGAGTTTGGGTTGGCATGGAAGGATGGTAAGGTGGGGGTCATGGGAATGGAAATTGAGACTTCGGAGGAAGCCATTGCCCATATTACTGGTACTGACATGGATGGACTTAAAATTTTCAAGGACAAGAATAGACGTGAGTATTAAATTAAAACCTTTTTCGTTGGAAAGGAAAGGGTGCATTACTTCACTAATGGCATTGTTTGGTATTGCATTCCTAGTGTGTGGAGGGAGGTTTACCTTCACATTATGAAGTATCTTACCTTGGAAGGCAAGTAGCACAAAATCTACACTCATCACTTGTCTCTTCTGAATATGTTCAGGCACAAGAAAATGTTAAGAATACCTTTATTTTTGTTCATGTCTTTGACTACCTTTGTGAAAGACTTTTAATAGGGTAAGGTGGACACCCCTATTCATGAGGGGCTCATTCTCCTTTTGTTCCAATATGGTAAACCTGTGTCGGATAAACCCATGCCCCAAATCAAGGTGGAGGATTATATGACTCTAGCTGAATGTCTAACTAAGATGAGTGAGGGAAAATTGGGAAATAAAAAAGTTGAGGAGGGGAAGAATGTGGTGAGCTTGGAGAGTCAAGAAGTTGAGTCCTCGAAGGGTAAAGGAAAGTGATCTCGGAACCTGAGCAAAGCCTCGAGGACTTGAAGAAAAAAGTGCAGTACTTGGAGAATGTGATTCATGTCATGGAGGAGATGAATTCAGTGGTTAGGAATGGTATGATCGACAACATCGAGGCCATCAAACAAATATTCATGTCCCAGAATAATATTAGGGGGTACATCAATGGTCTAGATAAACTGGTTCATGATATGAGGGTTAGTTTCGAAGCAATAAAAGAGGAGCAGAGGAAAAGAAATTATTCCAACATCACCATTTCTGATGAAGAAGAGGAGGATGAGGATAAGACTGAGGAGGATGTTGTGGGAGAAGAAGAGGTGGAGCCACCCCAGAAGAAGTTGTAGCTTAAGCACAGTAAGGAGAGAGAGACCATGGAGGTCAAATCCTCCAAAACTCAAAAGGAAAATTAATGGTGTTATCCTTGACCTTTTGGAGGTCTTTGGGAGAGATGTATTTGTTTTTTTTGTTTAGCTATGTAGCTTCTATTTGTCTTGCTTGTTGGTTTTCTAGACCTTGTTGTTTTTGGAGTTAAGCTTGTTTAACTCTTTTTGGTCTTGTTCCTCTTTTTGTTTTGGACTGTGAGCTTTCACGTTGTTATCTTTCTGTATTGGCCTCTGGGAACCGATCCCTGTTTTTTCCCCAATCTAATAAAAAAATCTAGGTATAGTTCCATAAAATCATGTTCAAAGTCTTAAATGTAATGTTGGCTTGAGATAATATTACAGATGCATTCTTTAGTCCAAAAGGAATTAGCCGATATGCAAAGCCTCCCTACATCATTTCAAAAGTAGTCTTCAACTAATCATCTTACGCAATTGGAATAAGATAGTACTACTAAATCCATACGTGAATGAGTTACAAACTTTGTTCCCTACTACTACTTCCAATATTTCATATATGAAAGGAGTTGAAGATAGGCCATTTATGGATGCATCATTAAGAGCTTTATAATCACCTAAAAAAAATATTTCCCCTATTTTCTTAGGTTGAGTGATTACCAAACTCACAAAATATAATTTTTCTATAGGATATATTAAACATATTTCTATCATGCGGTCTAATTTATCCTTAACCTTTATTTCCATATTAGGATTCAATCAGTAAGGCCTCTTCTTGACAAGATTTGTGATTTCCTTTAAATCGGTGCACATTTTCTTAGTGATGGGTATAATCATTTAATTTCATTGAATTAAGTAGGGAGCACATCTTCATAATCTCACAGTAGTTAGAGAATCTCATACATTTCTTTTTCTATCAAGTAGTCTCCAATGATAGCTAACTTGACAATACCTGAAGGACCCATATCTTCCACCCTCTTTTACACTGGTTCATTGTACATTTTTTCCTTACCATTATTCTCGGTATCTTCCATTGTTCTTGAGCCTTCGTTTTCTTCTATGTTTAGATTGCGTAGATGTTCTTATTGTTTGTTGTGTAAATATTTATTTACTTGAAGAGGTTCAATGAATTTTGATTCAAATATTCCTGTTATCACCGAATCACAGCACCCCTGGAGATATAATTGAACTCACGGTGTGATTGGACAACATGGGTACTATCTCCAAGTTGTGGGACTTGTTACTTGAGATAGACCTCCAGAGAAAGCTGGTTCTTGCTCCTAAACTACCTGCCACAATCTACTCTAATGCAGGATAAACTAACTGTTCTAATCTAAATTTCCAAGGGACCAAGGAGAGAGAATACATAAAATGAAAGCCTACACTAAAGCGGTGATACACCAGAAAAGGAGGGTGTGAGAGTAATCTCCAAATGTGTGAAATACAGAGGCAAAGTGCACACTAGAAGAGGTGATGACAGTTCACCATAATCTAGCAAAATGCATTCACAACAATATTCCAAGCATACACAATGATAATGAATCCCTGCAAGAACATAATAAATAGACACAATATTCTTATAGAAAGATTAAAGGGGCAAGAAGAATGCAAGAAAACACAGCATGGGAAGATACATCCACAAACTGGTATTTTATTGCTTCATGATATGCACAGTTCAATCTATTACAAGATAAGGGCCTGGATCACCATGCAAGGAGTCCACTACAAGGGCCTGAAACAAACTGGCTTCACAAAGCAATTTTGGCAGAGCTTTGCTACCCAAAAACTCTCTCCTTTACAATGAGCCCAACACTCCAATTTATAGAAAAATGAGAAGGAAAAGAGAAGGGAAAATGGAAATCCTGAAATATGTCATTCAACCACCTGTAAGAGGCATTAAATTGAGTGAAATGATTGTATATTACTTGCAAAATGCTGCCCATGCTGTCCCATGTGCTGCAGCAGAGAAAGAATGATGACCATGCCTTTTAATTGCACTCCCAGCTACCAAATAAAACAATGTTCTGAACCCGGCCACGTTTTCTTAAAAATATCAATAAATTTCTGATCATATCTAGAATTTCTTGATTTCTGTGCATCGGGCTCGGAACCACGATTCCAACGGTATCAATTTTGTGTGATTTCGTTAAAAAATGCAAAAGTTATGGCCTTCTGAGTGCGGGCAGCTATTTTGGGCCTGGCAGGCGTTTTCTGTCATTTGACGGGAATGAACATTAACTGACTGGATCCGAATATATTTCTATTATTTAAATATATCTACCCTCATCAAAAATAAGAAATCTAGTTTTTGTGGCGTAGAGGACGTCGTGCTCGTTCCAGAAAGTCCAATTTTGTGAAAATCGGAGCTCGGAGTCAAAAGTTATGGCCGTTTGAAGTTTCACGGGCCAAACGTTGACTTTTCTTCTCTGCCTTTGGCCGCTTCGGCTTTTCACGTCCCGCGCGTCCTTTGTCCCGAATGTCCTAGTGCTGCACGGAAAAAATTCTTCCGAACCGCCCGAAATGGGCTTCCATGTCCCTTTTCTGCCGGTGACACGTGGCGTGATCTGATTGGCTTTCGGCTCCTTCGGCTATCCGCGTCCCGCGCGTCCCTTTGTCCCGAATGTCCCAGTGCTGAAGTTCCCTGTTTCGGCCAAACCGGCCGGTTCACACCCTTTTTTCCCAACTGTCCCGGATTGTTTGGGACAAATTTTCCTGATTCGCCCAGTTCGGCCGGTTCGCGCCCTTTTGTCCCAACTGTCCCGGGCTGCCTTAAGTCTTTTCGGCCGACTTGCGTCCTCCGCGTATTAACTGCCCAGATGTCCCAAATTGCCTATTTCAACAGTTAGTCAATTTTTTCCATTTTTCGGCCAGTTCGGATTTCTGCGTCCCGCGCGACCCTTTGTCCCAAATGCTGCGCAGACCGCCTGGCGGCCTTTAGGCCGGTTCGCGCCCAGATGTCCCTCATGTCCCGACTATTGCGAGGACTAAGACTTAGCCATTTTTTGCAATTTTTTCTGGCCCGAGCCTGTTTTTTGCAATTTTTCTTACCTTTCCTCAGAACTTGCTCTCTTCTACTTGGACAAGGGAGTTAGAAAAATATGAGGGGACCCTAGAAACATGACTTTTCACCCTGAATCAATATAATTACTTGGGACTAAAGAATTTGATGCATGTTATCAAAATTACCTTGAGGGGTGAATTTTGGATAACAATTTTGGTGACTCAACGGGGTCATCTACCTGTCAGATGAAGAACAACCAGCTGCTTGTAGCAATCCATTGGGCATGGAGTCTGTTTGATAACCTCTCAGCTGATCTGAAATTTGAAAACCTGTGTTCTTGAGCCATTGAAACATTCGTTGAGCTGGTTTTCCTGTGGCTGTAATTCTTTTCCAGGAGCTTGATGAACTGCAAACATGCACATACTAGAAGCAATATGACATGTGCACAAGCACTTAGGGAAATAAAAACTACTCTAACAGTAGTACAATGTGCATAAGCACTTAGAGGAATGGAAATTCTAAATTAATATTTACAAGGGTGAAAATCTATCTTTCTAGTAGCAACGTTTGAGATAGATCCCATTGACCGGAATCTGCAATTCTTCACCATCCAACTTAGCCAGTCGGAAAGCATTGCTACCTTTGCATTCAATGATCATGTATGGGCCACTCCAGATGGCATCAAACTTGGAGTGCTTTCCTAGTTTTGCACGATCAACATCCCACTTCAGTACCAAATCTCCAGTTTGTAATATCCTGGCCTTAGCTTTCTTGTCAAAACTCTTTTTGACCAATGCTTTATCCTTTTCTATGGTCTGGATTGCGTGCTCTCTTGTCTCTTCTAATTCCATCAGCTCTGCATACCTGATTTCCATAGGTTCAAACTCAGCTAGTTCCAACTGTTTCATGAGTTCCAATGCTGGCAACTCGAGTGATATAGGTAGAACTGCTTCTTTCCTGTACACAAGCTTATATGGAGAGCTTCCTGTAGACCTTTTGGGTGTGATCCTATCAGCCCATAGAGCTGATTTGAGCTTTGCGTGCCAAGTTCTTTGATTTTCATCTAGAGTCCTTCTGATGATTCTTAGTAGGTTCTTGTTTGTAGACTCGGCTTGGCCATTACCTTGAGGGTAATAGTTTGATGAAGTGCTGAGATACACACAATTCTTAACAGCCCATTCAGTGATCTTTGTGCCAAGGAATGCCAATGCATTGTTTGATATGATAGTGGCAGGGGCACCAAACCTCGTGACTATCCCTTCATAGAAATCTAAGATATTAGATTCATTTACCTCCTTGAGTGCCACTGCCTCAGTCCACTTGGTGAAATAGTCTGTTGCTGTTAGAATCCACTTGTGACCTTGACTTGAATTGGGATTGATAACCCCGATGAAGTCCAATCCCCGTTGCATGAATGGCTGATTTACTGAAATTAGACGAAGGGGCAGCGCTGATAACCTTTCTTTTCCTGCGAAGAATGCACATTTCCTGCATTTCTTGACCCATGAGTAGCAATCATTGAACACAATAGGCCAATAGTAACCAACTTTCATGATTTTGGGAGCTGTCACTCACGGAGCAAAGTGGCCTCCTGCTTCCCCGTCATGGAACTCGTGTAGGATCTTCTCAACTTGACCTGTTCCAATGCACCTTAATAGAACTCCATTGATGTCCTTTTTAAACAAAACTCCGTCAACAAGCACATATGGAATGGCTTGTAATCTGAAGTATCTCCTCTTTTCTTTGCTCACTTCTGGGGGGCACAAGCCTGTTTGGAGGTAATGCACCAAGTCTTGAGTCCAACATGGGATGGGTGCATCATCAGCTGGTTGTTCTTGATCATGCTGTAGTAGCAAGACAACATCCTCTTCACTTTTTGACTCGTCTGGTTGTTTGGAAGCGAGCTACTCACACAAGCCTTTACCACGAACTAGCTTGGTCACTTTGATTTCAATATCATATTCCATCACCCGAGTGATCCAACCTGCTCACTTCTCGTTTAAATCCTTGTTTAGGAGGAAGTATTTGACACCAGCATGAGACACTAGCAGTTGAATCTTATTGTTTGAAACCAAATATCTGAACTTCTTCAAACTTCTGATGACAGCAAGGACATGCTTTTCGATGAAAGAATACTTTATTTTGTAATCTTCCAAGGTTTGACTGAAGAATGCTATGGGCTGTTCTGAACCTTCTCTATTCAGCTGTGTCAAGATAGCTGAGATTTTATCTGATCCTCCAAACGCATACAACATGAAGTCCTTTGAAAAGTCTGGGTTGATAAGAGTTGGAGCCTGTGATATTGCATGCTTGATGTTTTCAAAACTCTCTTTGCCTTCTGCTATCCATTTGAATGCCAGATTCTTCTTCAACATCATTGTTAGAGGCTTCACAAGAGTGGCGAAATTAGGCACAAATCTGTGGACAAAGTTTATCCTTCCTAAGAAGCTTTGGAGAGATTTCTTATGGTGTGGTAATGGAAGCGTTCGGATGGCTTCAACCCTTTCAGGATCAATTGCTAGCCCTTCCCTAGAGACAATGTGACCCAAAAATTTGCCTTCGTGTGCCAAGAATACACACTTCTTTGGATTCAATGACACTCCAAACCTTCTACACCTCTGAAACACTTGCTTGAGGTGAAAGAGATGGTCTGCTGCATTCTTTGAGAAGACAGTGATATCATCTAGGTATACCAACACTATCTTGTTGATCAAGCCTTTGAATGCCATATCCATAGCTCGTTGAAATGTTGCTCTGGCATTTGACAGTCCAAATGGCATCTTCTTGTAAGCATACGTGCCCCATTTTGTAGTGAAGGCCGTCTTGAATTGATCTTCTTCCTTCACCATTATCTGATTATAGCCTGAATATCCATCTAGCAATGAAAACCTTTCTGAACCAGCTACAACCTGTAATATTTGTTCCATTGATGGAAGCGGATAATGATCCTTGAGTGATGCTCTATTTAGATTGTGAAAGTCCACACACAATCTTATTTCTCTGTTTCTCTTTCTTACTGGCACCAAGTTTGCAACCCAACTTGAGTGTTTGATGGGGAAGATGATACTGGCCTCAATGAGCTTGCCTAACTCTTTTCTCATGAGAGGCTCGATATGAGGATTTACTGGCCTTTGATTTTGCCTGACAGGATTGGATTCCGGATCCAACTCAATAGTATGTTGTGCCAATTTTGGATTGAAACCTCTTAAATCTTTGTAAGTCCAAGCGAAGACATCTGGGAATTCTTGACAAAGCTGAACAAAATCAGATTTCTCTTGTGGAGTACTTATTTTGCCAATTTGCAATGTCTTGTCTTCATCTACTAAGATAGGTTCTGAATCTTCACCCTTTACTTGAATGTTCACTTTCTCCTTCCGGAACTGATCATTCGGGTTGAAGATTGACTCCAAGGTTATGAGGCCTTTTGGTAATTTGTTAGTCCTCAGCTGCACCACTTGGTCACCATACTACTGCTCCAGCTTGTCTTGATTCCTGGCAGAGAACTCAACTTCTTCTTGTAGGAAATTAACAATCTGCTGATCATTCTCGAAGACTTGCCAACTTGTGTTGTTATCTGGAACAGCTGGCCTCACAACCACTTTGATATGAGGCCAAGACTTCTCACTTTTGATACTTTCTACGACATCAAACGCAGCCCCAATTGCTGCCATCCTGTCAGCAGCTTCATTCTTTTTCCTTGGGATGGAATTGATGCTAAAAGCTTCAAAATCTTCAATAAGATCCCATACTTGATTTTTGTAGTTCTTCAACAGATCATTTTTGGAAGCATTATTTCCTTTGACTTGGTTTACGATCAGCTCACTATCACCAAATACTTGTAAATTCCCGATGCATTTCTTCTTTGCCCAGTGCAGTCCATGAATTAAGGCTTCATACTCAGCTGTGTTGTTTGAACATGAAAACTAGAAACGGAAGGCTGAGTAATACCTTATACCTTGCGGTGAAATGAGCATAGCTCCTCCTCCTGCACCTTGCCTACTCCTTGACCCATCAAAGAACAATTTCCATACTTCATTCATGTCTTTATGATCTGGCTTGGTGATGCTGGGGAGAGGTTGATTCTCTTCATGTAAACAATAAACTCCCAGCTCAGATTCTTCTATTTCTTGATAAGGATCAAAAGCATGCACCTTGCTTGCCCATTCATCAAGAGTTAGATCTGGGATGCTTCCAACCTTGGTGTCAGCTTCATCAGTGCTTGGATAATCTTCTTGATCAAACGCTGAACAGTTGGTATTGATTTGGCTTGGAGTGTAAGGCTCAATATGAAAGTTTGCAATAGGTTCAGACCTGATTGTGGCTTTGGTTCCATATCTTGTTCTAAACAACATGTGTGACCAATCCGCCGAAAGATAGCCTCCAATTTTAGCAGTGAAGTCTCTTGACAAGCACAATGCAAAGAATGGTGGCAGGTCTATGACTGACACATCTTGTAACACTATTACGTTGGGACATGCGTGCAGTGTGAGACTCAATCCTTTGATTACTCCAATCGTTATCACTGCTGTCCCGTCTAATTGCACTACACCCTTGGAGATAACTTCATATTGAAGTCCTAGCTGATTAGCTATCTATTTTGGCATGACTGAGCTACTAGCCCTAGAGTCAATCATGCAATTATGCACCAAATTATCTCCTATGATCAATGAAACATAAAACGGAGGGGGCTTCAACATTTTACCTTGCAATCCTCCATGATTTCCCTCAGGCTGGGCAGCATTTGTGAGTACCTTCTCTTGCATTTGGACCTATTGATTTGAAGTTGACCAGTCTTTCATGGCAGCTTGTAGCAGATCTCTTTGTCCTGAGATAGATAGTGATTCCCACATTGATATGTTTATATTTGTCTTCTTCATCTGATCAATGATACTAAATGGAGATGAAGTATCCCTCTGTTGTCCCTTGGCCTGTACATTCATTCCTTGCAAATGGGCAGCAACAACTGTCATTTGAGTTGGCCTAGGAGCTGGTTTGGATGCTCCTTGCATGTTTGGAACAGTTTGTTTGCCAGCGGCTTGTGGAGGGGTAGAAGGTTGTTGATTACTTGAAGCCAATGGATGTTCTTCACCCAAATTTATCCTTTTTGACCTTGTGTTGGCTGCAACACTTTGAGAGGGTATTTGATTCATACCACAGAAATCTTCAGCCTGCCAATTGACAAGAGTAGTTTCATTCGGAGATGTTCCTTGCTGAGGTGTTTCCTGTTGCTGATCTCCTTCGTGGCTGGACTCTTGCGACCCACCAATGGTTTGCACCATAAGAGCCTGATTTAATGCACCGTTAAAGCACATTGATTGGTTATGTGGCTGACTGCATGGGAAACACCAATCATATTCTTGGGCCATGTTATTTTGGACTGGCACTAAAGCTTTAGAAGCAGATACGACATTGGGGTTATAGGGCTGAAATGGTCTATTAGCGGGAGGCCTTACTTGGCTTTGATTTTGATTTGCAGCCTGAGTTGGTGACCTATTTTGTTGGTATGGGGGCTTAGCCTGGTACTGCGCTTGAGGCTGATACGGTCTAGCACCTTGAGCTTGCTGTCTTTTGATAGTAACCAACTCATTTCCCAAATTTTGCAATTGTTTCATGACCTCTTGGAGTTCGTTTGAGGCACTAGAGGATGAAGTAGAAGTCTCATTTGAACTTTGATTTCTAGGGGTGGGAATAGGAGCCAAAGTGGGTGCTTGACTAGTGCTTGGATTTTCTAAGTTTGGATACAAGGGCATGGGAGGCCTAGGAGCCAGTTTACCAGCTTGAATAAGACAGTTTTCAGCTCTAATGGCAATGCTATAAGCAGAAGGTAAGGTTGTGCCTCCCATAGATTGAATTAACATAGAAATATCGGAATTCAAAGATTTAAGGTAATATAGAAAAGCACCTTCTGCTGTTGGCCTGACTGCCACTGGAATCCTATCCCAAGACCTTTGAAATCTGAAGTTGAAGTCATTCAGCTGCTCGTTGGGGGCTCTCTTGATAGTTGTCAATTGTTCTAGTAGAGACAAGTTGTCTCCCTTCTCCCCAAATTGTTCATGGAGAACTATGCATAACTGATTCCAATTTGTGATAGAACCAGCTTCAAGGCTCCTAAACCATTGCAATGCCTTCCCTTTGAACGATGATGGCAGCATTTTGACAGCCACATCCATTTCATTTATCTCATGGATTACACAGATGTTAGCAATGTCTTTGACATGATCACCAGGAGTGGTATGCTTTTCTCCTGTAAAAAATGGAATGTTCTTCAATGCTGCAATTGGAACTGGATTCTGTGCATTGAGGGCAAGTGGGCTGCTGCCAGTGAAATTGAAAAAGGGATTTAGTGGTTGCGCCATTCTGATTGGCCTGAGAACCCTTGTTGATGCGAGAAAAGGTCTACCAGGTGGAGGTGTAGACAAAGTTCTATTAGGTGGAGACGCAGATCTTTGAGCTCTTCTTCCCCTTCTTTCTCTGCCTGGAGATAGATGCATATAAACAAACAATCCTTCCTCCCTAGTTCTTGACCTGGTCTGTATTCTTCTCATAAATTTACCAGGATTGGACTGCAGAAACTAGCAGATTATGCCTCTTTTGGAGTTGCCAGATGTGCGATTTTAAAGCTCCTTCAAAGCTGGAACTTACAACAAGTGCACATCAATCTTGTTGCAATGAAAGTGAAGACCTCTAGGTCCCACCCGACGTGCTAGAACTGTTATCACCGAATCACAACACCCCTGGAGATATACTTGAACTCACGGTGTGATTGGATAACATGTGTACTATCTCCAAGTTGTGGGACTTGCTACTTGAGATAGACCTCCAGAGAAAGCTGGTTCTTGCTCCTAAACTACCTGCCACAATCTACTCTAATGCAGGATAAACTAACTGTTCTAATCTAAATTTCCAAGGGACCAGGGAGAGAGAATACATAAAATGAAAGCCTACACTAAAGCGGTGATACACCAGAAAAGGAGGGTGTGAGAGTAATCTCCAAATGTGTGAAATATAGAGGCAAAGTGCACAATAGAAGAGGTGATGACAGTTCACCATAATCTAGCAAAATGCATTCACAACAATATTCCAAGCATACACAATGATAATGAATCCCTGCAAGAACATAATAAATAGACACAATATTCTTATAGAAAGATTAAAGGGGCAAGAAGAATGCAAGAAAACACAGCATGGGAAGATACATCCACAAACTGGTATTTTATTGCTTCATGATATGCACAGTTCAATCTATTACAAGATAAGGGCCTGGATCACCATGCAAGGAGTCCACTACAAGGGCCTGCAACACACTGGCTTCACAAAGCAATTTTGGCAGAGCTTTTCTACCCAAAAACTCTCTCCTTTACAATGAGCCCAACACTCCAATTTATAGAAAAATGAGAAGGAAAAGAGAAGGAAAAATGGAAATCCCGAAATCTGTCATTCAACCACCTGTAAGAGGCATTAAATTGAGTGAAATTATTGTATATTACTTGCAAAAGGCTCCCCATGCTGTCCCATGTGCTGCAGCAGAGAAAGAATGATGACCATGCCTTTTAATTGCACTCCCAGCTACCAAATAAAACACTGTTCTGAACCCGGCCACGTTTTCTTAAAAATATCAATCAATTTCTAATCAAATATGGAATTTCTTTATTGTTGTGCATCGGGCTCGGAACCACAATTCCAATGGTATCAATTTTGTGTGATTTTGTTAAAAAATGCAAAAGTTATGGCATTCTGAGTGCAGGCAGCTATTTTGGGCCTGGCAGGCGTTTTCTGTCATTTGACGGGAATGAGCATTAACTGACTGGAGCCGAATATATTTCTATTATTTAAATATATCTACCCTCATAAAAAATAAGAAATCTAGTTTTTGTGGCGTAGAGGACGTCGTGCTCATTCCAGAAAGTCCAATTTTGTGAAAATCAGAGCTCGGAGTCAAAAGTTATGGCCGTTTGAAGTTTCACGGGCCAAACATTGACTTTTCTTCTCTGCCTTTGGCCGCTTCGGCTTTTCGCATCCCGCGCGTCCCTTTGTCCCGAATGTCCCAGTGCTGCATGGGAAAAATTCTTCCGAACCGCCCGAAATGGGCTTCCATGTCCCTTTTCTGCCGGTGACACGTGGCGTGATCTGATTGGCTTTCGGCTCCTTCGGCTATCCGCGTCCCATGCGTCCCTTTGTCCCGAATGTCCCAGTGCTGAAGTTCCCTATTTCGGCTGAACCGGACGGTTCATGCCCTTTTGTCCCAACTGTCCCGGGCTGCCTTAAGTCTTTTCGGCTGACTTGCATCCTCCGCGTACTAACTGCCCAGATGTCCCAAATTGCCTGTTTCAACAGTTAGTCAATTTTTTCCATTTTTTGGCCAGTTCGGATTTCCACGTCCTGCGCGTCCCTTTGTCCCAAATGCTGTGTAGACCACCTGGCGGCCTTTCGGCCGGTTCGCGCCCAGATGTCCCTCACGTCCCGACTGTTGCGAGGACTAAGACTTAGCCATTTTTCACAATTTTTTCTGGCCTGAGCCTGTTTTTTGCAATTTTTCTTACCTTTCCTCAGAACTTGCTCTCTTCTACTTGGACAGGGGAGTTAGAAAAATATGAGGGGACCCTAGAAACATGACTTTTCGCCCTGAATCAATATAATTGCTTGGGACTAAAGAATTTGATGCATGTTATCAAAATTACCTTGAGGGGTGAATTTTGGATAACAGGTATATCCTTCATGTTACCATGTCTAATAGAATTCTGGATAGCATCTTCTCATTCTTTATTATCCCATCAAATAGCATAAAGTACATTAAATTCCATTTTTTGATGCATATCCTCGATTAAGTTATGTGAGAAAATCTCATCTTATGGTTTTGATAAAAATTTATCGTGGTCATTGAATGTCATGTTGAAGACAAAATCTCATAAGTGGAGTCTCCTCCTTCAACTGATGCTAATAGGTCCTTCATAGAAATATCAAATAATCAATATCTCAGGAACCTATTGTAATCATCCACTAACTTCCATTAAGATATGTTATACTTATATTCCTGAAGCCTCTGAGCACACAAACGTAGTTCATGTACTCAATCAAAAAATTGACATTTCTCTTGAACACACAATCTACATTCATGGAAGTACAATACATAAAATATGCATAACTGGAATTATGTCTCATGATGGACAAGAAATCTTAGACCCACTAGTTAAGGCAGTGAAAAAAATTAGGCATTTTCCAATACTCAGAAATAAAGTGCCCTATGAATTTGGATTTCCAAACATATATTTGGTCATTACCCAAGTTGAGCTTTGGGACAAAATGAATTGAGTAAAGCACATCTTGCACAAATAGATGACAAAGTTATTCACTCCATGCAATATTCTTCCTTCTAGAGATAAAACATGCACAATGTATATGTCATTCCTTTCAATGTGTAATCCAATGTGTGAAAAACTCATATCTAGATGTGGCGCATGTTAAAAATGAACATAATGTAAGTGGATGAAACGAATATACAAAGGGATAGAATGTGTCATAACCACATTATACATTATCTATTATATCCTCAACTATGAACCACTCTGAATTAATTAAGAAACCAGAAGAGAGCTTCGAGATTGACAAAGTAACTCCCAGTTTACATAATGAGGGAAAGGTAGTATTGATATAAGAACAATAAGATATGAATTATTTTACTTAAGGCCTGTCTCCAAAGAAGATAGTTAGAGGACATTAGTTGCATAATTTTCATGAGAAACTGGGAAATGGTCATCCACTAGGGGATAGAAACTGCTCATAAGGATTTTGAAGGTTGGTTATCGTATTGGCTAACCTTTATTCAAATTATGTTCATGCCCATGTAATAATTTTGGGAAGGGGCAATTGTCAATAGGATAGGGGTGCCTTGGTAAATAATGTACCATATGTGGTTATGTCGTTACAACACATTCGCTGTAGAGCACGATTCTGTTGTGTCACGATGGGGTCATAGATTATTCATTGTTGAGTCATCATGGTACATCACTCATCGATTGCAAAAGGTACATAAGTTTACCTACTAAATGACCAGTGATTACCTTGCACAAGACCAGATTAAAGAAATCAAACCTACCAAGGAATTACATGTACAATTGGGTGTTGTACTAACCCTGACGTTCACCATGAGACTGAACATTACAACCGAGAGATTGGTCACCCCTTTCCTCTCATAGGTCCATAATAGGCTAGCCTTGTGCTGTCTATAGTAATTGTGTCACTAAGATGGGCATATGATAAGTCAAACTTGATATCAAGTTCTCATAAATATCATGTAATCCCCAATTTAGATGGATGTAGTAGATTCAAAAACAATTAACCTAATCCATGTCCTATCAAGTAAATCATGACAGAGTTGATGCAACCCTTTATCCCTAAAATGGATGATATATGATGCATTTAGAGTTCTTTAGGTGCCTTTTGGATGCAAGACTTGGGTGATGTTAGTAATGTTTAGTGATTGGCTCCATTGATTTTGAACATCCCATAACTATGTATTTATATGATTCCCTTATTTGAATTTCATAATTGACAATTATGAAGGCCATGACCCACAAGTTAAAAAGATGCCCAGAAGATAAAAGAGACCCAAAAAGAGTGAGTAAGATAGCAAAAGGTATCAGGGGCATCCCACTTTGGGGACAAGAGCACCTGGGCTCTTTTGTCTTGGCCAAGGCATTGGTATCTGAAGCCATAAAATATTAAATCGGTAAAATCACTGAATGGGTTTTAGGGTGTGTAAGACCAAATATAAAACAAGATGGCAAAGAAAAGAGGCCAAAGATAGTTGCACAATCACTACCTTTTCTTTCTTAAGAACCATTTAAATGCTAGCATGCTTTTAAAACCTAGAAATGTACCCGAGTGAAGTGATTTAGTGTCTACATTTTCCCCCACTTTATGTTTTTGAGTGAATACTTGATAACATAAACATAGATAAGAGATGTCTACCTTATGATCATGTAGAGCATGTGGAAAAATGTGGCCAAGTAGCAAGTGATGCGTGGAAAGTAGACAAATGAAGCGTGGAATACTAGGAAAGAAAAATTTACCCTAAGGGTGAAGCATATGCAGCTTCTTGTACCTGTTGTTGTGCTTATATTTACTATTGGAGGTTACTTCTTATTGTCATATTAAGGACGGACCTGCAAAAGAAGAGCGAAAGAGTAGTCAAAGTTCATGTATATGAAAATTTTGAGCATAAGTATGCAAAAGTGTGTAAAAAGGAAAGTGTGCACCTAATGTATAAGAGTGTAAAAGGATTGAAAAATGTCCCTTAAAATACTGTTAAGAGAAAGTTTTTTGGGATATCTCATGCCAATAGTGAGTTTTTTGGGAGATCTCATGCCAAGATGTGAGTTTTTTTGGGAGATCGCAAGCCAAGTGCAGAGTTTTTTAGGCGATCTCATGCCAAAGAGCAAGTGTTGGGGAGAGAGGTCTAGTGTTACTCTCCATCCATGACTCTACCCGATAAGCACCAATGTAAATGGTACATCCCTGATTTGTTATTAATGTCCTAAATCAGTTCTGAATTAATACTAGTTGTTTCGATTGAAATTGATTGTAGGAGATATACATGCATGTCTATAACTGAAGGATTGTGTCTGTAACTGTGAAATTGACTCTTAAGGCTGATGTGAATTGTGTTGACCTGATAAGCTGACTACATGTGTCCCCTAGGACATAAGCACCCAGGGGATGACACAAGCTACCCAGGCGCTAGTATGTATGAGTCTGGGTGATTGGTGTTTGTACTATGATGTCTGACCCAAGTTGACCTGGAAGAACATCGCATTGCTTAGCATGGAGATCGTTCTGTGAGAAGTAGTCATGTAATGGTAATGTACTTAAGTGTTCAACATAACTATGAGCACATGTAGCTAGTCATAGAAGTAGAATGATATGTAGAAGGAGAACTAACATGGACTTGAGAAGCATCCTTGAGATGTTGGATTTCATGCTTTAACGATATGTAGGAATCGTTTGTTTCCATAGCTTGAATTTTATCTTGAAATAAATAATGTAAAGCTTGAATTGACTCTGAAGATGGGTTGGGGATGTGGATGATAGATTAACCAAGTGCACGTGCAAAGTCATTAGATAGATGCTCGAAACATGTGAACTTACTTGAGTTGGTGGCATGCATGTAATAACAAATACATAGTAATCTAGGGATTTTTGGAGAACATATTTGACCGTGAAAGGTGGGTTTCATACATGGGACACTGTTCACAATGTCACAAGACAATCAGGGTTGAAGCAGCCAAAAGCATACAATGAGCATCCAAGACAAAGGGCATAGCCCACAGATAATATTATACAATAGAAAGCAATGTCAAGCAAAGTTTATCAGATAATCATGGTGGCATATAGTCCTGCAAATAAAATTCTACACATGAAGCACCCGTTAGTATGTTAGAAAGATAAAAAGTATGTCTATACATGTATGTATTAGTGGAAAATAATGTGCTAGTAAGAATAGGAAGTAGTAAATGATGAAACAATAGCACCTATATTATGTGAGAGTAGTAATGGTAGATGTGTCAAGAATCCTTGGTCGGAATGGAAAAGGACACAACAACGAGCATCATTGCAACATTTGAAAATATGTAAGAGATCTGTATTCACTCCAAAAGACTAGGTGAATGTGCATGTGTGTGTATAGAAAGATAATGACATATTGAGAATCTAGCTAACATAGTAAGAAAAATGCATCATGTAATTAGTATAAGTAACTAAGAGTAAGTGCAACCAAGATATGAAAATGCAGTGTATGAGTGTGATGGAATGGTATGTAATGTGTGAATGTGACATGAGCAATGTGCCCCCAACGGATGTGTATAAGATGAGGTTCATTTATAAAGACACCTCAATAATCAAGAATGAACCATAGAATAAGAGTGTGTCATTAGGAAATGGTTTGAGAATGTGTGTTGAAAAGATATATCATGAAGCATAGATCCTAAAGTGTGAATGCAGTGAGGTTTATTTCAGATTTAGACCCTCATCAGTTGAGTATGAACCGTCGAACTAGAATGTGTCATAGGGTAATGATGATATAATCCATTTATCTAGACGTGTAAGAGTACTAAGAAAGACTAAATATGAAGCACACAGTGTGATACTATATATTATAGACTGTTGATGATGCTAAGAGGGGGGAAGAAAGTGTGATTCCCCTTAAGTGTGAGAAGGATAGAAGGCTATCCAATGATAGTGAAGGGAAAGGGCCCTCCACCTGATATCTGAGGAGATAAAGGCATGTGACGATGATCTGAGATCAGTGGAGTATGAGAGTAGTGACATACATATGAAGGAGACCTATCTAGTTAAGGTTGTGGTGACCACTTATGTAAAGGGGTTGCTTGAGTAGGGTACTTAGGATGACAAGGTGGACTAGTGGATCGATGAAAATGACAAGGTTGTGAAGTAGGTCATGTGTGAATAGGTGAACTAGGTGTAAAATGCACCTTAGATTTGAGAGGCCTAATAGGCCTAGATGTTGTAATGAGTGGAAATATATCATCAATACTAGATTTAGGAAATGGTGTGCATGGTGGAATGCCTTTGAGAGTGACAACTTGCTTATTGTAAATGAACATGATGCACAAATGATTCATGGAGGGAATGGATTTGGCAGCGTACTGCGAGGGAGATACATAATATCTAGGGATTTTTGGAAAACATCTTGGTAAGGTAGGTGCATTTGAAGTATGTCATGCAAGGATATTAGAGGATTTTTAACAGCCATGATAGAAGAAAAATAAATATCCAAGTGTATGATCATAAGTAGGATTCACCAAATGATTTAATTAAAAATAGAATTAAATCTAATTACAAAGTAACTAATGTACAAATGATACAAATACAGTAATGACACAAGCAAAATAATATGTAAAATATGAAACCCTCAGCAAAGAAGAGAGATAGAGGACTTAGCTAATATATGCATAATCTGGAAGTGATTTACATAGGGAGAAGTGTTGAATAGGATGTAAGAAGCATTGTATATGACCTCTGTAAATTTTGGAGCTCACGAACAAGGTTGGGTAGGGGCACTCATTGCAAGACAAGGGCGCCTGGGCACTAATGACCAAATATGGGCACCTGTGACTGCACAAAATCTCTAGATCTGGTTTATGTTATGTCATAAAGGTATTATAATTATTCCATTTTTATTGCCTGGTACTCGCTCTTAGATTACCAGAGGTACCTGTAACATTCAAAAGATAAATTCACCTGTACAAGCCCACAAACCACATCAAACCTAAAAATAAAAAATGTAGAATGGGGATTTGGACTGACCCCAAAGGTCACCCCGAGAGTGAACTTACAACCAAGCGTTGCATTACATCTCAGACTCCATGTAGTTCTTGTGTGTGCGTGTATAAATTGTGCCCTAGGATACCCTTGTGCAAGTTACACTTGATATTAGATGTGAAGGTGACTGACTATTCTACGGGAAATGCACAAGGCATGCAAAAGCTGAAATTTCTATCAGATACCTGATTGTCAAAAATTTATAGATTTGAGTTTAGTGGCAATTAGAAGAGTCTACCCAAGTTTGAAGAAATTATCTTTATGTAAATATTTTTCCACATGAATTTGGGTCTATTTTGTTTTATATGTTTTACAAGTGTTGAAAAAGAGTGTATTTTTCAACACGTTAAAAAACACACTTTGTTTTTTAACACTTGTAGAAAACCCACTCTGTTGTCTCAAGACTTGAAAATTAATTATTTTTGAAAATGGTAATAATTTGATCAGAAACATAATAAACAATATACCTGGCCATCCAAAATCCCAAGGCCACCTTTCATGGCAATAGTCAACTCTAGAAAATACACATGAACAGAGAATAACACGAGCATATGATTTTTTCTAAAAAACCAACGCACTTAGTTAATAGAGATTCAATTGAATGTGAGCTACTAGAACCTGCTAACTTTTAAAATCTACCTTGAGAAAAATATGTTAAAAATGATCAAAACAAAGTTTGAAAATCCTTCACGAGGAAGTATTTAGTAGTTTTTGGAAATTCTCCGAATTCCAAAAATCTGAAAAATTTCAGAGTTCGGATTTCAAGGATTTTCCCTTTCAGAAGTTTATGGAAAAAAATTAAAAGTTTGATTTCGAATTTTTGAACTCCAAAAACCTGAAAGTCTAAAAATTTAGAATTTCAAACTTTCGAAATTTAGAGACTTCCCTTGGTAATGGACGATTTTTCGGCTTTTAGACTTCCGAAGTCCGAAAGTCCAAAAGTCCAAAATTTCAGACTTTCAAAATTTTGGGTTTCAGAATTCTATTTCAATTTTTGGCTAAAATAATTACTTGGAGTCCCAAAGTCTGAAATTCTGAAAGTTTGAAATTTTAGACTTTCAGAATTTTGGGTTTCGAAACTTCCCCAACCATTTTTAGGTATTTCACTTTTGGACTTCCGAAGTCTAAAAGTTTGAAAGTCCAAAATTTTAGACTTTTGGATTTTCAGGTTTCAGATTCCTTCCATCATCAGTCCATGATTTTCACCTCCTAATTTTTGAAGTCTGAAACTCCAAAAGTTTGGACTTTCAGACATTTGGGTTTAAGAATTTAGGAGTTCTTTGTGCATTTAATTCTTACCTACTTCGGTACGTGTCAATTTGGGCATTAATGTCGGGTTTTTTCTATTTAAACTCGTGACTTTATCTGGCATTTTCACCTGACATTTTACTTTGACGATCTGGTTTTTAATGCATTTTGTACTTTTTGGTGTCATTTTCAAGGTATTTTATTTTAGTTTATTTGTTTTTGGTTTAAGATCTTTGTGGTTTGTCTTCTTCCTTATTATTTTCATTTTTTCTTCCTTATTGTGTTTGAAAATGGAACCCTTGGCGTCCACCATGTTTTCCTTGAAGGTTTTTCATGACCTACACAGTTGCAAAATCCCATTTTTTATAGGCATCCATGTCAGAGTTCATTTTGAGATCCTCCCAAGTGTTTTACTTGCTTTCTGTGCCTTCGGCAAGGTCTTTGGTTTCAAAAAATTTCACTTTTTGGAGTTTGGAGGTTTCGGTGTTTCGAAAGTCTCACTTTTCGGAGGTTTCAATTTTTGGAGGTTTTCATTTTCAGAGTTTGGAGGTTGGAATTTTTGAAGTTCGAAGGTGTTTGTTTTTGGAGTAAAGAACTTCTCACATTTTGGAGGTTTCACTTTTCAGAGGTTGGACTTTTTGGTGTTTCGGAGATTCATTTTTTTAGACTTTCAGACATTTGTTGTTCGGGTTTTCGAAGGTTTTACACTTCGGAGTTAAAGTTTTTTTGGACTTTTGGGCTTTGATGCTTGGGGACCTTTGCAGTATTGGTTACAAATTTCCAAAGGCTTCTTCAAATTCCAAAATCTGAATTTAATGTCAACATCTTCTGCAAAGGGTAAAGATAAAATGAAGTATACATTCCTAGGAGTTGCTCCTCACTCTTGTTTATCTTAAAACTTAGGGAACATAGGAGATATTGATCTCAGGCAGGTTGATTTTCCTGATTTTTGGGCAAGGGTAAAGGCTCCTAATAAGAAATCTTGGATGCAAGCTATCTATGATAGTGGAATTTTTCTTGCTGCCAGTTTCCCTACATCAATTCATTACCCTGAGTTTGTCTTGGCTGTAGCAACCCATTTTGATGAAGACTCCAAGTTAGTAAAGGATGCTGATGGAAAGGTGGTAATTCGATTAGACACTGATTTATTTGAAGACTTGTTCAAAATCCTGGACATTGAAGACTACGCCAAAATTTCACTGGAGGCAACTGTTGAACACTGGGATAAAGAGACTAATTTATGTACAAAGGTCATGATGAAGAGCTACTTGGCCAAGAGTTTCACCAAGTTGCCAAAGACCCTTTATCGATCAGACTTCATCCAAGAAGTGAACGGTATTATCGTATTATTAACTAGAGTTTCAGGCCTTGCCTCTGCAAAGGAATTTCAGGAATGGATGTTCTTATACATCACCACCATTAAGAAAAACAAGTAACTTATACGATGGGGAGAGCATATCAGCAGCTCCATTTGTTATCAATTAAGTAAGGTTTTGTCTTCGAAGAAATTTTTCATGACCTCTTTCTTGGTCTATGCAGCCACTGCTATGGGAGATTTTACTGGTTTGAATACTAAAGGTGTAAGGAGTTCCTCAAAAATTTATTATTTTTATCCTCAACTTACAATGGATGAAGGAAGTAGACACTTCCGCAAGATAAATGACACTTTCTTCACTGTTATTCTTTACTAGTTCAATAAGGATTTATACAACAAGAGAATTTCAGATGAAGCTTTCAAGGAGGTATGCGAGTGGGGGTATATTTACCTGCAGTTTCCTACATTCACATACATCCAGATTCTTGGGTTTGTAGGTGCTCCTAGCAAGCTTCCAAGATGTCCTACAGACAAATGGGTTTTCTTGGAATTGGTTCGACAATCGCTGGACTACCATAAAATCAAGAACAAATGACACAAGGTAGGAGTCCATTTTCCCATTTCAATCAGTAGATATACATGTGCAAGTATTTACAAGGCAACGAATGTGGATGCAGAAATGGCAGAAGTGACCTTGTGAACATTTCATCCTCTAATAAATTTTGATTACTGGGGAAAGTTTAGTGAAACAGGTTTATCTAGTTCTCATGTACCTTAGTTAGAAGATATTTGGATTCATTTTTGAGATGAGTTTATTATTCAAAAATGAGAATATGAAAGGTTGACCCTGGATGAGGTTTGATAGTTAGGGATCACAGAGATTCCAAAGGAAATGGAGGATGAAGAAGAGGTATTAGATGTAGTTTACAAAGATAAGAATGTTGCCAATCAACCATTACCATGGATTGATTTGTATGTAGAAGAATGTTGCAATACTAAAGAGAGGGCGGGACCCATTTTATAGAGGACATATAATTGGTTGGCTACTTTGGGAATTCCACCCAAAGGGTTAGATCAACCTACAAGAATGGAATCCCAATAAACAATGAGTCTTTCAACACCTACTAAAGGAAAGAGGGCTACCTAAAGGGCCCATATATTCCCCAAGAAGATTTCATTTGTTGTTGGTAGTTAATCTCTCTCTAAGGTTCCTGCTTCTAAGGCCATGTCTCCAAAAAAACTAGTGTCATAAATAGTTGAAGTCACCTATTCTCTAAGTATCTCACAAGGCCTATCATCTCCAATTTCTCTTCCATTATCACTTCCTACATCATTTCCTTCCATTTCTACAATCGTTTCTTCTTTCCTATCTCCTTCTATGGCCCAAGTGTTCTCATCTCTTCGAGTTCTATCAACTGGGGAAATGATTGGGTCTCCCATCTCTACTTCACTTCCTCTAACAATTCCATTTCCTTCCATCTCATCTTCTAATCCTATCATGTCCACTCCTATGGCCGTACTAACATCTAAACCATCCATTATTTCCACCTCTATTCAAATACCAAATAATGCTACTGGTGCTCTTGTTTTTATTAGTGCTTCAAGTAACGAATCAATGGTGCCATTTTCATCAGCATCCACTATACTAGAATGGCTGTTTCACCAAACTCCGAAACAGAAAAAGAAAGTACCTCTGGTGGATGGTATAGACCTAAGCATGTTATAACACACACCAAAAAGGCAGGCCAAGAGGCCGAAGATTGTTTCCATCCTATCAGTAAATCAATATGGAGAAAGGGTTATAGAGGTTGCTACTCCCATTGAAGGGAAAACCAAGGAAAATATTACAGCAACAGATTATCAAATTTCTATATTTTCATTGGGAAAAGCAACACATGAAGGGGAAAAATAGGATGTGCAGACTGCTCTTGGAAATCTGTTAGAGAAATATGACAAGGACAAGGCTTTCAAGGATGAGCTCAAAGCAAAGGTTGAAAAACTCACTGCATTGTTGAGAAAAGTGACACAACCTTCTCCATCTACTGAGATTTCAACTACCATGACTCTGACAGTTTCTTCCACCCTTGACGATATTTCTTATCATGAGATTGAGAAGATAGGTCAGAAGGGAAGATCAATAAATGGATGGATGGAGCGTATACTGCAAGAAGCCAATCCTTTGATAAAGGAAGCAATTGACATATACAATGATTTACATGCTGAAAGGACCTCTATTCGGAAAATGGATGAAACCTTCTTCGAAGACAATAATAATTTGAACTTGAATTTGACTACATGGAGTGAGATCAGAGAAGAAGATTTAGATTTTCTTCTCCAGGAAGATGTAATAGATGATGCCTCAAAGTTGTTTCGAGTATTAAAAAGCTATGGAGTTTCGGTTTCAGGTTTTGCAAGGTCTAATTAAGAAACTGGATGACAAGCGTATAGAGATAATGGATGCTCTAAATCACATTTCAAAGGAGTTTGATAATATTAATTGTAAATTCTTTAATGAAAACATAAATGTTCTTTCTGAGGATCAGATCAAGCTAAATTTCAAGGACTTGGTAAAAAGGGATGAAGAAGTAACTAGACCCTTTTGATTTGATTCTATTTACATGTTGGTTTCATGCCATAATTTCACTGGCCGACTAAGCAAGGTAGTAGGTAAACTCATAACAGTTCTAACCAAAGTAGCAAGGGAGATTGAGATGGTAGATGTAGTTAATCACTACGCATATGGACCAGAGGATGAAGAAATTCATGGAATTATCAAGTGTTTCATCAAATACAAATGTTGGATGGCTACTTGGGAAAAGGACCAAGGAAAAATTGGAACTGTAGAAGATGGCAGCCATGGAGCTGATCCAAGCTCTGGATCGGTCAAAGTTGTAGGGTTGACAAAGTCAAAAATTTGCAACAAAATTTGCTATTTTAATGGGAGCATGCTCCCTAGAACTTAATAACATTTATATTTTTAGTAGTTTATTAGTTAAGGTCCAGCTGTAATGGCTTAGCCTAAGGAAATTATAAATAGAGAAGTGTACATTAAGTCTTTATGGAGATCAATTTTTGGAAAAGTTACTCTTCAAGCTTAGAAGAGTGCTTTGAATATTTGGAAACCTTTTAGTTACATTCAGAGTGATATTTTTCTGTGGAAAAGTTGAGTTATTGTGTTAATGGTTGATGTGTTTATGATTTGTGAATGCATAGTTCCTTAGTATAAGTAGTTGGTGTGCCTTTATCTCAGAATATCTTATTTCATTCTGTTAGGAAGTGATATAATTGTTTGAATATCAGTTGTGAAAAAGTTATCTTCCTTCTATTATACACGCCTTATTATCATTGACTATTATAAGTGAAATAGATGTTTGATGTGTGCTTATTTTATATTATCATGATGATTGATTGTGTTTCTAATCGAAGTTTATCTATATGTTACACATAATCTGAGTTTAAAAAAAGGAACGTATGCTTCTTAGTTTGTGATATTTTGTATCCTCTCTAAGTTGCAGCATGTGAAGTTAAATTGTGGTGCACACACCCTCTTCAAATTATTTGGTGCATCACCATTCCTAGTATAGTTTTAATTCTTGCAAATCTCCTCCCTAAAACCCATGAAAATGTTAGCCTAGGTTTAGATAACCATTTTTTTGCACTAGGAGTAGTATAACACTTAGTTTAGGAAGAGGAAACCGGCATTCTCTGGAGTTTCACCTCAAGCCCAAGTTCCATAGCTTGAGAGGTGATTCCATGTGTCCCAATCACACCGAATGTCCTGTTCGCATTTTGGCCATTTGGAGGGTGTAGTGATTTGACAACAACAGAACCCTGTGACTAGTTTTATAAGAAAGAATGGTTTTTATTTTTTATTAACAAACAAAACATCATTAATAAAAAGGATACGACCCTAAACCCAATTTTTAATAGAGGTAGAATGTAAAATTTTTTGTTCACTAGGATAGCTGCTCACATTAATCACCCATACACAGTTGGATGACATGAGAGTTAAGTGAATTTTCAACTAATATTTTCAGTTCCTAAATTTTTTTCACCATGTCATGTAAGGTATGGAAAAATAGGGGCATGTCATATGTTTTTATGGGACATAAGATAGGGCATGCATGTAAGGTGATGCATTCTATCAGGAGAATAACCTCTGCTCAAAGAGTGCATGAACAAGATCTGATTTGGAAATATGTTGAAATCCTCACTCACCATCCACGTTGAAATTTGATCATTAGTTACATGTACATTATGTTAGTGTCCATAATCATTATGCTCTATTTCAACGCCATTTCATTGGATTTGCTCTTAATTTCAATTCAGTTCTGTACTTAGTATCAACATTTCCAAGTTTCCTTGCAAGTCTTTCTATTTGGTTGAAAAACCAAGTGCTCATTTGAGTATGTGCCTGCTTGAAATTTAAAGGTTTTTGACTTTTGAAGTAAAAAATAGTGGGTACTTTAACATATTATTGGGATAATCGGTTACTTCTAAAGGATATGAGTATTGTGTGTAAAATGTAAATTTTCCCGGTACCTGAGGCAAGAAAGTATTTTTGAAATTGTGAGGAAATCATAAGTGTACTTTATATCCCTTCTACATTTATGTGAAGTGCGGGTTGAGTTCTTAACCCCGCAATATAAAAGTAAATATAAAGTGAATGCCTAGGGGAAGGAATAACGATGTCAAAATGTGCCCTGCGCCGAAGAATGTGTAAATTGTAGGTTTGAACTTGAAGCACGAAGATGTATGTTTGAATAACTCGACACATGGTAGATCTTCAGAGCCCAAAATTGAATTTGCATTTTTCCTTTCCTAGAAATATTTTAAGTATGGTTTTAGGTTTTCATTGTGGGCCCACATTATCGGTTGTACAATTGGATTGTGTTAAATGCATTTTCATGGTTGTTTTGGTGAGAAGCAAAATGAAGGAGAAGTACTTAATATTTTCTGATGGATAACCTGAGATTGATTAAATAGTTAACGAATAGATTCATCTTACAGGATAACTTGGAGTTGTGTGAATTATGTGTCTGCAATAGAGAGCATTATATGAAAAGATTAATTTTTCAAGTTTGTTTATGGTGCAATATATGTGAATGTGAAGTGAATTGTGTATTTCAGTGGCATTAATATAGAAGAAAGAAATAAATTCTATAAAATGAAAAAAGGAAATAAAAAAACTAGAGTGATATATGACATAAACAAAATAGGGTTCTATTATAGGGGCCCCTGCCCTCAGAGATATATACACACAAAAAGAAGATACAAAATCAAAGGATTACATGTGAACATGTGGCTAATAATCTATATTCATGGCCTCCCATGGAAGCAATGGGATGTGTGCTAGAAGGAGATCCATATGAAACATACATTCCTCATGGGCCACTACACTGAATACGAATTGAATGTCTATTGCCATAACCCTCGAAATTCCTTTCGCCATAAATTTTTTCACCCTTACCCTCAACCTATTCAAAATATGACTGAATTCTTTCCTCCATCTAATGGAGTTAACCCACTTGCGAAGGTGAAGACTCCCCTTCAGGTGATATCTTAAGCTGTGGGGCCTGTAAGTTCTCGACTTACAGAGGCACATGCAATATCGTCAATAGGAGTTTATGGGATAACCTTCTACTTCTTCAGGGGAGGATCCCCAATTTCCACTTCAGTATCTTAAAGCTTAACCACAATATCTTATAGTGTAGTAAGACGTTCCTCTATTTCATCCACTTGCAGATTCAGATGCAGTTTGTCCCCTTGATGTGGGTAGTTTATGGTTTCAGAAGGAATTTTCACTTCTAACAAGAAAGGGGTATAGTAGGCCATATACATGTGAACCTTCTCATTATAAATCCTTGATTGATGGTGAGACCATTAGTGTTTCAAGTGGTCTTTATCCAGGTGATACTCAAGAATGAGTAGGTGATGATGTAAGGTATGATAAATGAGAAAGGACACATACAATTTAGATAGACTATTTATAAATGACATGACCAATGCATTATGGGAAGAACCATCAAGGGGATTGGCTTACACATTTGGAACGTTGATTTTTTTATGAAGGCCCTATTCGGCCCTGTTAAGTGAAAAATTCACTTAAGTTCTCAATTTCGTGACTTGATGGGATAACTCCTAGGATTGGTAGGGCCATCGCGGAGGTGCGATGTGTAAGTTAGAAAATATGGACAATTCTACAAAACTTGACTGATAAATTGTGATCCATTGGAAAAATATGATGCATTTAAATAGGCATTTTGATTTTGATGAAGTTCACCACCCATCGTGTTGCCTTAAATGTTCATGAAGTTGGAAAGATCAGTTGGCACGTCTGAGATTAAATTAGGGAAAACCATTTATGAAAAGCATGTCACCAAAGGATAAATAAATGTTTACATTTTTATAAGTGTCTCTTCAAATTAAACGCCTTTATTTTCCATGCCACTTTTAATATCAAGTGGAAATAAAATCAAAATAAAAACAAAATCGATAATATGTGGAAAATATTTCACTCAGTTGTGCTGGCGTAATGGTGATAGGATGATGATGAAGCAAAATTGAAGGATTTCATAAAGGAAATATTTTCTCTTATTCCTTAGTAGCCTTGAAGGATGGCCTGAGCGTGAATGAATTGAGATTCCAATGGAATATTTGCTAAAACCCTGATGTGGATAACATTGTATAAAAGTGGGGGTTTTAGAAAGGAGGGGAGATTTTTATTTATATAGAGGAGGGATAAATATTCAAAGGAGCTCTGGGATTTTTCAGGTGTATGATTTGGCCATCGGAATGTACACTTTCCTGGTGTAGGAATTGTTATGTTCTCCTTTTTCTTGGAATTCATGCTAAGTTGATTACATCTGTATAGTCATTAAGAGGATTTGAGAGCATGTGTATATGTTTCCCTTATTTTTCCCAAATCAAATGGATCTGTTCAAATAATCTACTATAATTATTTTGGTCATATTTTTCTTATAAAATGATTTTGGAAGTAGGCTAATGTGATTTTTTCTTTAAATATCTCATGTGGGTCATATATGAATCTCTATATGATAATACCCGTTAATTCGTTAGGGTGGTGGGAAATAATGATGTCCTTTAGGGGTACTTTGGGATGCCATTCTTGAGGTCTGTAAAATTCCTTGTTGATCAAACAACAAAGGGTAATGTGTTTACATAACTTGGGTGTCCCTTGTTTCAAGAACATTTAACTTAACTCATATGCATTGCTTTAGTCTCATGGGTCCTGAGATGGATCATTTTTTTCTTGGAGGTTTCTTATGATTGATTTCCCGTGAAAGAATCATTTTATATTAATCCAATTTCATGAAACAATAAAGGTGTTAAGACGTGGTGGTCAACATAGATCTTGATATTTCTTGTATCCTTTAATAGTTGAGTTTTCCTCCCTATAAGTCCATTTCTATCTCATAAATATTAAAAAATTACTTTGAAAACCACAAGCGCCCTGGAAATCTCACCCTACTTGCTTATTTCACACAAGATCTGTTGGTGAAATACACATTCAAATATGCATATCTCAAGTGTTTTCAATCATCGTCATAGAACCCTGACATTGAATTAGGATTACACATTCCAAGTATTTGGATTCAATTACGGGGTCACATTAAATCTATCTTTAGCAACTTGTGTCAGAGTTCCTAGGTGCTTGCAGTGCTTCGCAACCACTCTTTTGAGTGAGCACTAAATTTGGTGGCTACATCTAGCATTTGATTGAATTCTCTTATCAGACTTGGGACTTTTCACCGATCCCTCTCTCATTTCTCAATCCTTAGGTTACACCTCGGGTCCTCTCACCTTGACTGAGGTAGAGATAGAAGTAGTAGGAAAATCAACCGCACCCTCTGTTAAGGTGTCTCCCCGTCACTCCTAAGGAGAGAGTGTAATGGTGAGTGGAGGATGACCTCGTCCCCGACTACAAAATGAAAACTCATTGTGGGTCACTCCTCTCACCTCACCCCTTGTGCATATATCTATCTTTCTCTCCCTGGGGGTGTCATCCCGGGAGCCAACACTCGTTTGACGCTGCTGCGGGGGAAATCATATCAATGTTTACCGTGGTTTTCAGTTTGGTTCTCTTTTCCCATTTTCTATAATCTCAGGAATCGTGGGTTGGGATAGTTTACATTTTGTGCTTAAAATATAATCTACTTTTCTAGGGTCATGAATCTAGTGGTGACTGTGTTATCTTTTTTGTTGTAGTAGACCAATGTTCTTTATAGATATGTTGTAATTGGTGTTTATCACATTTGGGTTTGTACTAAGATCAGATTATTGATGTTCCTAAAGCTTTTAAGGGGAAATATCTCATTGATAAGGGCTTATTTTCTGTGAAATTATCCATGGAATTATGTGATGGCGGTATGACATGTTCTTCTCCTATGGTCCCTTTTAGATGAAATTATTTTAGGCCTATGGATTTTAGGGGAATGCACATATACACACATTAGATCCCTAATGGAATTAGACTCACTTTTTAGGCATATGGAAATATCTATGTTGAACAAAATCTTAGTTTGTTTGAATAAATAATGCAAGAATATGAGGTAAGACACAAATATTTTCATGAAGTTATTCGTGCATACATTGAAAGAAGATGCTAGGGACTGGTTTAAATCCTTTCCCGAGGGTTCATTACATTCTTAAGACAAAATGATAGTAATGTTTAGAGATCAATTCAGTGATGATCTTGGTATTTTGTTTTCATCAGTATGATAGCAATAGTGAAGGCCCGGTTAAGGAGAAGGAGATCACAAATTTTAGGAATGAAGAAACTGGAATTACAAGGAAAATATTTGTTGTGGAATGGTTGGTTGAGAGTAGCATTAAAAGAATCGGTAAAGTTGATAACCCGACCAGTGAAATTCCAGTATCTAATGAAAATAAGCATGGTGAGGAATTAATGAACTTGGAGTAAGTTGCCTTGGATTGAGATTTCATAGACAATAGTGTAAAAAAGCTTAGTTATGATGATCATGTTAATATATGGTGTGTAAGTGCTTTATGATTAATGTTCCTTGCAGTCTGAATGACATGGTTGATGTTAAAATATTATATTTAGGCACTAAAGAAAAAAATATGTTAAATGATCAGAAAAATTATAGAGATGGGGTATCTTCAACTAATCTTTTGTGTTCCAGAACAATAGATAAATTTTGGGCTACCCTCACAAGAATATTTTTCTTTCCTTTGAAAAAATGGTACAATAGGGTTGAACCAAGGTTGTGATTCTCTTAGTCATGATTTTGTTTAGTTAAGGGATGAAATGATTGCTAAGTGTGAAGGGGGAGTTCCTTCATCAGAAGATAGATGCCTGTTGCTTGATGCAACAGTGGAGTAGGAAAACAAATATAGATTGAAGAGTAAATCAAGTAGACCTATGATGAGGAATTTATGGACAGATCAAAAGTGTTCTATTAACATGGGCATGCATGACTTGGTTCTTCTATTTGATCCTAAATTTAACAGGGTAACCCTTGGTATTGAATATGTTTGTTTAGATTTCATTATGGATGATGGTTGTCTTGAAAATATTGCATCAGATGATATAAGGAAAGAAGGTGGCAATGCATTTTCATCTCCTAAAAAATGTGTATTGAGTTGCCTATGAACCCATGCTTGAATTTTTTTATTCCCTTGTGTTCTGATCAGATGATAGAGAATAATTATTTACCTAGAATTTTAGGGTTACATTAGAATGTTTTTTGTGCCGGTAGTGGTATCCAGTTGTAAACATACTTCTCACCTTTGAAATAGGAAGAAAAAATATGTTTGGGGGAAGATACTTATCCTTTAACTATTTAGAAGGTTTTAAAAAATGAAGGTCTTCTCCTTAAATAGGGATGTGGTGGATTTAAGTAAAAGTGAGTACATAGATTTTTATCTTGGTGTTTACTTTGAAATTAAAATGGTTTGGTTGAGTCGAGATTTAGCCAAGAACGAAGAGAAAGAATTCATCAGAAATCTTGAGGTACACCTTAATTTCCCAACATTGTTATACTATGGAATATGTGAAAGAAAATAAGATGTTGATAGGCACACCGTGCTAGGTGCACAAGACCTATTTATTGATTTGAATTGTAGTATATTATTCTTTCTATTGGGTGAGGTATGTGTTGGTAGGAGAAAGTGGTTGGTGATCCATGTTTTAATAAGAATGGGCGATTTCATCACTGGAAAAGTTTGGCTATGTCATTTGTGTTTCTTGAATGGGGATATACACATGGTGTGGGATCCGGGTGGTCATTGGTGAAAATTTTACATCTTATGGGCTTTGGTGACTCGATTATACAATGTATAGTCCCTTGTTTTTATTTTCTTGTTCATGTGTTGGTTCCTTTTTGGTGTTTTTTTCAGTTGGCGTTGTTCGCTCTCTTTATGTTGTGATGTAGTTGTGATCATTTTTTGGACACCATTGCTTAATGGATAAGCATATAACATTCTTCTCCTAGGGATACTTCTGGTGTTATTTGGATACCTGCTAGGGGAGTCCATCCCTGAGTTGAAGCCAATGTTGGTGCCCATAATAGTCACGATTTATTTCAACACCATATCATTGGACGTGTTATTGATTTCAATTTAGTTATGTACTTAGTATCAACATTTCTAAGTTTTCTTACAAGTCTTTGTATTAGGTTGAAAAACCAAGTGCTTGTCTGATTATGTGCCTGCTTAAAATTTCAAGGTTTCCAAAGATTGAAGTAAAAAGCAATGGGTACTTTAGCGTATTGTCAGGGTAATCGATTAATTCTGTAGGATATGAGTATTGTGTGAAAATGGTAAATTTTTCCTAGTACCCTAACAAGGAAGTAGTTTAGAAACCATGAGGAAATAATTAAAGTGTACTTTAAATCCCTTCAACATTTGTGTGAAGCGTGGGTCAAGTTCTTAACTCTGCGATATAAAAGTAAATATAAAGTGAATTCTTGGGGGAAGGAGTGGCGATGTAAAAGTGTTCCTTGCAGCTGAGAATGTGTAAATTTCCAGTTTGACCCCAAATACCAAAGAGGTGTGTTTGACTAACTCAACACGTGGCAGATCTTCGGAGCCTAGAATTGAATTTACATTTTGCCTTGTTTGGAAATATTTTAAGTATGGTTTGAGGTTTTCATTGTGGGCCCAGACTCCTAGTCATACAGTTGTCTAATGTCTAATGCATTTTCATGGTTGTTCTAACGAGTAGTAAAATGAAGGAGAAGTATTTACTATTTTTTGATGGAAAAAATGAGATTGATTAAGTAGTTAATGGCTAGATTCATCTTACAATATAAATTGGAGTTGTGTGAATTGTGTGTGTGCAATAGTGAGCATTGCGTAGAAAGATTAATTGTGTAAGTTTGTTTATGGTGTAGTATATGTGAATGTGAAGTGAATTGTGCATCTCAGTGGCATTAAAACATAATACAGAAAGACATTCTATACAATGAAAAAGGAAATAAACAAGTTGGAGTGATATATGACATAAATAGAATAAGGTTCTATTACAGGGACCCATACCCTCAGAGATATGTACACACAAAAATAAGATATAAAAGTGAAGGATTAAATTTGAACAAGTGGCTAATCCTCTATATTCATGGCCTCCCCTAGAAGAAATGGGAGGCATACTAGAAGGAGGTCCATGTGAAACATAAATTCCTCATGGGCCACCATGCTAAATATGAATTGAATGTCCATTTCCAGGTCCCTAGACATTCCTTTCACCATAAATTTTGGCACCCTGACCCACAGAATGTTAAAAATATGACTGAATTCCTCCCTCTGTTCAAGAAATTTCACCCACTTGTGAAGGTGAAGACCTCCCTTTAGGTGAGATCTCGAGCCACTACCTGTCGGTGCTCGACTTATAGAGGCACATGCAGTATCAGTAACATGATATTGTGGGATATCATTTTTATTATTTAGGGGAGGATCTCCAGTTGCCACTTCAATAGCTTGAAGCTTAGCCACAGTAGCTTCCAATGTAAAGATCCACTCCTCTCTGCCATCCAATTGCATATTCAGAGGCGGGTTTTCCCCTTGAGGTGGGAAGTTTATGGTTTGAGAAGGAAATTACACTTCTAATAGGAAAGAGGTATAGTAGGGAATATACATATGCCACTTCTCATTATAGATCCTTGGGCGATGGTGAGACCATTGGTGTTTCAAGTGGTTTGTATCCAAGTGATACTTAGGAAGGAGTATGTGATGATTTCAGGTATGTTAAACATGAAAGAACACATACAGTTTGGTGAGCATATTTAGAAAAGACATGACCAATGAATTATGGGGATTGGATCACACATTTGGAATGCTAAAAATAAGTTTGATGAAGGTGTCATTCAGCCATGTCAAGTGAAAAAATTCATTTAAGTTCTCAATCTCAGGACCTGATGGGCTAGCTTCTAGGATTGGTAGGGCCATGGCGGAGGGGCGATGTGGAAGCGAGAAAATATGGAAAATTCAATGAAACTTGACTACGAAATTGTGATCCATTGGAGAAACAGGTCATGTTTAAATAGGTAGTTTGATTTTGATGATGTGCACCACCCATAGTGTCACATTAAATGTTTATATCCTTCCTGGGTCAACTGGCATAGGCGAGATTAAATTAGGGAAAACCATTTATGAAAATCATGTCACCAGAGGATAAATAAATGTTCACATTTTTATAAGTGTCTCGTCAAATTAAACACCTTTATTTGCCATGTCATATTTAATCTCAAGTGGAAATCAAATTAAAAGAAAAATAAAATCAATATGATGTGGAAAATATTTTAGTCACTTGTGTCGACACAATGGTGATGCAACAAAATTAAAGGCCTCATAAAGGGAATATTTTCTATTATTCCTCAGAAGCCCTAAAGGATGGTCTAAGCATGAATGAATTGAGATTCCAATGGAATATTCGTTAAAACCTTGATGTGGATAACATTGTATAAGAAGGTGGGGGTTTTAGAAAGGAGGGGAGATGGTTATTTTTCTGGATGAGGGAGAAATCTTTGGAGGATCTATGGGATTTTCAAGTGTATGATTTGGCCATGGGAATTTTCACTTTCTTGGTATAGGAATTGTTATGTTCTCCATTTTCTTGGAATTCATCCTAAGGTGATTACATCTTTATATTCATTAGCAGGTTTTGAGAGCATGTGTATATGTTTCCCTTGTTTTTATTAAATCAAATGGATTTGTTCAAACAATATAATATAATTATTTTGGTCATACTTTTCTTGTAAAATGATTTTGGGAGTAGGGTAATGCGAGTTTTCCTTTAAAGGTCTCGTGTGTGTCATAATTGAAGCTCTATATGATAATACCCTGTTGGTGGTTAATTTGTTAGGCGGTAGGAAATAATGATGTCCTTTAGGGGTACTTTGGGATGTCATTCTTGAGGCCTGTAAAATTCCTTTTTGATCAAACAACAATGGGTAATGTGTTTACATAACTTGAGGGTCCCTTTTTTTCAGAACATTTAACTTAATTCACACACGGTGCTTTAGTCTTAGGGGTCCTGAGATGGATCATCTGAGATCTGTGTCCTTTATTTCTGGGAGGTTCCTTATGAATTATTTCCCATGAAAATCTCATTTTATATTACTCCCATTTCATGAAACAATAAAGGTGTTAAGACGTGATGGATGACATACTTCTTGATCTTTCTTGTATCCTTTGATATTTGAGTTTTTCCTCCTTATAAATCCATTTCCATCTCATGAATCTTTAATAATTATTTTGAACACCACAAGTGTCCTACAGATCTCACGTTACTTGCTTATTTCACACAATATATGCTGGTGAAATACACATTCAAATATGTATATCTCAAGTGTTTTCACTCATCGTCATAAAACCTTGACATTAACTTAGGATGACACATTCCAAATTTGTCTTTAGTAGCCTGTGTCAGAGTTCCCAGGTGATTGCAGTACTTTGTGACCACTCTTTCGAGAGAAAAATTCATTCAGTGGGTACATTTGACCTTCAATTGACTTCCCCTACTGGACTTGGGACTTGTCCTCAACCCCCCTCTCATTTCTCACCCCTCGGGTTGCACCTCAGGTCCTCTCACCCTGACTGAGGTAGAGTCATAAGTAGTAGGGAAATCAGCCGCACCCTCTATTAAAGTGCCCCCCCATCCCTCCTAAGGAGAGAGTGGATGGGAAAATGAAGATGACCCTATCCCCGGTTACAAAACTAAAACTCAATGTGGGTCTTGTTATCCATTCCCCCCTTGGAAAAATGGACAACTTGAAAAAACATGAAGAAAATATTAAAATTATTAAGCATTTTGATATGTGAAAAATATGAATTACCCCCCTTGAAATTGACATCTATGTGTATAATTCAAATAAGTTTTTATTATAAAAAAATAATACAATTCCCTTCTACAATGAAAATTGAATTTACTCCCATAATTAGAAATAGATCCCAAAAAATATTAAGAGGACCATGAAGTTAAACTAATTGCAACCTACAATCGTATAGAAAATGTTCTAGGTTCGTAAAAGGAAAACCACCCATAAAGTACGTCACACCCTAATTATTAATGTACAAAAAATTGTATTCCATCTCTCAACAATGCAATTGTAAGGAATTTTTTCGAAGAGAATTCATTGTTCCCATAATCATAAATTGTAACCATGTTAATGAATCTTATTACATAATTTCAAAACATTTTTAACACACTTTACTTTTAAGTTGTCATATTTTATTGATTTGATTTACTTGTAATTCACATATTCACAAGATGCACTCAAACAATATAATTGTTTTTTCCACATGTTCAAAATATGAACTGATAAAGTATTATCAATTAATTGGTTGATAGGCCTTCCTAGAGTGAATTTTCTATTTAACTTCCAGCTTTTTTGTCGTCGTTGTCCTGTTGCTATTTTTTCTTCATATCTCATTGGTTGTTTTTTCCTTGTGCACATTGTCCTATTGCTTATTATTATTATTTATATAATCTTCTAATGACTACCTTAATCCCAACCTGCCTATCGGCCTCTCACAAGCACCTTTGGATGATTTTATGTTAACTATTAGATTTTCCATCTTCGTCCCACTGCCATGTTAATCTAATGTGTGATTTTTAATCTATTTAGATCTTTTGGTAACACAATCTCATGTCTTATTTTTAACCATGCGAATATTTTTTGAAAAAAATAGATTAATGCATGGACCGTTTAGCTGGCAACCACTTGGTAACAACTTTAGCTAGGGAAGATTTTGCACAATTGTCAAAAAAGGATAGCACAACAAAGACCCAATTTTTGAAAAATAGAAAATAGAAAAAATCATGCATGTGTGGAGAAAATTGAAATCAGATTGGACTTGTTTTTTAGAAATGGGAATATCTTTTAAAGTGAATAGATTTTTTCACGAATGCAAAAAACAAAATTGCCAACTAATTTCAGATCGAGCACGAGTTCTTTTTAGAATAGATGCCTTTTCTATCTGGCTCTCCTTCACAATCAATTTCCTATTTAAGTCACATTAGAGGTTTTATTTTGGCTGTGTGTAATATGCTTGTGTGGTCCTACTACTTATGCTAGTGGGAATTGTTCATCTTTATGTGTAGGTGCTTTCAAAATTAAGTTCCTCGTTCTGTGATCTTACCTATTTTTTGTTTGTTTGTATTTTCTCAAGGTTTTAATCAGAGGTCATAGATCGAAATCTCAAGAGTATAAATCAGTATTCTATTATTAAATTTTTGAATATGTTTCCGAAGCATACCTAGTTTTACTTAAAAGAAATTAATAGCTTTTGTTATAAGGTTGTAAATACTGTAATTATTTTATATAGCTCGGATATTTGTATTGGAGTTATTGAGGTCATACTTCTCTTAACATATTTCCTATAGCTCATTGTTAACATTTTGTATCCAAAGATGTTGCATTATTTTTGCATTTAATTAAAAATGTAGTTTTGAATAGATAATCAAACTAGGGTAAGCCAATCCCGAGCCAAATTTTGGGAGTTATTTTATATTTCCCCAAAGTGGAATGATTTCTATCCAAATGCAACATATTCATCAATACCTTCAAACTACTTGGGAAGCCCAACTATCAAAAAATGTTTCCTTCGAGGAAGTTATCATTAGTAGCTGTAGCCATAGGAGATTCATCAAAATGTACCCTTGATGACAAATTATCAATAGTTACATGTTCTTTTATTGGGCTTCAGATGATCAAGAAAGTGAGGTTGTGAAGCAACAGTAATCATATTTAGATCCTCGCATGTAGTTTTCACTTTACCAGCCTCTGCATTTCTGATCCTATTATACCAGCTTATATTTGTAGTGTCGATTCCCATTTCAATGTTTGTGTATTGCAGACTCTGAGAGACACACTTTCTAAGGTGCTGGTGTATTTTTATCCATTAGCTAGGAGATTTATTTTTTATAGCGTTGGGTTCTCAGAGATCATAGCCACAACATACCAAAAAGTAAACTATGAAAATGAATTGTATTAGGGACACCATTCATTGTTCCACTCACATGCCCACATAGATTCCCATATGGTTAGGAATTAACCTCGTGGGCTGCTTGTGCACAATTTATGTAGCCACCTTGAAACCCACATTCTCCCGTGACTTGTCACCTGCACACTCAATGCACACATTAAATGCACATGTCCAATACAGTGTAAATCAACTACTCAATAAGTGATCAATGAAATCTATGATATCATAACATCATCATGAAATCGTAAATGCAAAAGCATGCACAATTACACACAATTCACCATGAGTTAGCCATAGAGATAAATATAAATGACATACATCCATGATATCATTTTTTCTCATTAATAAATCGAATAATCTATATCATCAAGACATGCGACTAAACTAAGTATCCAACATGTATCAAATGGGTCCAAATATCATAGAAAATATGTTAGTATCCTCAACATCTAATGAAATGTTTCAACATGCTAATTAAAGATAAATTGGTGCTACACACCAAAATCACCATACATGTCCATGAAGATCAAATAACATAACATAATGTCTAAAATATATCAAATCCCTGTCAAATCATGTCTATGAATAAAGAAGTCAACATATAACTGAGGCTTTACAAATGTGGGCATTACATCCCCCTCTCATAAAATTAGACTTCCTCTTGGAAGTCACTGGAAGAGGTAAGGATATCTAGCCGTCAATGGTGTAGCATCCTCCTAGGTAGTTGTTGTCTCATCTTATCCGTCCCATTGCACTCTAACCTGGTCCAAGTCTTGACCCCAAAGGGAAAACCTCTGGTGATCCAGTATACGTACGGGCTCTAGCCTCCACTGTCCTCCATCCTCTACGTGTAATGCCGACAAATCCAAAACATGAGAGACATCAGGTACATATCTACGTAGTACAGAAACATGAAATACATCATGGGCCCATGCAAGGCGTGGTGGCAAAGCTAGGTGATAGGAAACTAGACCGATGACCTCTAAAATATCAAATGTCCCCACAAAATGAGTTGATAGCTTAGAACCCTTTCCATAACGGATTGGGATCTTATGTGGACAAACTCTCAAGAATACTTTTTCACCCACTGAGAAGTCATGATCATTCCTCTTAGTGTTTACATACGCCTTCTGGCGTGCTTTAGCCTACTCAATACGTTGTCTAATCAGAACAATTTTCTACTCTAAGTCTTGTAGGTAAGCTAGTCCAAGAATAATATTGTCATCTAGCCTGTCCCAACTCATAGGTGTCCTACAAGGTCGACCTTACAAAACTTGGTAGGGAGCCATACTAATGGAACTGTGATAGTTGTTGTATGCAGGAAAAATCAACCAAATGTAGATAATCTTCCCACTTCTTCTACTGGTCCATCACATACATCCTCAACATGTCCTCCAGTATACCTTGATTAACCCTCTCTAGTTTGTCCCATCTATCTGTGGATGATATGCTGAGCTGAAATTAATCTGACGTACCCAAAATGGTCCTGAATGGAAGTCTAAAAAACTGAATGTGTAAATGATATCTCTGTCATTGATGATGGTCTTTGGAATACTCAGTGCAATCTAACAATGTCCTCCATAAACACTTTGGCGATGGCCGGTGCATTATAGTTGACCTTGGTGGGTGAAAAATGCACAACTTTGGTCAACTTATCCAAAGTGACCATAATGGATTCATCATGATGGTATAGGAATACATAGGGAGTCCCACTATGAAATACATAGAGATCACATCCCATTTCTACTCAGAGAATATCATGAGGATGTAAGAGTCCTACAGAATGAGAATTCTCTGCCTTGACCCTCTGACACTCAAGGAAACATGCAAAAAAATATGCTATCTCTCGTCAAAAACCAGACCAATAATATAACTCTCTTAGATGGGCATGCATTTTCTTTACTCCTAGATTTGCTACATATGGATCTCGATGAGCCTCGGAAAGGATGAAGCTATGAAGATCACTTGACTTAGGCACATAGATGCACCTATGTAACCAAAGTAAACCATTTGCCTCTAAAATACACCCCGAATATCTGCCCTCTAATGAACCATGTGACTCAAACATATGTCTAGCACCCTCATAAAACTTTTCCTATGAAAGATATAGAAGAATCCCGCCTCTCAAGTTTGACTGTAGTGTTAATGAAGTAAGCACATGTCATTGTGTACTAAGTGCATCTACAACAAAATTTTCCTTTTCTTTGATATAATGCACCTCCATGTCATACTCACATAAGAACTCCATCCAACGCTGTAGGTGAGTGTTGAGGTTTGGCTATGAGAATATATGTTGCAAGCTATGATGATCTGTCCTTAAAGTGAAAGGTCTACTCAAAAGGAAATGACGCCAATGCACAAGAGCATGAACAACTACTACAAGATCTAAATCATGAGTAGAATAATTAAGCTCATAGTAATTGAGCTTACATGACCCAAAGGAAATAACCAGATGCTCTTGCATAAGAACTGCTCCCAGATATTCTAGTGATGCATTAGTATAAACAAAAAAAATACTTTATCGGGTGTGGAACTACTAAGATGGGTGTTATGGTTAAACTTTCCTTAAGCAACTGAAATGCATGCTCACACTTCTTTGACCAATCAAACTTCTTCCCTTTTCTCTAAAGGGAAGTAATATGGTGAGAAATCCTGGAAAAGTCATGTAAACATATGTGGTAATATCCTGTTAAACCCATAAAACTCCTCACCTCAGTGACTGATGTGGGCACTAGCTAATCCACAATAACCCATATCTTAGAAGGATCTATTGAGATACTCTCTCCTAATAAGATGTGTCATAAGTACTAAATCTTTGTCTAAAAGAATCTACATTTTTTCAAGTTTCCAAACAAATTCTACTCTCTCAAAACTTGAAGTACCTATCTCAAATGCTCCTCCTGTTCCTCCTCGGAATGAGAATATATCAATATATCGTCTAGGAACACTAAGAAAATTTGATCCAGAAATGTCTTGTATACTCCATTCATGAGGCTCATGAAGACAAATAGGGCATTGGTCAAACCAAAAGGGAAAAATGTGAACTCATAATGCCCATAATGTGTGCAAAAGGCTGTCTTATGAATGTTTGCATCTAATATGTACAACTAATGATACCCTGACTTGAGATCAATTTTGGAGAACACTCTCGGTCTCTAGATCTGATCAAACAAGTCATCAATCCTAGTTAGTGGATAACGGTTATTTATTATGAATTTGTTGAGTATGTTTGAGGTCTACACAAAGTCTTGACAGAACCGTCCTTCTTCTTCACAAATATGAGTGACACTCCCCCAAGGATATACACTTAGGTGAATGAGACCCTTCTCCAACAACTCCTCTAACTATATCTTAAGCTCATGAAGCTCTAGAGTCGTCATCTGATAGGGTGCCCTAGAAACTAGTGTGGATCCTGACACTAAATAAATGGTTAAATCCACCTCTCTACGGGGTGGTAACCCTTAAAGCTCACCTAGAAACACATATGCATACTCCCTCAAAATTGTATGATCATCAAAGTGTGAATGCTTTGGAGTGCTCTTTGATCGATCATTGATGGTGATAGAAAACAATTGACAACATTTACGCATGCTCCACTTGAGTTTCTTGTTTGAGATCATGCATAAGGAAATGAGCCTCTGCATCCCTAATATCATAACTGCACTCCGAAGATCAACTTGACACTCAATGACCTTATTTCTACAATCCACCTTGGCTCGATGAGCCTCAAGCAAATCCATACCTAAAATAACCTCATAGGATCCTAGAATAATAACTAGGAGGTTAAGTGTAGTGGAGAAGAATCCTAAATAGAGTACGTAACTCTCCACATATGAGTCCAAGATGAGTTTTGCCCTAGAGACCAACTCAACCTGCCATCTATATGACTACCTAGCCACCACTATACCACACTGGTGCACTACATAAGGATATATAAAAGAATCTAAAGCACTCAAATCAAAGAGTACTGAGACAGAAATACCCCTGATATTACATGTCATCTCAATGATTGTGGCTTGATGCTCAGCTTGGTGGTTGTCAACCGCTACATATACACGATGGGTAGGTCCTACATCACCCACTTTCTACTCAGATCTAGGATCTCTCTACATATCCATGGTAGTAGGTTTGTGTGGAAAATTATGCACATGGTGATTAGGAGACCCAAAAATAAAACAACCTCCTATACCCCTCTTAGACAGGGTCCCTCCTATACTCTGATGAACTGATCCTACCATCCCAACCCTAGTAGACTACTGCATGCGGGCTAGCTGTACCTATAGAGTACCATATATCATATCCCCAGCTCCAACAAAACCTCCTCTAGTACCACCTCTCTGTAATCTTTGAGTCTGTCTAGCCCTCTATTGTTTATGGCCGTGATGATGTGTCTCTTGTTGTGGATGTAGTGGACCTGTCGATACTATTGGTAGAGGCTAGAATCCTCCTCTTATAGGTGGTGTTATACCTCGTGACCTCTAATTCTTAAAGGCATGTATGGTCTCCTAAAATTTGATTTTATTCCTATCTCAGTGCTCCTATTCTCTGGTGTCCTATTCTCCTTAGCTAAGTAGGCCTTCTCAATGGAATTCTCAAGTGTGGGGGGAGAATAACATCTTAACTGCTCCTGCTATGTCAACATTCATGCCCTGGATAAACCTGTTTACCTTTAATTCTTTGTCTTGTAGGTAGTCCACATACTATGGAAGATCTAAGAACCTGCTCTCATACTATGCCATTGTGTCAGATCCCTATCATAATTTGTGAAACTCATCAATCCTCTTCTGAAAAAAATGCTTTGACATATAACGAGCCTTGAAACACTCCTCAAACAACTCCTAGGTTACTTTATCTCAAGTCAAATGGATCTTCTACTCATCATTCCTCCACTAAACACCTACTACATCTTGGAGGAGGTTTATTATTAACATGGCTTTGAAACTTCTCTCGTAAGATTTCAATCAAAATAAGATATAAAGACTAAGCATCCATGAATTGGCCCCAAAGCCATCTGTAGAGACAATGTAGGTAGGTGGCTACAAGCGAAGAAGATCCCTAATCACACTACTTGTGTCACGATCCTGGTGTTGTGGTCCAACAGGTGAATGGGGTCATCTATCTCCAAATGGTCCCTCGAATGTGTGTGAATGAATACAATGGTATGAGGCCACCCTATTATGGTGAACGGAAGGGCTACGTGACCTCTCTCGCCTAGGAGTATAGTGCTCCATTGGCTTCGAGTGTGCGTTCTCGCCTATCAGCTCCTTATCTCCTGATTGGATAACCTCATCTCTCATCTTCTGTGGTGGTGGAAGGTATTGTTGCACAACACATATCAACTGCTGAAGAGCCTCTAAGACCTGAGGCCTAAACTTGGGTGTCTACGGCTCAGGCGTAGGCAAACTACATCCCAAATCCTTAACCGATCGACGTCTCGTGGGTGTCATATGGTGTATGAGGTATGAAAAATGATTATTAAATTATAAATGGTTGCGGAAATGTGTTTTAATTGTTTTCGTTAATGTTATTAAAATATTAATTAAATATTTAATTGTTTACCCATAGTGTCCATATGTGCGAACCATTGCTCTGATACCAAATGTAGTGCCCCGCCCTGGGACACCGGAAACTACACCAAAATGTAACTAATTTTTTTGGGTAACATATTTTTGTAAAAGTGAACGATTAATACTAAAACTTTCTTCACCGTTTCCCATTAATAAATAATTTATATTAATTTAATCTACCCAAAATTTAATAGACACTAGCCCAATAACAACATAATTATTTTATTCTATTAAGTTCACTAAGGTCGCAAATAAAAGTCTACACCCGTTTATAAATTAATTAGTTTCCCCTCTTTTTTATGTAGTTTGCCTACACACCCCTTTTAATTTATTTCCCATTCCCATAAAAAAATACCGATGACTTAAAGTGTGTAAAGTTTAATGTGAGCCCTAGGATAGATCTAATCTTGACCCTAAATCTCATCTTGCCCTAAATTTTCCCTAGCACAACTTTATCTTTTATTTTCTCTCAATTTGGTTTTCATTTTGTCTTCTTTTTGTTGTGCAGGTTGAAGAGCTATAGAGAGATGGATTCATGGAGGTTTTTTTTATGAGAAGGATCTCATTATTGTTATACTATTATTATTATTTTTGCTTCCATAGCTAAGATCTCCCTAGATTGGGTATATCCTTTATACCCACATTCATATATATATATATATATATATATATATATATATATATATCTATATATATATATGATATCTATCTATCTATATATACGCGTGCGCGCGTTACATTACACATGACATACATATGAGTTAATGAAAGTAAAGTCGTATTAATTTGAAAAACACAGGTATTCAAATAACCGTAAACTGCAGATTTTGTAATAACGGAGGGGTGGTGGTTTGGAGAAGGGGGTATGGTGTTGGTTTTGGACTACGTGGATGGTGGAGTATGGGTGCGCAGGTTTGGGGAGGGGTTTGGCCCTCCCCATATTCCACTTTATTTTTACTTTATGGTTTGAACCATAAACAACTTTTCCCACCATACTCTTTTTTAATAAATTTTTGTTTTTTTTAATTATTTTATAATTTATTAACACACACATTATAAAATGCTATATTAATTTATATTTTCTTTTATTATTTTGTATTTATTAATTTTATATATATATATATATATATATATATAATAACTTCTAGAATATTATAATTTAAATATATAACTACAATAACATAGGTTAAATAATGAATAACTATGTAAGGCATATTATAGTTACATTTTATAATTATAGCTATATCAAACGTATTTTAATATATTTACATCATATCCTATGGGATGGATAATATGTTTTTTTATTAAGGGCAAATAGTTAAATACTCGTGTTTTTTTATTAAGGGCAAATAGTTTTGAAGGGACTATACCCTGAATACAAAAGGGCTCAAAAGCCAAATAGAAAAGATTAAAGAAGCAACCCAGAGAAGGGAAAAATAGTCAACCAAGGAAGGCTCAACAGCCAAATATTACAATAAAGGAGAAAAAAGGATCTAAACGTACAAATATCCAGAGAAAAGAAGGCAAGAACAAAAAGGAACCAAAAGAGAAACAACATAAGGAGCCCCGCCACAAAACAGCTCCAGAACCGCCCAATGACAGCCACATCGCAGCCAAAAAACAACATCACTACAGCCCTTTACTTGATGGCTCTGTCAATTTTGGTTTTGATAGCATGTAGTGACATGAAGAAGGCAATGGCAGTGGCCTGAGAGGGGTCTTGTAGATCAACTTGGGCAACTGCAATGTCTCTTTTCTCTTTAGGGCCCCATATATTCTCATTGATCCCACTTAAACTGCAAACACTGTGGACATGTTGCTCAATGAAGTTGTAAATGCTTTTGAGGGCAGACAATATGCAGTTATTTCGGCTTTTAGCATTCCCCAATCTTCCATCCAGGGACTGTAGTTTCTTGAAAATTTCACCAATAACCCCCTCATCCTCCTCACTTTGAAGGATCCTTTTACCCTTAGCTCTTTCCATGTTTTTTATAGCTCCTTTGAGCTCTTGAAGCTCCTTTTCTAATCTGTCCACCCTATCTAGAAAATCCTCCTCTTTGGGCTCCTCCACCGGCCTGCTGATATGCAGAAGGCTTTCAGCTAGTTCTAAATCCTTGTGGCTCCTTAGGACACGTTGGGAAGCAGGGATTTTGGCTTTGAGGCTCTTTCTTTTCTTGCTGGAGGTTGCATATTCATTCTTTCTTTTTAGCAGGGGGTAGTGGGAGCAGTGTGGGCAGGAGTTGGTATGGAGGAGGGAGGTGGGATAGGATTCACAGGAGGGCAGTTGGAGAAATGGAGGTGAATCAAAAGGATAAGGCCTTGGTGTAAAGGGATAGCCCTAGAGTGGCTTTGAACTTCCCTTATGGATTTCTCCAAGGAGTTAATCAGATAATGAGGAAAGTTGATAATGTTATTTCTACGAAAATGATTTAGAAAAATAAGATGTTTTTGAGGTATAGTCACATATCTTCCTTCAAGGGTAACATACCTTACCACCATTTTGGCTAGTTCAGCAAATGGTTCAGGGATCAACTCCACCTTGAGGCCAACAGTCATGAACTCAAGATTCTCTCCCTCTTCCAGAAATTTCTTGGTTTCAACCTCCCTGTCTACCTTTTTATTGAAGAATTTTGTGCCTTCCAGGCTGAGGCCCATGATTTGAGCTATGAGCTCTTCTGTGATTTCCATTTTCATGTTATTATATTTGACTGTTCTGTTCTTCCAACCCCGGGTGAACTTGATAGAGATGTCATGTTATTATTATGGGAAGGAAAATGTTAAAGTTGTGAAATGATGGATTATTAGTTAGATATTTTTTTGTTATTCTTGAGGAGTATGAAAGTTAATGTTTTGCAATACATCTATATTAAAATGATTTTCTCATTTATGTACTAAAAAGAAGAATGTAGAAAAATGGTTCAATAAAAGAGAGGCTTGAACTATGATTACAATTTTTTAAGGGATAAAGTTAACTCACATTTAAGTCCCTAATAAGATAATTTCTTAAATTTCACATGGAAAGGAGGCAACACTAAATTCTAATCTATTCAATAATATTACAAACAATTCACAAGGAAGATATATATTGCAAGAAAGAGAGTATTTCCATTCAATGATAATCCTAAGGCTCCATGTTATAACTATATTTCCTTTCTAATGCTCTAGAAAAATACATATTTCAGATTTTCAAACAAGAAAGATTTCCAATCAAAGAAACATTTTTTTTGAAAAACATATTTCCAATCTATAAATTTTCTTTTCAAAATGGAGTTTTAAATCAGTTTCATTTTAAGGGAAACAACTATTTTACAATATTTCCTTTACAAGGAGTTTAATTTCACGATTACATCATGATTCCAAAATACTTAAATACATAGGGAATCAACATAACAAGTCTTCCTTCCAATATTTAAGGAAGGTTATACCTACAAATGTGACACTAATTTACAAGTGATTCCAAATCAAAAAGAGGATAATTTACAAGACAAATAACTTTACAAATAGCCACATTCATGAGATTAAAATGAGAGTAATGTTCACCAAAATGGGAGAAAACAATGAAGAACCATGGTGACAAGAACCTCCAAACATCTTCCACATTTGAGCTCTAGCCTTGAATGTTTTTCCAAGAGATGCAAACCAAGAGAAGGGCTTGTTTTACTACCCAACATATAGGCATAATTTCATGCCTTTAAAATGGTTAGAAGACATGATAGCCTCCCTTAATCCCATGGGAGAGAGATCTAGATTCCACAATTGTGTACAAGATATAGGGAGACATAATAACATTATATTCACATACAAGGCAAGTTTATGCAATAAGAAAAACACAAAATTTTACAAACAAGGAAAGGAGGAGAAAACCATATTCATCCTCCAAAATGGGGAAGAGAAGATGAGATATCAAAGGTGCCAAAAGTGTGGTCCAACCATAGGATGCACAAAAACAATTTCTTCACAGCCTCCTTATTCCTCCAAAACAACAAACACTCCTTATTTATCCACCCATTTTCCGAATTCCTTATTGGGAGGATTTGTAAACCCATTGGATTTCATCTCCAAGAATGGGGAAGGGGATTCAAACCATATGAACCACCTTCCCCACCTCAAAAAATATGAGGGGAGTGTAAAGAAACTACATGGCTTGCCCATCACGACATAAGGTTTGAGAAGAAACATCCCTCTCTCTTCCCCCATAAACTCCAAAATCCATCAAGCTATATGATGGAAGGATAAAATAAAAAAATAAAAACATACTCAAGAAAAACACACATGAACAAAACACACATTTAAAATATAATAAGTACTAAGAACTAGCATGACATAAAACATAGAATGAGCTCAAATAGCCTACCTCCAAAATCTCTCCAACACTATAAGTTTTTCCAACTTCCTTATTGAAGCAAACTCTAGCTTCAAAAGTCTCCAGGCACCAAGCAAAAGCTCAAAAAAAGTTCTCTTTCTTCCCCATGAGGGAGAATTTGAAGATAAGCCAATTAATTTCGTCACCTATGAGGGGGTGACATGTGTCACCCCTCTCTTCCCTCCAAGTCAAATATTCCTAAAATAAAAAGAAGAAAAGATAAATTCACTTTAAACACTTTTCTCCCAAAATACCCAAAATGAAAATAAAAAAAGTTTGTGCAAATTTTTACAAAACACACATACAAATCCATCTTATATGGATGGTGAAAAGAGAGGGAAAATGGGAGGGAAACTCCCTGTATTCCTTGAAATTAAGCCTCCCTACCTAATTAGTAGGGTCTAAGGGATTATTTTCATGCTAAGTGAACTCCCATAACTATAAGGGGTCACTTAAAATGCGTAAAATAGCCCAATTTCGGGTTTAGCACATTTGGGCACAATTGTATAGGATGTGGGTCCCACCCAAGGGTTCACATTAGACCATAATCATCTCTAATTAATACAAAATTACCCAAATACAGAACTTAATGCAAGTGGGGACCATTAAGCCCCCAAACCAAGTTTACTTAAAGAAAAAGCACAACCTAAACATAAATTAATTTTATATGACATACTACATTACAAATGAGGGTCACTCATGGTGCCCAAATAATACAAACATACACTAAGGCCTCATATAGTTAATATGGTTATGCCTTAGCCCCATGGGCCACTTGTTCACAATTTGCGTAGCCGCCGTGAAACCCACGTTCTCCTATGACCTATTACTTGCACACTCCATGCACACATTAAACGCACCTGTGTAATACAGTGTAAATCAACTACTTAATAAGTGATTAATGAAATCTATGATATCACAACATCATCATGAAATCATAAATGTGAAAGCATGCACAAGTACACACAATTCGTCATACATTAGCCATTACAATATATATAAATGTCATATCACCATGTCATCATGTGTCCTCATCAGTAAATTGAATATTCTATAAAATCAAGACATGCGACTAAACTAAGTATCTAACATATATCAAATGGGTCCAAGTATTATAGCAAATATGTTAGTATCCTCAACAGCAAATGAAATATGTCAACATGCTAATCAAATATAAATTGGCGCTAAGTGCCCAAATCACCATACATGTCCATAAAGATCAAATAACATAACATAATGTCCAGAATATATCAAATCCCTATCAAATCATGTCTACGAATAAAGAATTGAATAGATAACTGAGGCTATGAAAATGTGGGTACTACACAACTTTTCTATCTCACCAGTTTTTAATGTTTCTGACTTATATAAGTTTCCAGGTCATGATAAAAATGTTGTAGAAGAGGAAGAAATAATTTGGGAGCAACAAATGTCGAAAAAGAAAAAAGGAAGGGTGATGTGTGTCTTAGACCAAAAGACAATCACTACTAGACATGGGAGCTACAACAGATATTTGGTACAATGGGAATGTTTGCAGCAAGAAGAAAATACTTGGATTCTTGAGTGGGAGTTGAAGAAGATTGACAGTTCAAAATTAGATGAATTTCGTCAACTGAATTCTTAGGAGTTGAATTCTTTTCAACTAGGGGAGAATGATGCGGGAGCATAACTTACAGAGACCATAACTTTTGATCCGACTGTTGGATCGTCTTGAAATTTTACAGGGTGGTGGATATGCATTAGTACTATGTTGGGGTTAATTTTTTTTTAAATTTGTGGTCATTTCGACATGTTTTCGGGCTCGGATTCCTTCATCCAGTGGCCTAAAATTGGCTCCGAACGTGTTTTTCGCTTTTGACTAGGTCTTAGAACTTTAATAACTTTTGTGCTTGTTAGAATAAGTCAAAAAATTGCGTGAACTTTAATTTATGAAGGCATATTTGACACGCAAATTTTAGGGCCCATCCGATTTGTTTTGCTAATAGGTAATTTTTGGCATTTTAGAGTTTTTTGGTAATTTAGGGTTTTTTGGCATTTTAGGGTTTTTAGAGTAGACATGAAATAAAAGGTGGATTTTAATGATATTAAATATTAGTGTGGATTCCATAATGAGAAGAAAGCTATTTTGAAACTCATGGTTTTTATTTGCAAAGACATGTGTGTTTTGGAGGTATTTCAACCTCTTGCAGCTAGATTCACATCAACGATTGAGAATAAACAACCACATTCCAAACATGATTTATAAGATAGAAAAAGCTAATTTTTTTTTTACTATTTTGAAAATAGAAAGAGTAAGATAATTGCTTATTTTCTAGAGATTTATCCTTTTTTCTACAGATTTTCTCTATTACTTATGTGAAGTGAATGAATATTTTTTTTAATATAGAAAATAGAAAGCTAGCAAGCATGAATTTTGTTGCTTTAATTATTATTTTATATTTTTTTATCAAAATAAATTTAACAAATTATAAAAATTAACTTAACATTCAATTTAAATGATAAGTGCTTTTTTTAGTTAGCCCTTCTACTAAAAAGTTATAATATTTTAATGTCTTTTAGTATTGAAACGTAATTTTAAATTTCAATTTTTTTTGAAGTGTAAATTTTCAATCACCCTTCTATGACAAACTAAAAGACCTTTGAAGGGCATTGACAACTTCAAATTTGATCCCTGTAGTTAGATGAGAGTACAAATAAGGTTTTTACTAGAACACACAACTTAGATATGAACAAAGTATTGTCATAAAAATTATACTTACATAGACTTCAAGATGTGACATAAGAAATGCTCCATCCTAGAATAGAAATGCCCCGAATTGAGGCATTCTATTAGATTGACAGTACAAATAAGTTTTCTATTACAATTCACAATACACAAGGACCGAGCCAGTATGTGGCACTTGTTATTTATTAAACTACTAAGTTAGAAATCATTATTGCATGATAATAACCTTGACAAGTCTCTTGTTCAGGATGTGATATTGCACCGAAAGAACCTAGATGCAATTATAGACATTCAATGCAGGAATTGCAAAAAGATTTTCTTTTCTACTGAGAAATAAGCTAAATTCTTCATTCATGTCGAGCAATGAGGGGTCGCCTTCAACTCTCCAACGAAAAGAGTGGATGAGTTGTGCGAGCATGAGCTCCATAGTGCAGATAGCCATTCCAGCGCCTGGGCATGCCCTTCTCCCTGCCCCAAACGGTAGAACTTGAAAGTCTGATCGGCCTTGGATATCAATACCTTTTCCTATAAATCTTTCAGGCTTAAATGCCAATGGATCCTCCCATATGGCCGGATCCCTTCCAATTGCCCACACATTGATCATAAGAATTGTTTTTGGTGGTATTACGAATTCTTGAGCTCCTACAATGCACGTTTTTGAAGATTTGTGGCCAAAGATGAATGGCGATGGTGGATGTAGTCGTAAGGATTCTTTCACAACGCAGTGCAGGTATTCCATGTTGGTAATATCGGATTCTCTTACCATACGGTGTTTCCCCACTACAGATTCAATTTCTTCCCGAAGTTTACTTGCAACGTGAGGGTTTTTCAGCATCTCACTCATTGTCCATTCTAAGGCAACAGTTGTCGTGTCTACTCCACCACTCACAATATCCTGCAAACAGAAATAACCTATCAAATTAATGCCCATGAATGTGTGGTCTATCGACAAACAGTAAGATATTCAGGCAGTGAAATGATCAGGGTTATATTAACATAAAGAAACACTATGGTTCAAACTCAACGTAAACATCATACATGGATGTAAATATATCTTGTTCACACGAGACATCTAATCAAAATTTATATTTAAGAAAAAAATACACATCAAATTAAACAAAACACGACTTTAGAAAGGTCATTAAAGTGGTGAAAGGGCATACAAAAATGGTGGATTTAATAGTATCTCCCTGGATGTTTCTTGTATCAGTGTCAGCCTTATTCAGGAGCACGTCCAGGAAGTCCTCTGCTTTTGAGGCCTGCTTTCCCTTAAAATTAACACGTTGGTCTATCAAATTTTGAACCACTCTGTCAAATAATTTGTGAGTCTTCTTCAGCCTTGGCTTGACGCCTTGCAAGTCAAGCCAGTCTAAGTAAGGAATAAAGTCTCCAATAGTAACCCCCTGTTTGAGGGAAGCCTTGATCTCCTTCACCATATCTCTGACTTGTTCAGAATCAGAATCAAAATACTTAATGCCGGCAATGATTCGCCACATTATAGCGGAGGAGATCGAAGAAAGGGCCTCTGTAACATTCACAGCAACTCTGCCATTCTCGCTCTTCTCCCAAATGCAAGGCATCGCTGAGGAAACTTCTTCCTCTCGTATTGATCTGAACGACATCAATCTTTTGGCACTCATCAATTCTGTCATCCATAGTTTTTTAATGAATTTCCAGTAATCTCCGTAGGAACAAAATCCCATGCCCTTACTATTATAAACCAGGTGTTCTCCAATGGCCGAATTGGGTCTGTCGACAAAGGCCAAATCGTGAGTTGTTAAAAACTCTTTTGCCATCTCAGTAGAAGACACCACCACAATCGGAAGATAACCGAGTCTCAAGTACATGATTGGTCCATATTTCTTAGCAAGGTCTCCAACATAACGATGAGGAAGTTTTCCCAACTGATGCAGATTTCCGATGACGGGCCATGAAAATGGACCAGGGGGTAATCTTGATGAACTATTTCTTCTGAATATGTAGAAAATAGAGAAGATGAGTAAGATTGTGAATACCACAACTGAATTAACTGGCAGTGCTTCAATCAGTGTAGAAAATGCCATATTGAAGCGCAGAAGTGAACCTTATCAAGCACTCCTCTTCCTTTTATATCTTACAGCACGAAACTTAAGACATGCTGTGAAATTAGATTATTAATTTTTGTGATATTTTATTTGTCTTCAAGGTGACCTCAAATAATAATTGTTATTGATATATTTTCATCCTTCCCCTTCATTCTACATCAAACACTATAAATTTAAATTTAGTCATTCGTTATGCATTTGATTCCTTGTGTAAAGGGTGTTAGGTAATATTTGGAAATTTTTTTTTTTTAATCATATCAAATTGACCTCCATGATGTTAGGTAATATTTGATTTTAAAAAAATTAGTCATAATAAATTGATATTGATATTTTTCTAACTCTATTTTTATCATTGATTCTAATATAAACACTACTCATTTAAATTTTCTCAGTTATTCTACAATAATATTATAGGGAAATAATTGTTTTAGGTAAAAAAGTCCTAAGTAATTTTTTTCTACTTATAGATTACAATTTTAGAGATTTTTCTACATTGAAGTTATTTTCGCAGTATATTGTAGGTTTATTGATTTTTTTGTGAATAAATGATTCAATGCATTATAAAAGAATCTTAGAAAAAATGTAATAAGGTTTTTTACAATCTTATCTATGTTGACTGAGCCAATTGACACATTTGAAATTATGATCATTAGAAGCTCGGATGATAGGTTTGTGATAGAGGAACAATATTAAGACCAAAAATATCCAACACCCATGAACTTTATAAGAATGTCAAGCACAAAAAAAAAAGGACGCCTTGCAGCCAAGTTGGAGAAAGGGAGTACTCGGGCTTGCTCCCCCCCACTATGTCTGCCCAAGTCTGAGCTCCAGGGGCCACATCCCCTACCTCCAATGTCAGATCCTGCACAGAAAAAACCCACCCAAGGCTCGGTTCATCCCGCCCAACGTAATTTTGAAAACTCTTATCTCGCTCAAAAGCCATCCCAAAGACCATAATTATAATTGCAATTTATTAATTATAATTAAAATAATAATAATGATTATTATTAATATTGTAATTATTCAAATTATAATTATAATAATAATAAAAATATAACTAACTTTATCATAAATTTATCTTATAATACGAATTATAATTTATACTAAATTTATTTATTTATAAATTATTAATTTATTAGAATATATTATTATATAAATCTATTATTAATATTATAATAATATATTTTAATAAATTTATAATTTATAAATTATATATAAATTTATTATAAATAATTTATAATTATAACAAAATAAGTTATAATAAATTATAAATTTGATCTAAATTATAATATTATAAATTGCATTGAGTTATAATTATAATAAATAATAATTCAATACGCTATAATAAATTTATTATAATTTATAATTTGTAATTTATAATATTATAATATAATAAATTTATGATAAATTATAATATATATTATTTGTAATTTATTATACTATGATAAATTTATTGTATTAATATCATAATAGTATATATAAATATTATACTATATGTTAAAATTTTAATTTATAATACTTAAATTTTAAATATTTATTCTATTAATAACAACTATTATAATCTAATTCAATACACTTTAAATAATTTCTATAATTTATAATATATAATATAATATTATTTGTAATTTTTTATACTATGATAAATTTTATTGTAATTAATATTATGACTATTTATATCATATAATACTGCTTCTCCTCCTTCCTCTCTCTTTCGCCTTCCTTCTACTTGTCCCTCTATCTCTCTAATCGCTCCTCTTCCTCTTCCCCTCCTTCCTCTCTCTCCCCTTTTTCTCCATCCTCCTATTGCCCCTTTCTCCTTCTCCTCCCCGTGCCCATTCTGGTCGTCCTGGTTTCTGCTCCTTTGTTCGTCTCCTCCTCCCCCATTTATCCCGTCCCGCCTTGTCCTTTGTTCTCATCTTGCCGGTCATTGTCATCATCATCGTCATCATTGTGAGTGTTATCGTTGTTATTGTCCTCATCATCATCATCATCATGAGCATCGTTGTCGTTGTTATCTTCGTATCTTTGTCATCGTCATCACCATCATTGTCGTCGTCATCCACATCATCATTATCGCCACCACCATCACGACCACCACCACCACCACCATCATGAATATTAATCTTATTAGTAATATTGATATTATTATTAGAATTTATAAATAAAATAAATATTATGATTATTATTATAATATTAATGTTGTTTTTATTATTTTTTAAAATATTATTAATATTAATAATATTATTAGAATTTAATTAACACTAATAGTGACATCATCGTTGTCAACATCATTTTTATCATCATGGTTATTTTCATCTTAATCATTACCATCATCCTCCTAGTCCTTGTCATCATCGTGAAAATTGTCTTCATCATCGTCTTCTTCATTGTTTTCATTTTCATTGTCATCATAGTCATCGTCATGATTGACTTATAATATAATATTATAATGTAAATTATAATATTATATATAACTAATTATTATAACATATTAATATTAATTTATATTGATAACTATTAATAATAATAATGATTAATAATAATAATTTTTTTTTTTAGATTAGGTAAATGAGTTATTTTGAAGGGATCAAGAACCATGTACAATCAAAAGATAAACATTGTAACGCCCGCTAAAAACAACCCACTTGAGACCCAAGAACAACCTAGGAATAGTTAGAAAAATTATGGAATATTTTTTTTAATAAGAAGAGTCTACAACCAGGTTACAAGGAACCAACTGTCACTAACAAGTTCCAGAACAATTCTAATCCACTAGAGCATACTTTTCTTTTATTAAAAATTGTTAGAGGTCATAAGGTCCAAAATTTAGGGTTAGAAGGTTCAATTAGGTTCAGAGGGAAATTCCTCATCATACCCTCCCTCTGACAGGCTTAAATTTTTAACTTGATTTTTCCCATACTTAACGCATTCAAAAATTCCATAAATCATTCCCATTGGATAGTAAATTTCCTCACCTTTCCATTGATATAAAGAATCCCTCCTAACTCCTCATATTTTTCGAGTTATGGGCTGGCGGGCCTTGGGGTGAAAATATTCCCCAAGAGCGGGCTTGCGGGCCTAGGGGTGAAAATTTGCCCAAAGGGCGGGTTGGCGGGCCACAGGGAGACTTTTGGAACATTTTCCACGCGGGGAGAAAAACTAAATTTGCACCCGCGGGTCTGTAAGTCCACAAGGGACACGTGGCATTTCTCAAACTAGAGCGGGGAGAAATGGGGCGGTGGGAGATATTTTGAAAATTTTTCTGCGTGGGGCGAAAAGCAATCATTGCGCCCACACGTTTGCAAGTAGTGAGGGACACGTGGCATCACCAAGCCAACGCGGGGAAAGCGGAGCAGTGGGGAGAAAATTCGTTTAATGCCCCGAAGGGCTAAGAGGATAACAAGGACCCGTGCCTCCACCGACATCTCGCGATGCCACATGGCTGCTCCAGATTGGCTGTGGGCCAGTGGGACGTCGGGGAAAACATGGAAAATTTTCCCAAAATTTTCCAAAGCACAAAGAGGAAAAAGGGACCCACTCCAAACCCACTCCACCACCGATGCCTCGTGATGCCACATGGCATCACCTGATTGGTCACAGGTCGGCGGGGAAAATTTTGAAATTTGTCCTAAAATTTTCTGGGAGCGCTAAGTTAAAAGGAGATCTGTCCCACCGTTGACACCTCATGGTGCCACGTGGCAGCCTCTGATTGGTTGTGGGCTAGCAGGGTGGCGGGAAAAATTTGGAAAAATTTCCCCAAAAATTTTCCTAAGCTCTAAGGGAAAAATTCGGGCCACGGGCTTGCCAAGGAAAATATTCTCATTTTTTAACGCCAAGGAAGAAAAACTTTAGAGGGCCATAAATTTTGATAGAGAGCTCGGTTTTGGGAAAATGAGGACTTTATGGAAATCTCTCGATGTCCTCTTTGCACAGAGATCAATAATTTTTGATTTTGATAAATTTTAAGGGGTCAATTTTAAGAAAATGGCATGTAGGATTTTACAGTGTGAACTGGTAAATTTTAACTTGTGAGATTTATTCAATTTGATCTTCTTCCTCTCTCAACATGTCAAATAGACATGGAGAGTTGTTCTTAGGAGGAATTAGGATAAGTTTGTTAGGTAGATCTGTTTGATTAAATTCCAATTTGAAATTTACAAATTTGAAAGAAAAATGACTGTGGAAACTTTGAACTCAGTTTTTCCAAGTTTTAAAGTATTTCCAATAAGTGTTTTTTTCTAATTGAGTTTGTTTAGGGGCTACTACTTCAATTTAATCATTTAATTTGTTATTTTATTGTTGCAGGTTTGATCTGTGTATTTTTTGTTTAGTTAATTGCCAGTTTGAATGAATAAAACATAGGGCAAATTTTTTAAGGATCTATTTAATTAATTTCCATCTCCCAAGTGTGGAAATTCATTATAATCCTAGTCTAATACATTTATTTGATTCAATCAACCCATCTACGAGCTAAAATGCAAATTTTGATTTCCATCCTTAACTTTTTTTTTTGAAGAATAGAGCATTATATTTTTCCTCACACACAATTCTTCTTTTCAATAGAGATTTCAAAACATAATGGAAGATCAATTTCAATACAAAAATATAGATTGAAAGATATAATACAATCCTTTATTAATTCCAAAATACAACATTACAACCTTTCTTCCTTTATTCCTTCCAAAACATATATTATATACAAAACAAAATAATACATTTTCTTCTCACATGTTTCACTTTACCACAATTTAAACAGGGATTTCATAGTGAATGCTAAACAAAAATTTCCAATGGAATAACAACATATGGACAAGACAAAACCACTTCCATTAATTTAAATAGACTCTTACAACTTCCTTTCCCTTTGGTTTCAAAATGCAACATACAAAAACACGTATCTTTCCCATTGCTGACACTTCATGGTGCCAAATGGCAGCCTCTGATTGGCTGTGGGCCAGTGGGGTGGAGGGGAAAATTTGGAAAATTTTGTCCAAAAATTTTCCTAAGCTCTAAGGGAAAAATTCGGGCTGTGGGCCTGCCAAGGAAATTTTTCTTGTTTTTTGACGCCAAGGAAGAAAAACTTCAGAGGGCCATAAATTTTGATAGAGAGCTCAGTTTTGGGAAAGTGAGGACTTTCCTGAAATCTCTCGATGTCCTCTTTGCACAAAGATCATTAATTATTTATTTTGATAAATTTTAAGGGGTCAATTTTCAGAAAACGGCCTGCAGGATTTTACAGTGCGAACTGGTAAATTTTAACTTGTGAGATTTATTCAATTTGATCTTCTTCCTTTCTCAACATGTCAAATGTACATGGAGATTTTTTCTTAGGAGGAATTAGGATACGTTTGTGAGGTAGATCTGTTTGATTGAATTCCAATTCGAAATTTACAAATTTGACAACAAAACGACTGTGGAAACTTTGAACTCGGTTTTGCCAGGTTTTGAAGTATTTCTATTAAGTGTTTTTATCTAATTGAATTTTTTTAGGGCCTACTACTTCAATTTAATCATTTAATTTGTTATTTTATTATTGCAGGTTCCATCTGTGCATTTTTGTTTAGCTAATTGCAAGTTTGAAAGATTAAAACATAGGGCAAATTTTTTAAGAATATATTTAATTACTTTCCATCTCCCAAGTGTGGAAATTAATTCTAATCCTAGCCTAATACATTTAGCTGATTCAATCAACCCATCTACGGGCTAAAATACAAATTATGATTTCCAACCTTAACATTTTTTTTGAAGAGCAAAGCATTATATTTTTACTCACACGCAATTCTTCTTTTCAACAGAGATTTCAAATTACAATGGATGATCAATTTCAGTACAACAATACAGATTGAAAAATATAATGCAATCCTTTATTGATTCCAAAATAAAACATTACAACCTTTCTTCTTTTATTCCTTCCAAAACATATATTAGATACAAAACATAATAATACATTTTCTTCTCACGTGTTTCACTTTACCACTTTTCAAACAGGGATTTCATAGTGATTGCTAAACACAGATTTCCAATGGAATAACAACATATGGATAAGATATAACTGCTTCCATTAATTTAAATGAATTCTTACAACTTCCTTTCTCTTTGGTTTCAAAATGCAACATACAAAAACACGTATCTTTCTTTCACATTCTTTCCAAAATAGAAAACAGAGTATAGCTCTTATACATTTCAATATACAACTTGTAATCAGTACAACATATTTCCATTATAACCATTTACAAGTTCATCCACTTCAAGTGGGAAAGGTTATAATGAGATTTCATTTCACAAGGGACTATCAAACTATCTTTTCTTAGCTCTAGAACAACAACATGCATACTCCTCATTCTTCCAATTTGATCACAACATGAGTAGGGGAAAGGAAACACTCTCCACCCAACCAAGACATCCAATGAAGAGGAGAATCCATCCTTTTTCATTGCCTCCCTGAGCCCCAACCACAAAGCAATAAAATATGCGATCCAACTCATGGCAACAACATGCTTCCAGAAAAAAATACAAGCAACATTTTCATAAAGAAACATAGTCTCAAACAGAATGTAGTTTACAACTACATTAAAATATGACAAACAATACAAAGGCTTCATCAAGCAAGCCAAAGGAGCAAGACGCTACAGGGGATGCTGCTTATGCCTCCCAAAGGGGAAAATGGGTATCACCACCTGAGAACAACCCACAAATATATATATATATATATATATATATATATATATTAATATCATTTCAAAACCTTGTCATGCCCTTATGCCTCCTCTAAGTACCCCTTATTCCTCACATTTTCTTATGTCTCCCCAACCTCTTATGGCACCCCATAACGATTAAAGAAATGCAAACTCTTTCTTTATAAGGTGGAACCCAAATCCCAACTCCCTCCACCATTATACCTCCATAAAACCACTTGTGCCTCCCACAAAATAACCCCATAGTCTTCTCCTACACCATTCGTAGGCCATCTACCCAACAACCCACAATATATACCAAAACATTCACACAAGAACATTTACATATATACAAGAAGAGCATTTCAAGAGCCAAGGTCCTACCTCTCAATGATGGAGTCATTCCAAGTTCCAAAAAATCAAGCTTTATCCCAATGCAAACAATCCAAAACAGCCAAGCACAAGCATACAAAAATCTTCCAAAACTTCTCCAAGCAAGAGCTCCTAAAATAGTAGAAAAATTCACCCAAAATGAAGTCTCTAAAAGTGAAGCAACAACCCAAAACAAGGTAAACAATTCAAATTTTATAGAATAGGGAAGAGAAGAGGATGAGGTGGATCCATGTAGGATGCCACATCACATGTCCCCAACCCCAACCCCTAAATGTCAACTTCATTCTCCAATGCATAATAAATAAGTGGGTGAATAATATGACAGTTTACTTACACACTCAAATCTAACCCACACCCCAAAGAATTGAAATTAAAACATGTAATAAAAGTGCAATTAAAACCTACAATAAGTCTTCCCAAAATGCATAATAAAAGTCTAATTTCAACTCCCAACCATAGGTGTGGTTGGTAAATAAATTTAAGAGGTATGGGACAAGTTTAACTTGTCCCACAAGCCTCCAAGGAAAAATTCAAATTTCTAAGAAGGTGGAGTGTTTCACACTCAAGAGTTAACTTACACATCACTTACAAGGTCACTTACACATTACTTACAACACTTCAAAACATGACCAACAAATTAATTACATTCTTATGAAATCTTTTTATTAATTAACTAAACAATATGATTACTCACAATATTAACACCACATTAAATAAATAATGAAAGGGTAAGTGCACCACATAAAACACATGCAAAATTTAAACAAAAAGGACCAAATAAAAGAAAAAACATAAAATCCCTTAGTCGCATTTAAAAGTGATTCCCCCATGGGAATCCCTAACACAAATGACACACACAAAAAAATACGATTGCCTTGGTGACCTTGTTGAATTCATCTAGAATTTCAATGTGGTTGGTCTCCAATCCCCCAATGTTTTTTGTGATATTTTTAACCTCCACAATACAAATACCCCTTCAGCCTCGTGGCCATATCAGAACATCCAAATGAATATAATATAATTTTCAAATCATCAATATATATATATATATAATCATAATAACATCCAAACAATCAACGATATCACTTACAATTTCATCAGCAACTATATAATCATCAATTTTAAATTCAATTTTCTCGGTCTACTCAATATATCCAAATATCACATGTCCTAACAACATCCATATATATATAACTATGTCCAACAACATGTCAACATCTATATAAAATGTCTCTAATAATCATCATGCATCGTATATGAATCAGAGTCAATAATAATCCATGATCTGATATCTAACACCATACTAAATCAAAACTATAATAATGTCCATAATATAGTCAGTAGTATCATGATCAATATCAAAAGTGTCGAAGGGAAGTGGGCACTACAAGCATTAGGGCACAAACAAGAAACCAAGAGAAGCTAGGTCACAAACCATAAAAGAACCAAACCAAATCACCACCCAAAACAACAAGTTAGGACGACAACGAATAACTCTTAGGAGCTGGTTAAACATACTTGACTAGCCACAAGAAATATTGTAAAAACCAAACCTAGCTAGAAAGAAACGGGGGCTTGCCCATGAAACACCATTCCATGGGATCTTAAGTTCATCTTAAGTGGATCAATAACAATTTTTATTTTTTTCTTTCCTTTCACAACCATCTAATCCTCCCTCCTATTAGGATCCACCTTCTCATCATTTTGGATTGGTAATAAGATTTCAAAAGTCTCCTTATTTCCAACAGATTCCTTCTTCAAGTTTCTATTCTTAGTGAGACCATATGTTAACCCTGAAGGGGAGTGAAAACCACCAATATGTTGTAGAGAATCTGAACCCTCAACCCCCAACAGAGGAGGATAAATGAGGTGTTCGTCAGTATGCTTAAACCCACCTTCCTCCAACTTAGAATCCTCTGAAGAATCATCTGGAACACTCCCCACAACTAACATAGTGGGTTGGGAATATTTCTACCAAGATACATTATCATTCACCTTGTGTTTCACACTGGTACAATATGAGACTAAGTACCCCAAAGTAAATAATTTCCTACATCTGAAGGGTACACCTTCATAGTCCGGCGGTTGGGTCCATATCCTATCCAAAACCTTAAGTTCCATAGAGGCTAGGAAGTCAACTGTGGTATCGATATATACCAGAATATGAGCATAGGTAATGTGAGTGTATAATTCAGTTTTGGTAGATCTATATAAAGGCATTTTCCCAAATCATTTCCAATGAAAATTAGAATTTCCTCCCTCAAATATTGTAGTGGAAGGTGGGGAAAACACACCCATATGGGCTTTGCATTAAAGGTTTCAGTGGTAGGGTTAAAAAAAGGTTACCATGGTTTCATGATTAGGAGGTGACTCTGAAGTCCCCAAAGCTTGGAAAAAATTATATCTCTATCTTTCAGTAACTTAAAAACCACAATAAAAAACCCTCTAGCACAAGGGTAAATATCCACTCTACCTTTCATTAAGAACTTCCATTTCAAAGAGATCCAAGAATGCATCTACGGGAGACCCGACCACAGTTCACTAAAGCAAAAAATTAGACCATGTTTGATGAATAGGTGTTCTGCTTCAATCACCTGTTCCCAAAACATAACCGACGAGGAGTTTTTAGTAGCATGGATGGGTTTTACACTTTAGAGTTTCACCTTAGTTGTTTTAGCATCTCAGAATGACCAATTCAAAGGTTATGAATTAGTATTGACCTCCTCAAGGAAGAACAAAGCATTCCTCCCTCACCATTTGAGGCACCATATCCACCACAACCAATTTTCTAGACATGGGAGACCACTGGAGCACTGTTAACGCCAGGGGAAACGGAGCCTGAGCCACCAAGAACTAGTCTGACACCAACAAACAACTCAAAATCCCCATCACCATTCTTTGATTTCAACCCAGAATCAACACTACGAGCAAGAGACTGGTTATAAACTGCATCACCTTCTCTATCACTACCAGGAGAAGAACCACCACTACCACAGTTAGGGGAAAACACATATCCTCCACCTCCTCCAAGACCGAAAGGAAGGGAAACCTGTATGGAGACATCTTCGATGTCAGGGCCAGAGGCCAAGTCATCTTCACCTTTTTAAAATAATAGTGCCCTTATCTAAATGGTGTTACCATCACTGAGTCAATCATAATATCGATATAGCGCATACATTCTATGTTTCATCCCCACCATGAAGAATTAATGAATGTAGGGAGGAGAGCCCATATAAAACTCTAGGGGAGAATACAAGTGGGAGCGGGCCCCTCGGGATTGTACCCTTCACCCCATCCATTAGGAGATAGCCAATATATAGAGAGGGCCCTCTTTATAGGCCGCCGTCAGATCTCTATATAGGCCTAGATACCCCACCTTATCTTAGCCAAATATATTTAATATTATAATTATAATTATAATATTAATTAAACAATAAATTTATTGATAATAATAATTATTTTAATAATGATTATTAATAATTATAGTAGTAGTAGTAGTAGTAGTAGTAGTAATAATAATAATAATAATAATAATTTTAAATATTGTTTATATTAATATTAACAATAATTTTGTATATACTTTTATAATAATAATTTGAATAAATATAATTATAATAATAGTGATAATTATGGTCATCGTGGTTGTGCTCATTGCCATCATCATCATCATTGTAGTTTTCATGATGTAGTGCCCACTTCCCTTCGACACTTTTGATATTGATCATGATACTGCTGAATATATTATGGACATTGTTATAGTTTTGATTTAGTATGGTGTTAGATGTCAGATCATGGATTATTGTTGACTCTGATTCATATATGATGCATGATGATTGTTAGAGACATTTTATATAGATGTTGACATGTTGTTGGACATGGTTATATATATATTTATAGATGTTGTTAGGACATGTGATATTTGGATATATTGAGTAGATCGAGAAAATTGAATTTTAAAATTGATGATTATATAGTTGCTGATGAAATTGTAAGTGATATTGTTGATTTTCTGGATGTTGTTGTGATTCATATATATATTGATGATTTTGAAATTATATTATATTCATTTGGATGTTCTGATATGGCCACGAGGCCAAAGGGGTATTTGTATTGTGCAGGTTAAAAATATCACAACAAACATCGGGGGATTGGAGACCAACCACATTGGAATTCTAGATGAATTCAACAAGGTCACCATGGCAACTTGTATTGTTCATGTGTGTGTGTGTTTGATTGCTAGGGATTCCCATGGGGGGATCACCTTTAAATGTGACCAAGGGTTATGTGTATTTATTTATTTGGTTCCTTTTTATTGATGTTTGTATGTGTTTATTAAGTGATGTGTTTACCCCTTTCATTATTTATTAATTGTGGTAAATCAATGTGAGTAAACATGTTGTTAAAATTAATTAATCAAATTGGGACATAAGAAAGTAATTATTAGAGTTGTTGGCCTAAAATTAAAGTGTTGTAAGAAATGTGTAAGTGATGTGTAAATTAATTTTGGAGTATGAAACACTCCACCTCCTTTTGAAATTTGAATTTGTCCTTGGAGGCTGATTTTGGAGGCTTATGGGACAAGTTAAACTTGTCCCATACCTCTTAAATTTGCATGTCAACCTTACCTATGGTTGGAGGGTTTAAATCTAGCCTTCATTATGCATTTTTGTAAGTCAAGTTGTATGCTTTAATTACACTTTCTTACATGATTTCAATTTCAGTCCTTATGAGGTGTGGGTTTGATTTGAGTGTGTAAGTAAAACTATCATTTATTCACCTACTTATTTATTGTGCCTTGCAGATTGAAGTTGACTTATGAGTTGGAGTTGAGGATGTGTGATGTGGCATCCCACATGGATCCACCTCATCCTCTACTCTTTCCTCTTCTATATATTCAAATTCCTTGGCTTTATTTTTGGGGGTTTTTTTTTTGCTTCACTTTTATCACTTCATTTTTGGCGACTTGCTTTTGGTTTTTGGAGCTCTTGCAAATTGGGAGAGAAAGTTGGAGATTGTTGCATACTTGTTGATTGTTGATCTCTTGGTTTGTATTGCATTGGAGAGCTTGTTGTTTTAAACTTGGAACAAACTCCATCATGGAGAGGTAAGAGCTTAGCTCTTGGAAATGCTCTCCTTTTATTTGTATGCATATGTGAATGGTTAAATGTTTGAATGTGTTGTTTTATTTGTTGGTTGGTTGGGTAGATGGCCTAGGGATGGTGTAGGAGAAGACTATGGGGAATTTTGTGGGAGGCATAAGTGTTTTGGGGAGGTATAAGTGTGGAGGGAGTTGGGATTTGGGTTCCACCTTACAAAGAAATAGCTTGCATTTATTTACTCGTTATGGGGTGCCATAAGAGGTTAGGGAGGCATAAGGAAATGTGAGGAATAAGGGGTACTTGGGGGAGGCATAAGGGCATGTCAGGGATTTGAAATGATATATATTTTGGTGGTTTGTTCTCAAGTGGTGATACCCATTTCCCTTTTGGGAGGCATAAGCAACATCCCCCATAGTTTATTGCTCCTTTGGCTTGCATGATGAAGCCTGAGTGTTGTTTGTTGTTTTGTTCTGTGGTGGCAAACTGTAGTTTTGTTTTGGACTATGTTTTGAATGAGAAATCTGTCTTTGTGTTGTGGAAGCCTATTGTTGCCATGAGTTGAAAAAAAACATTTCTAATTGCAATATGGTTGGGGCTCAGGGGCCAATGAAGAAGGATGGATTCTCCTTTTCATTGGATGTCTTTTTTGGGTGGAGAGCATTGCCTTTCCCCTGTTCTTTGTGACCAAATTGGAGAATGATGGAAATTCATACTTGTTGTTCTGGAGCACTGAGAAAGAAGACAGTTTTGGCACAGTCCTTGTTGAGATCATTATCTTATTGTAACCTTTTCCCACTTGAAGTGGATGATATTGTATATTATTTGTGATGGAAAGATGGTCTGTATGGGCTATGAAATTGTAAATTGAATTGTGAAAGAGATATACTCTATGTTTTCTGAAAGTGCATTTTGAAAGAATGTGAAAGAAATCATATTCTGTATATTGTAATTGAGGAATGAGAGAAGAAATTGTAAAGGTATCTCTTTTGAATCAATAAATGATTGTTATTACCATTTACTCAAATGACATTATTGGGTATTGAAATCTGATTGTTGAATGTATTTTGAAATTTTGTTGGAAGAATGAAAAAGTGAATATGTATTGGAGAATTGTCATAATACTCTGTTTTTTTGAAATAAATGTTTTAGAAATCAGAATTGTAATTTGGCATTTGAATACTTTGTTTGAGTAAACTTAGTATGTTAGATTGGGTTGGAATGAATTCATAGTTTAAAGTTGGCAAATGAAATGGATAAATCTATTCGAAGTTTAGAGCTCTATTAGATGATATTGCTTTCATACTGGAAATTATTATTATAGAAATTGAACAGAAATGACCCTACAACATAAAAATGAAAAAATGAAATATCAAATTTTATTTGTAAGGTAAAAACGACCCAAAACATACCAAAATACTTATGAAAATTTTATAGAACCTTTCAAATTGGGCAAAGGCAAATTTGCAGACTTCTTGCTGTATAAAATTGATAAATTTCGAATGCAAATAAATCAAGAAAAATTAACCTTGAAATCTATCCTAAAATCTTCCAAGTAAAATCCTCCATGCCTGTTTGGCAAGTGGAAAAAGAATTAACGACAAATTTGAGCAAAATTGATAAGTTAAAAATACCAATTCACTTTCTAAGTGATAGAAAGACATTTTCTCAAAATTGACCCTTTAAAATTTATCAAAATCAAATTCCTAAGGTTTTTGTGCAAAGAGGACATCAAGAGATTTCTAGAAAGTCCTCATTTTGCCAAAAACCAAGTTCCCAATCAAAAGTTATGGCCTTCTAAAGTTTTTACTTCATTTCGGGCTCAAAATAATCTAACTGTCAAATTTTAAATGAATAAAATATTCTTGGGTGGACCCGCGGGCTAAAACTTTCCTTTTTTGACTTTTTCCCAAAAGGTGCAAAGTCATGAAGTTTCCCGCCGCTCCGCTAATCCGCAAGCCTTCATTTTGTCTAAAAATGATCTAAGTCCAAAAATTTAATTTGGCAATTTTTCCTCCACGGCCCCGCCACCCCGCAGCCAATCATTGATCGACACGTGGCTTCGTTGGGCATCGACAGAGGCTCAGATTGATTTTAACCTTAAGCACTTTCAAAAATAAATTTGGAATTTTTTTTAAGTTTTCCCCGCAGCCCCGTCGGCCCGCAGCTAATCAAGTGCTGCCATGTGGCTTCACGAGGCGTCGGTGGAGGAGCAGATCTTTTTAAGCCTTAACGCTTTAGAATTTTTTTGGGAAAATTTCCAAATTATCCCCGCCAGCCCGCCAAACCGCAGCTAACATGTGGCATCATCTCGCGTCGGTGGAGGCACGGGTTCCTTTCAACCTTTCTACCCTTCCTTTTGAATAGTCTAATTTTCCAAATGTTCCCCACCGACCCGTTGACCCATAGCTAATAAGGAGCTACCACATGGCCTCCCTGGGTGTCGGCGGAGGTGCAGGTGTAAAATTTACTTTGTCCCAAAAGGGAAAAAGTGCTAAATGCCTTCTCTGCTCTGCCGGCCTGCGTCTGGGAAAATTTTTCTTCCCCGCTCCACTGGTTCGCTTTTCTCCTCCAAGAGAATTTTCTCTCTGAAGTCCGCAGGCCTGAGTTGGGGAAAATTTTCATCCCCAGGCCTGCAGGCCCGCTCTTGGGAAAATTTTCACCCCAAGTTAGTCCATAACTTGAGAAATATGAGGAGTTAGGAGGACTTATTTATATAACCGGAAAGGTGAGGAAATTCCCTATCTAATGGGAATGTTTTCATGAATTTTTAATTGTGTTAATCATGTGAAAAATCAAATTGAATATTTAACCGAGTTCTAGGAGTGGGTAAGTAAGAATTTACTCTGATGATTTTAAATATGTATTCTTTTCCCCCACTATAATTAAACCTTGCTCTTGTCTTAGATCTTGTGGAATTAAATACCTTGGGTATTTAATTGTTTTGGTCCTTTAACCCTAAATTTTTTAATCATGGAATATTTAGCTAAAATGTCAATGTAATCAGTGATTAAATTAATCCCTAAGGTGATTTGAGCTAGGTGTGGACTTATTACACTTGTTGCTTTATAATGTGGAATTAGTAATTATTATAATGGGAAAAGTTATTAGTTGAATTTAATTGTCCTTGAGAGTTTGGTTGTTAACACTTTTAAAAAAAATATTCCATAATTTTGTAACTTAATCTAGGTTGTTCATGGGTCTCAAGTGGGAGATTTTAGTGGGCATTACACATAATCATTATCTTCATTTTCATCATTTTCATGGTCATTGTCATTATTTTTATCTTTGTCATCATAGTCTTCATCTTTGTCCTCATCATCACCATCATTTTCATTATTGTTGTCATACTCATCATCATTATCACTGCGATCATCACCACCACCATCAACATCATCATCATGAATATTAATCTTATTAATAATATTGATATTATTATTAGAATTTATAAATATTATTATTATCAATAGTCATATTAATGTTATTATTATTATTACAATTATGGGTAAGTGCACCAAGATGGTGGACAAAAAAGGGGTCATAAGTGGACGTCATATTGCAAAAAACAGTGAAATCTCAACTTGTAGGGATTATTAGCAATACACGCACTCAAAATTAGAAAAAATTATATAAATATGAATCGTAGTATCCAGAATCTAGTTTCTAAAATACTATTTTTTTAAAAAAAAATGGACAAGTTTAGCTATATTAAACACTTAAAATTATATGACTTGGTTTTTGTTTTTGAAAAAACCTATAAGATTGTAGTCCATTTGCCCACGATTTGGATGACCAAATCTTGTTATTTTTTTTCCTTTGGTGAAAAGTTAGATGTAGTTGTCTATCTTGGGATGGATTTTATTTTGTATTTTTTCAAGCAATATTTTTTTTAATGATTTTTTTCCATGAAAGTGGTCTAAAAAGATTTAGAAAACGGAGCGCTTTCCGTTTTCCCACCATAACTATATCAAAAAATATCGAAATCAAATATTTTTTTAACGTGTATAGAATTTCTCCACGCTTGGGATGGTATAAGTTTTATCACATTTTGATAAGCGAAACAAAAGTTGCAGTCTTAAACGTAGACATGAACATTCGCGGGAAAAAATGTCTTAAAGACCTATTGTTAGTAAAAAATTATAAAATGATATTTATCTTATTCTATTCACTTTAAAATCAATATTTCTACGAAGCTAACAGTCTCCCCTATGCGATGGCACCATTTTTGTGAAATGTTTTCAGTTTTTTAGCATGGTTCAAGTCTGTGGAAGAGAAAATTTGAAGTTTTTTGACCCTTTACACTTCATAATGACCTTCCATAGCTTTGGTTGGGGAAAAAAAAATATTTCCCAAGCCTTAGGGTCGTATTTGATAATACAGATAGAACCACAATCGCGTTTACAAACCGGTTTTTAAACAAGAACCGTGATCACACTTTATAAACTGCAAGCGATAAAGTGTGAGTGGTTTATAAAGCATGATCGCGGTTCATAAATCATATTTATATGCATCCCAATGTTCTAATTACCATGTGATTTTTACTGTTTGACTTTACCATATGAATTACTGTGAAATTCTGTCATTTTCTACATGTTTTTCTTATCACCAGAAGTAAAACATCATGGGAGACAAGAAACGAAGTCAAAAAAGGAAGTCATTAAGTAAAAAAACACCAAACGAATTAGAGGCAAACAGATTTCAAAATGTTGAGCGAATGTGGAATCTTCGTGAATCAAGAAGAGGTTCATCTTCAACCCCTACTATTGTAAGCAATGAGGAACCAGGTAATGTTTCTACTGTCAATGTTGAAGTTGAATTAAATACTCGTGATGAAGATGTTTTTACTGTCAATGTTGAAGAAGAATTAAATACTCGTGATGTAGCAAATGTTGAAATTGAAGGAGACAATGAAAATGTGAATAAAGAAATTCAGGTTGAAACTGTAGACAAGAAAAATTTGACAAAAACACCTCCTAGGATTTTCCATAAGAAACCTAATTATTTTATTGAAATTGATGAAAACATTTTGAAACCAATGTGTGACAAACTTTCTGAATGGAAAATCAAAAGAAAAGCCACTGAAATTTGGGATAATCATTTTGAAATTTTAAATGATTCCCAAAGATGTCAGTTGTTGGTTAGTTTGATGAAATTGAATAAAATGAGACCTACATTAAACACCTTAGGATTGACAACATCTAATATACGTGGTCAAACCTCTACAATTGTTGAAAACCTTCATGATGCATATCACACTGTTGGTGTCAAGAGACGCACTAGGGATAGTAATATTGTGCGTCATGTACTTGCTACTAGTGTTGTAAGTGAATCAATAAAAAAATAATGTTTGATTATGCAAACAAGTCGAATGTTGCAAGTTAATCGAAAAACTCTAATGAAAGCAATTGAAAGACGTAATATCCTTCAATCACTCAATAACACCGATTTTTGGGCATTTTCTGCTAGAGCACCGCGTAAGGACAAATATAATATTGATGCTATAAGAGAAGTTGTTATTCAATTTTGGCATGATAACACTAGAGTTTCACCTAATACAAGAGATGTTGTAAAACAGAGAGTTGGTTCTATTAATCACGAACCACATCCAAAGCATTTCTTAGATATGACTCAAACTCAATTTTTTCGTAAGTTTGAACAAGAGCATCTAGAAATTAAAATTAGTCAACATTTTTTTGAAATGTTAAAACCATTCTATGTGAAAATCAACCACGCTCGCACCACTTGTTGTTGTAGGCAACATGTTGAATTTGCTATGCATTATGCTAAATTTTTATGTATTCGTTCTATTTTGCATTCTGAAACTATGTTATTGGAATGTGGTGTTCAAGTTCCACCAATATCTTCCAGGGATTTCATTCCTACGATATTTTGTGAAAAAGAAGTTGGACAATTTTTTTATAGTCAGGATTGTTTAGATGGAAGTTGTGGTACATGTGGCGGATTACCTAAATTGGAAAGTTGCATCCATGAGAAAATTGAAGGTGCAATAGGAAATAATTTAGTTGAGTTTGATAAATATAAATCAGTTGCATACCAGTTGAAAGATGGAAAAGAGTCTAAACGGTGTGAGCTAGTTACAGAACATATGCCTGTTTTTTAATTTATGAGAAAATTTAAGGATGAAATTATTTATGAGTATGCTAGGCATACACACAGAGCTCGATGGTTGGATGAATAGTTCAAGATATGCAAAGACACATTTCCTATTGGTACTATTGTTTCAGTGGTCGATTTTGTAGAGAATTACACATTGCAACCACAAATGGAGGTTCAATCAAAATATTACAACTCAGTACAAGTTTCCATTTTTGTGCATATAACATTTATACATTCTCCTGATAGTACAGAGAATGATCAATTTTTTTTAAGAGAGTACCACTTTTATATCAGTGATGATCGTACTCATTCTACTGAATTTGTGCAAGGGTGTTTCCAGTTATTTTATGGAAACTTGTCTGATAGGGACATCCACTTCAAACAACATTATATATGGTTAGATAATTACACGTCTCAGTTTAAGAATGCACGAATGTTTTATTGGATGAGCAGGATGCACGTCAAGATGGGTGTGCAACATATTTGGAGTTTCACTGAGGCTGGACATGGAAAAGGAGAGCATGACGGTGCAGGGGCATGTGTGAAAAGAGCTCTTGCAAGAGAAGAGTTGAAGTACAAAGATGGTGCTAAATTGAAAGATGCAAAGAGCATAGTGGAATGGTGTATTGACAACATGGCCCAAGGTTCTCAAGAAATTTCCACAGTTCGCAGATATTTTTGGTTGATAGAGGAACAAAAAATTGCTAACTACGAGGATTGTATGACACTCACTGGGTCCAGTGATATGCACTCATTTTGTAGCTCAGACGCTACTTCATGGGCCACATGGACAAGAAAGTTGACATGTTTTTGTGCATCTTGTATCAAATTTGTCACTGTTGAGTGTGATTCACAAGAATGGGTGGATGGATGGATTTGTAGGCCTCTAACTCCACTTCCTAGTTATCAACCTCCACAAGCATTACGACTTGTTTCTGTAGATGAAGTTGCAACATCCAAGGACTTTGATGAAATTTTGATTTTGGTGCGACAAGGTATTTATGGTTATTTACAATTTTTGTATTGAGTTATGTCCATTGAAATTTTAATATGTACAATTTAAATTTGAGTTGAAACCTTTTTTTTGTAGGACATGTGTTTGCAGTTATTGCAACAGAAGACAATGAAGAAGGAACAACTATTTCTTATGTCGTTGCATCGAGGAAAGAAAGAAGTTGACTTCTCCTGTTATAGATGGTGAAGATATTGAGTACCCTACAGGGTCAGTGGTAGTTACTGGAACTTGGCTTCGATGGTATCCATTAAAAAACTCCTCTGTTTGGGTGTTTGAAGACTTTGAGACACACAGGAAAATACTCTTATATTCGCATCTAGTTCTAGCGACAAATATTCAGCTGTATAGATATCGAGGAAGGCCTAATAACAAGATTCTTTGGAAGGTTCGAGAGTCAGATCATGAAGCAATCATGTCCGCTATTCAGAGTAGATCCGATCCTGATGGTTCATTGGAATGAATTTACAATGCTCATGTCTGGTATATATAATTTCTTTGGTATATATAAATTTGTTAGTTAGATAAATTTAAGTTCATATATTTTATTAAATTTGTGTATTTTGTATATATCTAGTATGGTTTTGATTTGAAACTTAATTTTTTTTGACTAATACTTTTATATGCAGGTTAGTGGTGCCAGAAAAGCTTCCACCTTCACGTGGTTGGCACTGTTAGTAGAGAATTATAAATTCTCGAAGCCAAGAGAAGCTTTCATTGTTTTACAAGAAAAGAGAAGCAATTAACAATGATTTATGTACCTGTGGAGGGGGTTCTTGGCTCCGAAGGAGGTAGCCCAGAAGGACCTGGAGCTTAGAGAACCAAAATGACACCTCCCCAAGTGTTTACAAGACCATCCCTATGTGTGTGCACAGTCGGTTTGGTGCCACGACCCACCATTTGCAAAATATACCGTTTGACAGCCTTACACTGTCTCAAACTACACTATTAGGTGTGTTTGCAAACAATAGGGCAGCGAGAGCACCAATTGGAGAAGGAAAAAACTGAGATAGGCTATTGTAGAGGGTCCCTACACCAAGGTGTAGGATCAGACGAGACATCTCTAGGTGCCACGGAGTGTGCGTAGCCACCCGTCGAAGTTGAATGATTTTTTGGTCTCAGGGCTCTTAAGGGACTACACCTGAACGAGGTAGCCCAGAAGCAACGACATTGTCACACACCAAAATGATGCCTCCTCTAGCATTCACCTAGCCACCTAGACATGTGTCAGCATAGTCAGTTTGGTGCCATGACCCACCGTTTGCAAAATATACCATTTGACAGCCTTACACTGTCTCAAACTACACTATTCGAAGCATTTGAAAACAATAGGGCAGCGAGAGCACCGATTGGAGAAGGAAAAAACTGAGACAGGATATTGTAGAGGGTCCCTATGCCAAGGTGTAGGATTGAATGAGACATCCTTAGGTGCCACAGAGTCTGCGTAGCCACCCGTCGAAGTTGAATGATTTTTTGGTCTCAGGGCTCTTAAGGGACTACGCCCAAACGAGGTAGCCCGAAAGCAATGACATTGTCACGAACCAAAATGATGCCTCCTCTAGTGTTCACCTGGCCACCTGAATGTGTCTGTATAGTTGGTTTAGTGCCATGACCCACTATTTGTAAAATATACTATTTGACAGCCTTACACTGTCTCAAACTACACTATTCGGTGCATTTGCAAACAATAGGGCAGTGAGAGCACCGATTGGAGAAGGAAAAAACTGAGACATACTATTGTAGAGGGTCCCTACATAGAGGTGTAGGATCAAACGAGACATCCTTAGGTGCCACGGAGTCTATGTAGTGACCCGTCGAAGTTGAATGATTTTTTGGTCTCAGGGCTCTTAAGGGACTACGCCTGAATGAGGTAGCCCGGAAGCAACGACATTGTCGTGCACCAAAAAGATGCCTCCTATAGCATTCACCTAGCCACCTAGATGTGTCACATAGTCAGTTTGGTGCCATGACCCACTGTTTGCAAAATATACCGTTTGACAGCCTTACACTGTCTCAAACTACACTATTTGGTGCGTTTGCAAACAATAGGGCAGCGAGAGCACCGATTGGAGAAGGAAAAAACAGACAGGATATTGTAGAGGGTCCCTATACCAGGTGTAGGATCAAACGAGACATCTCTAGGTGCCATGGAGTCTACGTAGCGACCTTGAAGTTGAATAATTTTTTGGTCTCAGGGCTCTTAAGGGACTACGTTCCCGGAAGCAACGAAGTTGTTGCACACCAAAATGATGCCTCCTCTAGTGTTCACCTAGCCACCCAGATGTTTCTGTGCAGTTGGTTTGGTGCCATGACCCACCGTTTGCAAAATATACCATTTGACAGCCTTACACTGTCTCAAACTACACTATTCGGCGCGTTTGCAAACAATAGGGCAACGAGAGCACCAATTGGAGAAGGAAAAAACTGAGACAAAATATTGTAGAGGGTCCCTACACCAAGGTGCAGGATCAAGGTCTCTAGGTGCCATGGAGTCTGCGTAGTAACCCGTCGAAGTTGAACGATTTTTTGGTCTCAGGGCTCTTAAGGGACTACGCCCGAACGAGGTAGCCCAGAAGCAACGACGTTGTCACACACTAAAATGATTGCCTCCTCTAGCATTCACCTAGCCACTTGGATGTTTTGATGTAGTCGGTTTGGTGCCACGACCCACCGTTTGCAAAATATACCGTTTGACAGGGTCTCAAACTACACTATTCAGGTTTTTTGCAAACAATAGGGCAGCGAGAGCACCGATTGGAGAAGGAAAAAAATGAGACAGGCTATTGTAGAGGGTCCCTATTCCAAGGTGTAGGATAGACATCTCTAGGTGCCATGGATCTGCGTAGTCACCCATGAAAGTTGAACATTTTTTGGTCTCAGGGCTCTTAACCTACGCCCAAACGAGGTAGCCTGGAAAGAACGACGTTGTCAACACTTTCCTCTAGGTTTGGATGTGTCCAGTGCCATGACCCACCGTTTGCAAAATATATCCATTTGACAACCTTACACTGTCTCAAACTACACTATTCGAACGCATTTGCAAACAATAGGGCAGCAAGAGCACCGTTTGGAGAAGGAAAAAAATGAGATAGGCTATTGTATAGTGTCCCTATGCTGAGGTGTAAGATTAGATGAGACATCTCTAGGTACCATGGAGTCTGCGTAGTCACCCGTCAAAGTTGAACGATTTTTTGGTCTCAGGGCTCTTAAGGGACTACGCCCGAACGAGGTAGCCCGGAAGCAACGAACATTGTCACGCACCAAAACGACACCTCCTCTAGCATTCACCTAGCCACCTAGATGTGTCAGCATAGTCAGTTTAGTGCCATGACCCACCGTTTGCAAAATATATCATTTGACAACCTTACATTGTCTCAAACTACACTATTCGGCACGTTTGCAAACAATAGGGCAGCGAGAGCACCGATTGGAGAAGGAAAAAACTGAGACAGGCTATTGTAGAGGGTCCCTATGCCAAGGTGTAGGATCCAATGAGACATCCTAGGTGTCCATAGAGTGTGCGTAGTCATGTTGAAGTTGAACAACTTTTTGGTCTCACAGGGCTCTTAAGGGACTACTTCCGAACGAGGTAGCCCAGAAGCAACGACGTTGTCACACACCAAAATGAAACCTTCTCTAGTGTTCACCTGGCCACTTGAATGTTTCCACGTAGTTGGTTCAGTGCCATGACCCACCGTTTGCAAAATATACCGTTTGACAACCTTACACTGTCTCAAACTACACTATTCGGTGCGTTTGCAAACAATAGGGCAGCGAGAGCACCGATTGGAGAAGGAAAAAACTGAGACAGGATATTGTAGAGGGTCCCTACGCTGAGGTGTAGGATCAAACAAGATGTCCTTAGGTGCCATAGAGTCTGCGAAGCAACTCGTCGAAGTTGAATGATTTTTTGGTCTTAGGGCTCTTTAGGGACTATGTCCGAACGAGGTAGCCCGGAAGAAATGACATTATCGCGCACCGAATTGACACCTCCTCTAGAATTTTCTTGGCCACTTTGACGTGTCGGTGTAGTCAGTTTGGTGCCACGACCCACCGTTTGGAAAATATACCGTTTGACATCCTTACACTGTCTCAAACTACACTATTCGACGCATTTGCAAACAATAGGGTAGCGAGAGCACCGATTGGAGAAGGAAAAAACTAAGATAGGCTATTGTAGAGGGTCCCTACACTGAGGTGTAGGATCAAACGAGACATCCTTAGGTGCCACAGAGTGCGCGTAGTCACCCGTCGAAGTTGAACAATTTTTTTGGTCTCAGGGCTCTTAAGGGACTACGACTAACGGTAGCCCGAACAATGAGGTAGCCCAACCTCCTCTAGCAACGACGTACTGTCACGTACCAAAATGACACCTCCTCTAGTGTTCACCTGGCCACCATTTTCAACTGTGCACACTTCTTCTCATAGTTGGTTTGGTGCCATGACCCACCATTTTCAACTTTTTCAACAATTACAACTTTTTCAAGAAATTGTTGAATCAGAAATTGAAAGAGAAGAAGAAGATGGTTATATAATTATTGGTTATTGTGAATAATCACATAATAAATATCCTGAATAATCTAGATAGATGATATGAATAGTTACTCTTGTTTAGTGTTCACCCACTCATAAAAAAATAAATAAGCCTCTTCTTCTACTTCCCAAGCAAAACACTTTAATCCTCGTCTAGTTTATCAAAGGAAGTAGTAAAAATACATGTTCCAAGAATCCTACCAACACTAAAGAATCACTTCCCACTCCTAGAACCACTCATTCCTAGAACCTTCTTTCCTTAAAATCCTCCTCTTCTAGGAAATAAGAACCTTTTTATCTTTTCTTGTTGGTCAATGGACCTATAAATTGAATAATTACATTATTGACTCCGACACCTTTGACAATGTCATGCTTATAAAATTTGCTAACTCTATTGGTATTACTCTCAGTCTTGCTATTGGCCATTGTTACTACATGAAAACAAAATAATTACCTCTTTTCAGCCAGGTGAAAGATTCTCAAGCCAGAATTTGTAGACTTCCCTGATAAGAAAATCAAGATGGAAATACTTGTGGAGTGCATGCTAGCTACGTATGGTATATTATTGAGCCAAAGTTTCTATCATGATATTGGTGGGGATATAAAGATGGATTGGTCATACACCACCATACTCATCAATGGTAAAATGAATAATATCCTTCTGATAAATAAAATTAAATACACAGTTCAAAAACCAAATGAGCCAAGGGAAGACATCTTATTTCAAGATTCAAGGTATGAAATATTTTTTCATGACTTAAGAGGAAAATGATAAGTTTCCCATGTTGATGGAGGAATACACATGCTTCCCTTAATTTCTTAACAATTGTACCATGCAATGTTGCACCATAGTAACGTTATATTCATATATGTTGCACCATAGTTTTTTAATTTTAAATCAAACATACATATAGAAATAATAACATATGAATACATACATAGAAAGATATCATGTGCAATGAATTCGAATCAAACATATAAGTAATATCGTTATGAAAACCAACACATGGATATATAATGTATCAAACTAAGTGTGTTGAACGCACGTCTCTGAAAATATAAGTTCATAACATGTGTACATCTCGAACCAAGTGTGTCATACATATAGGACCACATGCGGTCACATAAGGCTATATATACAATGTCCTATGAAGAATCATGAACTAGGACCAACTGGCCCATATATATATATATACATCCACGTCCTATGAATCTAATCATGAAACATCTTCCCTCTCTTCGCCCTGCTAGAAGTAGCATGTCCATGACCTGGGGATGTAGTGGAGGGAGATGCCACTACGGATTTCATCCGTGTGGTCCTAGGCATCTCTAAGCAGGCCTGCAACCTAACCTGCACATTCATAAACAACAAGTTTTTAACACCCATATTTTTAAAATACATTCAAAATTTAGAAACTTAGAATTTAGTTAAAATGCATGTGAAATCTTACCACAATGTCATGATCCCTATCAATTTGTCATTGACACATGACAGGGACAACAATAGACTCATGAGAGGTAAGCTACATACAAATAATTAAATTTCAAATTAAATATTTCATGTGTACAAAATTTGATATTGTAGATTTAAGTAATAAGAAATAATTCCTAAATAAATTTAACAAATTTGAAAAATTGTACCTCAGTTAGTGGATCTGCAGATGCTATGGCAGTATCTACAGTAGCCTCCACAGTCTGCATATATGGAGGAGTCTCTCTGGCAGTCATAAGCTATACAAAAAACATGTACAAATCAATATTAATCTACATGACTGCCACATAACAGAGCCAAAGCATAATCCACGTGAACTTCCACAATTAGAAACAAAGTGTAAAGAGAAACTAACCTACGTAAAAGTCATGTGAGGCATGCCAATAGCCTCAGTTCCCAGAGCAGATGATGACCCGCCAGGATCCTGCACGTATAAAAGACAAACATATATTAATATGTACATGTACATGTGAAACATTATAATAATAAAAGTGCACAATCAAATGAAATTTGAAATTTAAGTACAACTTGAAACTTACATTTGTAACATGCCCAGCTGCAGTAGCTAGCATGTCGATGCCAGATGTTTCCTTCACCGGCTCTTGCTATTTAAAATAAAATAAAAAATTAGTTTTTACATGTATGTACATAATGTACAATGAAATACATATATATTAAAATCTCAAACATGAATTAAACTATTGTATATATATATATATATATATATATATATTTATTTGACATTTACCTGTGAAAGACCAAGATCCTTTGCACCAGTTCCAAAAACATCTGCCATCATCTCATCTATAGAAAATAAATCATGTGAATAGTAAATGATGTCTTGCCCGTAGTGTATATGGCACCACATGATCCACAGTGGTGTGGTGCACTTGAACTGACGCCTCCACCAACATCACCAGATGCAATCTGGTCACTATGCTGGGTCAGAGTGTCAGTGAGCTCTCTCAATGCATGTAGTGTGTCAATATCCACAACCTCCTTCACTGTAGGAGGGATAACTGAAGGAAGTGGGGGTTTTGCGGCATGGGGTATCCTTGGTTGACCTATGCATGCACCAAGTCTACTTTGTGCAGAGCCACCACCTCGTCCATAAAAATTAGAAAAGTCAAAATAATTTGGGACCTCATTAAGCACGAACTCGCAATATAATTTCTTCAAAAAATAAAGGGGAACCTCATTGTTGTTGCATGGTGGATAATAAAAAACCATCCACCATTGGTCCTAAAAATTGTTTTTGATTCGGTCATCATGGCACCAATTGATTAGGAACCATTTACATGTAACTGCGGGGGGCATTGGTTCTCGGGTCAATAAATAATGCACAAATGAGGTCTTTTTCATTTTTTTTGTCTTTGACGGCCGCATGGGATAATTTATCTGCATACCACCACCTACAATCACCTCTAAAGGTATTCCATCTGTCTATTTGGTTGGTTGGAGTCAACTTCACAAATCAATGTTTGCAATGTGTTGGCTAAATTCATGCGGGACGAATTTGTGGCATGATTTTGTCTTATATTCTGAATAAGGTTCTTAATGACAATTTTATTTTCTTAGATTCTTCCAATGATATTATCTTGTGTTCCTTCTGGTTCAGTGGGGACAAAAGGAGCCACCGGAGGCAGATCTATGTTTGGAGGAGGGTTTTGAGGAATGTTCGGAGGGTTTTGAGGAATGTTTGGAGGGTTTTGAGGAATTTTTTGATGGTTTGCATTATTTCGATCTTGCCGACCAACTAACATAACAAGAAAATTGTATACATAAACAAACATTTCAAAAAACCCATGAAAATGCAACAAAATAACCTAAAATGCAAAAAATATGATTAAAATTGGGGGCTTACCTCCTCATCTTGGCGGCATGGTTGAATCTATCATGATCCAGAAGTCCGATGAGCAATTTTGAGGTGGTATTCAAAGCTCGAGTGAAAAACGTCTAGGAGAAATTATGGTTTGAAATGAAAAATGGGGAAAATAAGGACTCGCGGGACTACTTTTTTTCGTCTCAGAGTTCTGCGATCACGGTTTATAACCGTGCTCGTGGTTCTAAACCACGATTGCAGTTTTAGGTTTGGTTATTTCCGAACCTGAAATTTAGGAACCGTGATCACGGTATATAAACCATGATCGTGGTTCCTGAATTTCAAGTTTTTATGTCCACAAAATTGTCCACCAACTTCGTGCACTTACCCTTATATATATCTTTTGTTTTCTCAAAGTTTGATCATACCAAGGCACTTCATATTATTTTTAACACAAGTAAATGTCTAATTGAGTTAAAAGGACTCCAAGAGTGACATTATTCCTAACCTCAAATCTCATTTTACTCTTATATGCTTTACTCTAACATTGCACCATGGTCTTGTTGTCAGCCCCAAAATTCTCCTCTTTTGGAGTCAAGTTTTGAAAATTTTGAGTCTGTACCTTGGAGTAATGGGTCATGTCAAGCCTGGTATTATTTGTAATTTTCCAATTCATGGAGAAAAATTTGAAATTCAGGCGTACAGTCGGGGTTTCTTCTTCTTCTATTTATTTCTTCCCGCAGTCGGGAATGATAGGTGTATCCTCCTTGTCAATTTTTGCCCCAGAGTCCACGGGTAATATGTGAATATATTTGATTGGATGCAGTTTGGACATATTTGGAGGTTCAATGGAAGCCTCCACTTGTCCAAATGGTACAACTCTAGGGGCAGGGTCTAAGAGACAGTCCTCAAAGAAGCGTAGACTTTCCGCATGTCCCAGGTCTAAAATGAAAACAAAAGAAGCTAAAATTAGCTAAATATTGAAGGTTCAGCGGATGACGCCATGTGCCTCATTGACTCAGCTTCAGCTTTTTCTAAGGGTCAAAGCTAGGGGTAGTTCTCAAACTTGCAGCGATCCTCCATGTGTCCCAGGGTCAATAAAGGGACATAGTCGATTGTTAAAATTGACAAAGTATGGAGGGGTCGGTGGAGGCCTCACATGTTGCAATTCTGAAAGTGACACAAAAAGGTTAGTTTCCAAATGAGTGTCAGATTGCCACATGTCCAGGGTCAATAGAGAGACAATGTTGGCCATTGAAAAGTCTAAGCCTAGTGGAAGGAGCCACGCATCAACTTGGCGCAATTTCGGAAGGTGCTTCCAAAGCGAAAACTCAAATCAACGCCATCTCTCCACGTGTCTAGTGGTCAACATGGGTCAAACTGGAACAGAACCTGGATCGGCTAAGTTTAAAGAATCGGCAAAAGCCTCCACATGTCATCCTGGTGCAAACTCAAAGACAAAATCTAGAGGCAGGTTCTAAATGAGCACTAGCTTGCCATGTGTCCAGGGTCAGATATACGGCCCCGCCAAACACAAGGTGTATGCATGCCCAATGAACGAATGTTAGCATGACCTAACCACAAGAAAGGAACTCAAGGATGAGCATCCCACATTTAGAGCTATAAAATTAAATCAAACGGCCCATGTTTTAACTGGTAAAATATTGTAACAACCGTATATTTAAAAACTAGTTTTTCTGCCATTGGCGTTTCTTCGTGAATTAAGAATTCGAAAGGGCACGGATGATTGAAATTATTTGTAACTATTTCTTGCTTGCTCGAGGAATTTGAACCATTTCTTATGAGGAATTTTGATATTCTAAAACTGTAATTTTGAGTTTGAAGAAATCAATACACAGGTTTTTCCCTTTTTCCTTTGTTCCTCTTTCCTTCTTGCTCTGATCCTGAATCATTTAATATTTGCAATGCTTAGAAACTTTGTGTTCTCGTCTATACAATCTCAAGAACTTTGAGTCTGTGGATTGTGCCTGTTATAAACATGAATGGTTCTATTCTATATCTCATTTTCTCAATACATATAAGGGTTTTCTCTATCATCTCTTTTCCCTAAAGGTATTATCTTCTTCTACTTCCCTCCTATGTTCAAATAGTTCGATAAGTCTTCTACCCTCATGTATTGATAACTTTCCAGGCATAAAACACATTTCAAGATATCGGGAAACCACCATTGAATGAAATATTGTGCATTTGTACATAGGTTCTGCTCCTTCTTTCAATAAGGGAACCTCTCCCATTAAAAAGGAGGGACTTGCTTGTCCCCCTACCATGGTTTCATCCCAAGTGTTAATCTGAAACCCAAAATGTCTCATTATTGGCATCAATTTATAATAAAATAATTATGAAAGTACTTGTCTAATATCTTAAAGAAGTACATGATTGGAAGCATTAGACCCAAACACGAACCGCAAGTGATTTACTTTCAAAGTGAGATCCCATGTTTTCTGTATGAGAAATTTCTTTTATTCTTAATGTCATAAGTGACATAACAAGGAATTATGTAAACATGTTTTCAGTTTCTTGGTTTCTCTTAAGTCAACATATTTCAAATCAATTTCATTTGCAAAGAGTTACTTACAATTTTCTACCCACTAGTTAACCTCTAAATCAACTATGGTTTAGTTTAATTCCAACTTACACTCAAGGATCTATGTCCTAAAAATAGATTAGATTAAGGTGTAAGTATTATTTACCCTATAAATCCTCTGCAAATGATATGGGCGCTATAATTTCAATAGCCAAGGTAACACATTTATCTGTAAAGAACTAAAGAGATCATTAACAAGAGTTTAAGTCATTACACAAATATTTCCCCAGCTCCATTTGTGTCATCTGGATACAAAAATGAATTCATTTGATGGCAAGAAAAATTCTAGATCTAACTTCTTAAGACTCAGGAGACCACTATGGTACTACGGGAGTAATAGCTCTACTTACTCCATATATGGTAAGGTTACACCGCATAGTCGTTGCTTTGAACAAGGACTCTTAAGGTGGCTTCTAGAGCGGTCTTCACCACTCAACACGGTGTCGAACCTAAAGAGAATAATTTCCCCTTACCCCACACATGGTTACCAAACATAAAAGGAAACCACATACTCTGGATAAAGTTTGACCATGTCATTCCTAAAATATGGGTTCATGATAAAGTCGCTAAACATACCGACTATGACGGTAAACTCAAACTAGGGCTTTTATTTACCTAAACTAGGAGGTTCCATAGAGTGTAAAGTTTAAGTTCATTCTATAGTTTCAATTTTTTATATGGTAAGAAGGATCACACATGAATAAACGTTATGCACGAATCTTATACTATGGTTGATTTTTTCGATTAAATCTCTTTATTAAATTTACAAGGTAAGAATCCAACACACTAATTAATTAATCATTTATTGAACACTGAAAATGCACTTCAAGATATTAACTTCAAATTCATTTAACATATATATATATATATCTATATATATATATATATATATATATATATATATATATATATATCAAACCTTTTTACCATACGTAACTATGAATCAAATTGAACCTATGATTAAATACACATTTCCTAAGATATCCCTAAAACTAGCATCTCATACATATTAGCAAATTTCAAATATAACTATTCTGTAACATTGGACTACATTATACATATATTCATTTTACAATGACCTACATAAATTACAATAATAAATAATGAATTTCACAACACATTTTTCGCCATATTTCTTGCATCCTATAAAACCATGTGAGCATGAAATCAACGATAAATCGCTAGCATGGAATCCACCCTAATCTAACATAATTAATGTCTTTAGTTTCCCATTTACATATAATAATAATAATAATTTTCATTTGAAAGAAAAGGTTTAGAAACATGTATTCATTTCACTTCATTTTGTAACCAATGAGAGAGAAAGAGAAAGGAAAGGAAGAGAAACACCATTTTGTCAAAAGTTCCATTTCACACAAGTTACACTGTAGAGTTTAAAATAGTTATTTACATGTGTCAAAAAGTTTCCATGGTGGTTTGGCAACCCGATAGGGGTCCTAAAACTTTCTTTTTACGTTCAATTTAGAATCAAAGGCTAAGAAACCACTTTCAAATGTTTTTCTCTAGGGAACAAGCATACCATGGGTAAGTTTCTATGTGTCCTCATATACACCAAGAATTCATATGAATTGATAGATTTCAAAACTAACAAACGGTTTACGATTGGCGGTTAGTTTTCCGAGGCCATTGGTCATAACTGGCCTAGTTGCAAACAATCAAAAGTAAGCTCGAGGCATCAGAAAACCACATCCAAAAATAATGTTTGATGGATGGGTGTGCAATGAGAAATTTCCTACAAGTTCCCTTATATATGGATAATTCATTAGAGTCGACGGAACTGAGAACTGACAAACGGGTTTCAAATGGTGACGGGTTTTCTGGAGCCATCAGTCGTAATTGGTAAAGTTTGACCTAGTCAAACTGTGATTGGAGGCCTACAAAACCTCTTTGCCAAACTAACCAAGAATGTTATTTTTCAAACCGAAGGTTTCAAGAAATTGTCTAGTAAAAATACTAGAGGTTTGCGAAGGTAGATAAGCATTTTGTTGCTTAGGGTTCAAACGGCGAGCTGAAACGAAACCCAACTTTTCACTTTTAATAGCTTCCTACAGCTGCAAAATGGTGTAACAGGGCTCCTAGAAGGGCATCAAAAATATCATAGATGGTAAATAGAGGTTGGTTCAATGATTGAAGTGAATCCTCACATAACAAGGTACACATAGGAAACTTGACATCTCCTTTCCAGAGTTATGAAGGTTGGTTTGCAAGTCTCTGAAAATCGTGATTTATTTGTTTTAACAAGAGAGTGGTCAACATATTTACAGGGTGCTCAACTTCAACTTGTCAATAAAAAATGGGTACTGTAGCAATCTGGTTTCGTCAGGAAGTTTGTAAGATCTTCTCAAAATTAGGGTTTGAGTTTATACTTGTCTACCAAGGAATATTTTAATTGTGCAAGCTACTGTATGACTTCTTTTTGTTTTGAAAACAAGTTTATTTAAAACCATCAATTCTATGATAATGCTACACTTTAAAATTTTATTTCACTATAAATGAACAAAATGATGAAAGATAGGAAGAGATGAACCATGCCTAGGGGAACGAATATGGTCAATATTGTAGGATTTGGTTCTGCATCTCCAATGGACATTTTGTCAAGCAACGCGCGAGCATTCGGAAACTCCCTCATATTGCATTTTCTTGAAATATTAGTTACATGGGCCTTATGCTCCACCATGAAATAGACCGGATCTCTAATCCTCTATAATGACTCGCCACTAATTCTGTGGTACACATGTACATGTGTTGAGTCACACCAAATCTGTCATGTTTGAATATGCAACCCTATCATCCATTCCATGACTATATAAATTCCAACTTCCTTTTCTGTGTTATGTATTCTACACTGCCTTTCCTATCTCCCAACACAATTCACCTTTTTCTAGAGGCATATTTAGAACCTTTCTCTAGGCCATTGATACAAAGTAAATGTCTAAACTGACAACCATTGCACATTACACATGTACATATGTTGAGTCACACCAACTCTGTCATGTCTAAATATGCAACCCTATCGTCCATTCCATGACTATATAAATTCCAACTCCCTTTTCTGTGTTATGTATTCTACACTGCCTTTCCTATCTCCCAACACAATGCATCTTTTTTTAGAGGCATATTTAGAACATTTCTCTAGGCCATTGATATAGAGAAAATGTCTAAACTGATAACCATTGTACACGTGTACATTGAGGCAAAATGCAAACCCTCATTCACACCATAAATTCTATTTAGAATGCTAATGTGATAAAACAACCTTAACCTCAAATTTGATGTTCATGGCGGTGGCTATGGATATGTTGGTGTTGCTGAAGGAGGAAAGGTAGGCCTTGTGTTACAGTATGAAATAGAACAAATCTATCTTACATAACACATGGAGGGGTAGAAATATGAGGCCGATAAATCCATCTCATGTTTTTTAGAAGATTTGGGCTTTTTCCACTTGTTTTATTCCTCCATTTGGCCCAGGATTGGGGAATACAGTAGGGGGAAATGTAAGATTAAATCACCTTCTAATATATCCATTTTGTGTGTATCCTGTATTCATCACTGTATTCACGAGGACCCATTTATTTTAGGCATTCGGTTGAACAATTCACAGATGCCAAGTGCATGCTTCCACACTTTGCAGGCATAATTTCTAGGGTAATAACAACTACAACATCTAACAAAATTCCTCTAAATTTTACACTTTGTAGACTACCCAAGTGCTTCTCCAAAGCTCCCCCTTTAGCACATACAAGGGCACACTGAAAAAGGTTTTGGTGTTTGGATTTACACTTGTCATTGCATTTTCTTACAAGTTTTTAATGTCTTTTTAAAACACTCGTTGTGGCATATCCTTCAACCATTGTTGTCCTTAGACCATTTTTATTACAAGCATTGTATAATATTTTGCAACATTTCCCTTTATGCCCTGATGAATGTTGAGAACCTGCTCTAAATCTCCCATTGTGGTATAGGCTAGGAAGAAGTTAACAAACTATTAAAGAGAATGGATTTAAAATTGTTTAAGGAATTCACTTGAATACCTCTAAGGCCTTATGAAAGATCCCACCTTTTGAATACATATCTACCAGCGTACCTACAGCTACAAAATCTGACAAAATTTCTACCTCATGCGATGATGGATGACCATACTCTAGGTATTCCGCATTCACATTTCGCTCAAGATGTGAGAAATCGCATTAGGAAAGGGCGCCTTTAATCTCTTAATCAATGCAACAAATAAAACAGCAGTTGCAGTAGTTTCCTTTCCCTTCAGAGACCATTGAACCTGCTTCTCTCCTCTTTCACGTTTTCATCTGCTGCCACTATCCAATTACTATTGGATTCATAATGTTTCTTTAGGTTTATGCATTGGATTAAAAAAAAAATCCCTGAATTATTGGTCAAGGAAAGTGACGTGCTAACAAACCTTCCGACCTGCCGCACGCATTTACCCACTCCACTCACCCACCATTCACGCACTTCTCCATTTTTTATTTTTTGGTCGAGCACTACAGATCATAAGTTGATAGTTTTTGTCCCCACCGGAAAAAATTGCCAAGTAGGGACAAGATCAACTGGACGATTTTATTCATTTTGGTTGACCTTATTCTTAGTCTTCTAATGGTCAGATTTTCACATGACACATCTTCACGAGTCAATAATTTCCCACCATGTTGACCTCAATATGAAATAGAACTATTTGATCATCCAGATAAATACGAATCAAACCTACTAATTTCCTCATTTGGTCATTAATTGGATTTTTCAAGGTGCACATTTGGTCTTTATTTCTAAAACATCAAGCAAGCTACACAATTCTTCCCTAACACAGGATCATATAACACTAGGAGCGGTCCCTATAAAAATCAAAATAACCCTAAATAAAATCAAAAACATTAAAAGTTAATTCACAAGCAATGTTTGAAATATCCAAATTGAACCTATAGACATCTACAATTACTTTAGGATGGCACTTTCAATAAGTGGAGAACAACTTGGGATTGATGTCTCGTGGAGTATGGAGTAGTGCTATGTAGGTGGCATATGAGAGGCTACACATATTTCTAGGACTGCCAATGAAGGTAGAGATTCAAGAGAAGAAAACTGATAACCAAAATTTGTGCACATAAAGCTTTTTTACTATTTCACTTGTGCCCCTGTTGGTTGCACAATTCCCTTGGTTTGTTTCTTCTAGATCTTTGAATTTAGCTCCTTAATTTAGCCCCTCCTCTTGAATCTGTGGTCAATTTAAAATTAACGGACTCATCAAAATAATCCATTGTCTCAAGTTTTAAATTATAAATAATAAATTAATCTATTTAAACGCAAATATCACTTTACGGCGAGAAGATTTTTTTTTAATTTTATCTAACTTCATCCCAATATTAAAATCACGGAGGAATAAGCTCCAAATTAGATTAATATTTTTTTATTAAAGTTGAAGTCCAAGTCAAAGTGAAAATGTGGACACTTAATGAATGAAACCTCAAAAAATGACCCTAAATATCCTTATGGGAATTCATTAGCGTCATTTGGGATTTTTCTACTCTGAAGGATGAGGAAGTGTTTTTTTTCGTTTAAAGTTGAAAGATAATGGAGGTTATACTCTGCCTCGTCTATTATGTCCACCTTGTCTTCCATGTATTTCTTCTGGTTTTTATGTAGATTTAAGTTTACTATTTTTTATTTATTTTGAATTTGTAAATGCTATGAATTCTCCTTACGAAATTTTTTGCCATCTACCACACATTTTTATGGCTGCCTTTGCATTTCTAGATCTTTTAGAAATAGAGGAAAATTGTTGTTTGGCATAGATAGGTTTATAGCAATGTATATACTTGACTTGAAATTTATTTTATGATCCTATGCATTTTCTTCAGCTATATAAGAAATCTCTTTTCATTTCTATAATAACTTTATTAGTAGTGGTGAGCCACTTCCATCACGAGTATATAAAAACACAATATTTAGAAATAGGTATATCATCCACGATGCAATAATAATGAGGAGTCATAGTTTATTTACAACTGTTGGAATATGAATACTAGCAGCTTGGTTGATCAGGGTACTTAAAAATTAGTAATTACAATTGAGGTGCAAGAAACACTAGAAGGGATACAAATGCATTATTTTTATGGATTTGCTTAATCATGTAGTAGGTGATACGAAACATCTAACATGGAAAAAAAATTTGGCAAGATAATGGGTTACTTATATATTGTTTCAAACAAATATTAAATAGGAAAACAAGCCTTTACATTTTTTATGTTCTTTATTAATATATAAGTGTTTAATTAATATGACACAAAAAATTGTAAGCACAAGGAAAAGTAGAAAATATTTCAGAATAGTGAAACATGGTATATTAAGAATAAAATTTAACACATAATGTAAGGTTCATTGTAAATTTAGTAACTTTAAATTTTATCAATAAAATAAACACTTGATAGTTGAAACAAAGGTGACATTAACTCTAGAAATCATCATAATCAACTATGCATTTACAACCACACTTAAAAAATACATAATGATCTACCTCTTCAAGCAAATGTTTATCACCCACTTCATTCAATGGGTGAAATAACTATCTTTCATGTGGCTCGCCTAGAATTCAGGTGTGTAAATATTTCCTCAACCCTAGAAAATAAAAATGGGCTCTTGCGATTGATCATTGCATTCAACTTCTTTATCTTAATGAAGCTACACAATCAATTTAGGTTGTCATCAATATGCTTTACAAGAACCGATTTTGCTCTTGATCCAGAGGAAAGTATGATTTATCTACAATTTCACCTTCGTATTTGGAAACCACATGTGAACTTAAGGAATCTCGTACATAATTATTTACTTTATTTTAGGTCATAGTATTAAACTCACTTCAACATAAATAAGGGGAAATAAACAAAGCACAAACCTATGATGTCAAAAACAAAATCAAATTTCTCTGGCAGTAGATCATATCCTTGCACTTGTTGGCAGCCAAGGATTCTATTATTTTATCAAGCGATGGAAGAGAATATAATTCTAAATGAAAATTCTCACATACCCCAATGGAAGAGAATATAATTCTAAATGACAATGCATGAAACAAACCCCTGTCTGTAACACCCCACAATTTACTCACACAAAGACAACACGAAAAATACTGGATAATTTGTTTTTGACTGATTTTCTTGAAGTATATACGACACTACAGGTGGTATCTAAGGAGCTACACAAAACTCACGATGTGTTGCACAACATTGACCCACATAGGTAACATGAAAAATGTGTGATGCACACCAAGACCATCTGTTTTTTTTTTTTCGACTACGCACAATATAACGGTTCAACTACTGCACACACTTACAGGTAGGGTCTTCCCATAGTATGAACTTTTAGGATTACACATTTTCTATAATCATATTTCAATTCTTAACTTAAGTTCTAGAAAGCACATGTCATGGAAAACAGACATTCCTAGATTTCTTCTATTTTGCTAACATTAACCTATGATGCAACCCACTTAAAAGATTCATCGATAATACTCCAATTAATTGTTTAACTTGTTCATTGGTTAAAAGGATATTCAATTACTCACAAGGCTATTAATCCACACAAAATCTGGTGAATCTTACTTCGTACCTCCATTGCACAAGGATTCGAGCATAAGATCCAATTGAGGTGAAGTACCGTTTAGGTTCGGAACTAAAAATTCCTTTGTGCAAGGATCATAATGGTTAAATTACTTAAGAAAGGATTATAATGCACTTTCACAAGAGTTGGTGGTATGTAGGTCAATTTTGCATTCATCTTTATGATCTCATTAGTCACTAACCCTTAGTTCATTGAGACTTATAAATCAATCTAAATTTAGTAAGTGCATCTTCTAGTCTTCTCTTGATTAAGTTCATCAAATGAGAACAAATCAAGTTTTATAATAGATAAATTATATTTAATAATTTCTTTATCATTTATCCCCCTTAACATAATCTTGTTATCCCCCAATTTACTAAACATTGGAATATGTTTTTAATATAATTTCACATCCCATCAACACTAAGGATAAATCTACCAGTATAGATTGAGGGTAATAGGGTATATATTTTTTTAACACAAGAAGATAGTTTCCTTTTCTTCCACTTACAGACTCTTTACTTCATTTATATGTTTACAACATCATATTTTAGTATATCCTTTATAAGGATTACAATACCATTTTGTTATACCTAGTATTACATTATTGTCTCAATCTAGAAGGGTTTACTAACTCAAGGTTATAACTCAAATTTGTTTACCATTATCCTTTTCGATAACTAGTCATAGATGCATAGTTCCCTATCCAAAATGACACAAAATCCAAAGGTGGCTAAAAATTCTAATTTGCTTTGAATCGAGATTAAATAGGCAAAACAATATTGATAATATCAAAATATAAACCATCTTTCAAAATTTCAATCATACAATAAGATACTCATAACAATGAAAAGTTCACTTTATTCCATTCACAATAATATTTCACAATTTTTAGTTTCAGTCCAATAATGACCACACTACTCCACAAGTACAAAAATTCTAAGGCAATATGCCCTTCTAGCTTTTCCAGCAAATTATATTCCAGATCCTTTCTACACATTTAAGCATTCAAGTAAAAATAAATTCATTAGTAAAATCGATGCATCTTTCTATATGTATTTCCATTTTTCTACTCATGAAAGCCATTTGCACATTTATTAGCTTAATTCAGTTCACGAGAACTGGGCATGATAAGAACTAACACATTAAAACAATATGTTACTATTTAATAAAATCATGAAAGGAACCCTTCTATTTAATGAAACTGTTATAAGTTCTAAAACACTAACAACTTCTTTAACCATGCTAAAAATTACACAATGTCAAATTAAGAAAGAAGTCCTATATACCTGTTATGAACATTGCCTCTAAAACAACAAAAGTTTAACAATCATTCAAGTAGGGGTCAATGTCCTTTAACTCCAAAACAGAGTGTCGAGTGTATCGGGATTTCAATCATGTAATCATATAGATTATATGATTGAAATCTAATACTCAAACCATTAATCAATATTTCATTAAATAAGTCATATGATCTAATCGATTTTTAGTTAGAAATCTAACATCATTTACTCAACCACTATTTACCACCTTCGAAACAACTTCACAACATTTCAATAATTTATTTCTTGTAAATTAACATATAGAGTAAGTTATTACTAGGAAAGTTCAAATAACATCTGATTATCCATACACAATAGCCATCGAGTAAGATAAGAATAACTAATATTCAGTTAAACAAATAAAATTTAATTTAATCCAATGCTACAGTCTTATCAAGTTTGTCTTCAATATAGTTCCACTAAGTTTAACACAAACTCATGAATGATACTAATATTAGTTAGTGTGGTTCATATGAATCAACTACAACCCAATTAAAGTTCAACTTAAAACCACAAAACTTTCTACAACTTCATAAAGGAACGGAAAGAAGTTAATAGAAACTCCAAAAGAATATTGTGCCTTATCTCTGAAACATAGATTTAGTAGTAGTCTCTTAAGTAATTTATAAAACACAATGGACATGAAATTTCAATTGCTACATATCAAAGGAGGTATCCATTTTACGATTGATACTATGGGTAAACTTAATATTATATTCTTACAGAAGTATAACGTAGTAGTACTAATAACTGAATCAAGCATGATAAAAAACAAGATCTTGGGTAAGAGTACCATGTAATGCCCCATTCGGTGTTGACCCCCTGTTCTTGCTTCTTTGACCCATGTTGCTGAATGTTCGTTTGTTGTGAATATTTTCTTGTGATAGTTAGGTGATTATGATCTAGTTTCCAAGATAATATTGCATCCTTCCTTTCATGTCTTACCTCCTGGTGCCATCGTAAATGTTGGCTAGTTATTGAGGGTGTTTCGTAACATCTTTTACGAACATTCTCATTATAGGTTTATCGTGTTCTCATTTAAATAGATTGCCTAATGACCTTGCATATAATAAATCAGTAAATTGCAGGAGATAAAACACAAGAGATATGGGGTGCAAAAATTCCCTAATATTCAATATATTCATAATAATACCCTTAAGGTAAGGCAACACCATACAATGCTCCTTAAGGAAGGAGTAACTCCAAAATCTCCCAAGATGGGAATCCACTTCGAAGGGGACACCTCCAATATACCCCTATCAACTCATACATATATGACCCCCTCATAATGATACTCACATCATTTAAATAGGATGGGTAATACCTAATCCCAATGTAGGCTGACTCATTACCCAATATAATTAATTCCTATGTGAACCCATACATATAACTAAGGGGATGTGTGCCACATGTTGGCATCTCCATTAACCCATATATATTATATCATCATATCCCAAGGTACATAGCATTTGATACCACTTGATAAGATATTTTCATATAAGAAATGAATAATTTGCATAAGATAACACAACACAAGATATATGGGGCGCCAAGATGCCCTAATATGAATATATTCAGAATAATACCCTTAAGGTATAACAACACCGTATAATGCTCCTTAAGGAATGAGTAACTCCACAATCTCCCAAGATGGGAATCCACTTTGAGGGGGACACCTCCAATATACGAAGACTCAACTCATACCTACATGACCTCCTCATAATGATACTCGCATCCTTTAAATAGGATGGGTAACACCTAATCCCAATGTAGGCCAACTCATTACCCAATATAACTAATTCCTATGTGAGCCCATATAACTAACTAAGGGGATGTGTGCCACATGTTAGCATCTCCATCGACCCATATACATTATAATATATATCCCATGTGAACCCATACATATAACTAAGGGGATGTGTGCCACATGTCGGCATCTCCATCAACCCATATATATTATATTATCATATCCCAAGGTACATAGCACTTAGAATTACACTATAGCTCTGAAAATGAAGCAGCTCCATGACACTTTCATATAAAAGTGAATCACTAGAAAAAATGAGCATATAAAAGTGGATGAGTGGAAGAAATGACCTGCTTGGAAAAAGGTATGGGGTTTGAAGTTGATCTGTTTTCTCCACCATGTAGAGTGTTAAAAATTATTTCCAATGACATCTTGTTGGGCTCACAACTCATTCCAGATATTTCTTGAAGCTCAGGTAGTCTTCCACGGTGTAAGCTCCTCTGGCATCAAAAACTTGCTTTCAGTGAACTGGATCCTAAACCTCTGAAACTTCCAAGAATCTTCTAATATTTGTTCCTTGGCGTTTCTGGATCCTAGATACACCTCCATGATGAACATAAGTCTTTGGAACTGCTATGGTGACTATACACTTGGCTTAGAAAGGCTGATGAAAGCCCTTTCTACGCTTGCTTGAAAACCCACATCAAGAAATATTGATCCAAAGGCATTTGAATGATTTTGCTTTTTCTTAAATCACCTAGGGGAATGGATGAAACTCACATATGGACCATTTAAATGACATGATAGGGCTGTTATAGGGGATAAGATGACCTGGGGGTGTCTTGGAAAGGTAAAACATGAATTTTTTTGACACTAGGGTATGGTTGTCAAATTTTCAAGTGAATTTTCCCATGCAAAACATAGGACAACACTAGGCTAATCTTGTTTTTTAAGTTTGATGTTTCTTGGTGTTTTTGTTGGTGTGTGTGCATATAGATGTTTTCCAACTAAATATAGCTAGTTATAGCTAAAAATAACATGGATTCAAGTTTAGAGGTACTAGTGCATTACAAGTTTTTTATGCCTCATTGCTCCTTCATCTCTCCCTCCTACCCACCTCAGCTCTTTACCCTGCATTTTTCTTCCTACCAAGCTCCTCGATTTTTCCCTTTCTAACCTGGTTAAACCACCTTGGGCTTGACCCTATTATCTCCTCTCGAGCACCTCAAAATTTTTTGCTAACTTGGTCGAGCCACCTCAGACTCAACCCTGTCTCCCTCTTACATGGATTTTTTGAGCCCCCTTGTTCACTCTGTCAAGCCACATGGTCTCGACCCCTTCTCCTCATCATTCTCATATTTGTTGAGCTACCTAACCCCCGGTGTACCCCATTGAGCTTTCTCCTACTCATCCATCTCTATTACTTGTTCACTCATCGCCTTTTCTATTTTCCTAACTCGAGCTTCGTTTGAATCTCTCCATTTTAGTTTTTAAACAACGAGTTCATCGTGTTAGTGCATCTCTCCTACCGGCTAGTCAATATTCTTGAGGCTCGGCCCCTGCATGTGTGAAAACCATGTCACCTCGCTGATTTTGCACCAATGTCATTGGTCTTCATCCGCTTGGCCTCCTTTCCCTTATCTCCATGCTTTTCACCTGTAACTCAACCTTCCTCCATTCACTAGCCAAGCCGACTCAGCTCGCCCTACTCGGGCCTGTCACTTGATTTGGTTGTGGCTTGGCCTCCCATGTTTTCCACCTATAGTTGATCCCTTAGCTCAACTAACTGAGCTAAACCCAAACCTGAGCCTTCCCCTCCCTCCATAGCATTTGTTTTAGGATTTTCCCCCTCCTTTACCCGTTTCGTTTGATTTAAAATATAAAACTTAATTAAAAAAATAGTTTTAAAATTTATATAAAGTTCCAAGTTAGACCTTTTTAATTATTATTTAATTAGGTGTACTTAGAAGTTAGATCATTTTTAAAACGCTCATTTACTTTCTTTTATAATCAAATTAGATTAATTAGGACAATTAGGAAAACTCTAAACTAAAGGTTATTGGTGTTTTTTTTAAAACATGTTTTTTGGAAGATATTGTGAAGGTATAAGGCTTTTTTGGAGATAAGGCTTTTTTGGACTTTTATTGTGTTTTTGGAGATTGTTTGCATTTTGAAGACCATTTTGTAACCTTTTTTAGATCTTATTATTGTTTGTGGGTTAGTGAGTGCATCTACCACAACCTTGCGGTAAGGGACCCCCAAATGCGACGTGAGACACTTTTTCTCACAAGAGATCTTTGTTTCCCCCCTTTCCCTTGTTTACAAATTTGTGTTTGTACTAGTAACAGTTTTGTTTCGTTACGCTCAATGGAAACTTATTGTGGTCTCCACACTTGCGTGATTTTTCAGCAATTGCAAGGTGAGTGGCCAACTCTTTTACATCGCACAAACACATCAAGTTGTAATCAATGCACTAATTATAAAGTGCCACAAACATGGGGGTGTAAAACTATTGTGGTTCCTTCTTTCCAATTTTTTCCTTTTGCTAACTCACTCTAAATCTACCATGGATCTAAATTTGGTTGCTTTGCTTACTCCCTTCAACTATTGTTTATGGAATAACTTTGTGACACTCACATTTTGAAACAAGAAGCTTTATACGAAAACTATGGGCTTCCAAACTCAACCATCAGATGTTGTAGAAACAGAGAAATGGTTTGACAAGTGTGATGAAGATTATGATTTTTTGTGTCTTTTTGTGTCACCGAATCTACGCTTTCATATAACTTCTACCAAAACACTAAAGGATGCATGAGACACCTTAGAACAACTCTTTGGGAAACAAGATGAAATGAATGGGCACAAACTAGAAAATGAGCTAATTAGTCTTAGCCCTAGAATTTTTGACACACTTCAAGACTACTTCACCAAGTTCAAATAAGTGAGATTACAATTGAAAGGACGTGGAATTGACAAAAAGAACTCAAAACTTATTCTTTTTGTGCTCATCAAACTAGGTCCTGACTACTTTGTTTCTGTCTTTATTGTAGACACCAATTTTTGGTATAGCGCCCCTCCATCATGTCACATCAATTCACTTCTCACTCTCACTTTTCTTTTTCTTAAATTTAAATAAAATCCCATCCATTTACTCACCTTATTTAATTAATTATCAAATGGGCTCCATGTGGACCCATTTGATAATTAAAATTTTGGCATTATCCCCCATCTCTCACAAATTATTCAAAACATGGGCAATAATGCACCCATCCAACATCCCACTCTCAAAATTCAAAAAGAATACATTATTTCACCTAATATCCCCACCTCTTATCACATCCTTATCTTTTGTTTACTTTAAGTCAAATTGTGAACCCCGCTGAATCACATCACCTCTTTTAATCAGGGTTACTTTACTCAACCCTAAGTATCTTTTAACCTACAGTATAACCTCACCATTAAGCTATAAATATGGGTTTTCCCCCATATTTCAAAGTACCTAGACCTAGACTCGGAAGACCTGGACCAGATAAAAGGCAATCAAGTTAGAAAATTTGGGAAAATGTTGTTTTGAATTCTTAGCTTCTTATTTATTGTTTATATTCTCACGGTGCCCTGGTAACGACACTATAATCCCCACAATACTCTGCCCATGGTTCGTTAGTTCATGTAGCGTGGTTCTTGTTGCACATTGTGTTTGGATTAGATCAAGAGCATCATCTACATACTCACAGCGTCATGTTCCTTTGTTCATCAACTTGCATGTTATATATTTATCTTGTATTTTATAAATATCTTTCTGGACATGGGGGTTGACATCCTCCAAGGGAGTTAAAATCCTCTTCGAACTAGCACTGTCTGGGTAACCCCCGCATATTGTTATCTAATCGTATTTGTTACAGTTTTGTAGATCTATCTTCTTTGTATCATACATATATCTTCTTTGCGCCCGTAGATCCACATCTGCATCTGAGGTCCTAAGCCCCTCCATCATTCGAAGTTGTTGGTGGCTTCCTGTATCGGCTTTCACCTACGTGAGAACGAAGTTTCCTATACAACATTTTGGCACTCCCGGTGGGACCAAATCCAAGTTCTGGTCATGTTTTTTTTTGTTTACTTTCTATAGGTTTCATATGGATAACAGTCATTATGTTTTATATTATTATAAGTATAACATCGCATCAATCTAGATATATGTTGCACATTTTTTGTTTGTAGACTTGCTTGCAAGATCTTTGGTATTATCTTTGTCCATGTGTTGTGGTGCGTATAGGTAGTCATTTATGTCACCATTGGGGTAAGTAGATTTATTGTTTGAAAGGGTCTGTTATTGATTCATTTATAATAGGTGTAAAATTTTATTATATATATATATATATATATATATAATAATTTAATTTTTTTTTATCTTAACCCTACCCTACACTATCCCATCTCCATCTTACTCCACATCCCCCCTAACCGACCTACCCTTCTCCTCATTGAGCCCACTCATTCCCTCCACTCAGGCACTCCCACCGAATTCACCCACCATCCATCTCACTCCACCCTGTCTCCACATAGACCGAGATCTCTCCTTGACTCATCACCTCCTCTCACCCACTACTCGCCAAATCACCCTCCTCCCAACCCATCTCGTCGTTAACATATCCTAGTACGCTCTCAACTCACTTCCCAACTCCAATTTATCTGGTCTTTCCTCCACATTCTCTACTCCGGTCCCTGCTTGAGCTACCATCCTCCCACCGACCTGAGCTCCCATCCACCACCTCCAACACACTTTGACCCACTAATTCATCCCGACCACTCAACCACATCCTTTCCTAGTTACTCGCTGCACCATCATCACCTTACCAAGCTACACCCATACTGAGCTATCTCTCTTCCCTTGTGAAGTGTTCTACCTACTTGAATGCATCCGTTCCCTAACATCCTCAAACTTACCCAATTCCCAATTTTGTTCTCCTCCCGAGTCTCTCCACACAGACCTACCCACGAGCTTCTACTTCCCCATTGACCTGTCACCTTAACCCACATCACTCGCGACATTTTGTTTAACTCGCTTAACATGTCCACCAATCATAGGGATGTCCTCTCCTTGTTTCCAAATCGACTTCCCTGAGCTTCCATCTGTCAATCACTCATCCCTCAGTTGTCATCTGTCACTACCTCTTCTCAAGCTCTCATTCCTGAGTTCCTAACAACCGCTCTCCTGCAGACACATCCAATACCCCACTGCCATTGGTTCACCACTAAACACCTTACACGTGCCGTCCCTGAGCCTCTTTCCTTCTTACTTTCCCTCCTCAATTCGATTTCACCCTACACTGAGCCATCTATCTCTTCCACAATCTATGTCTATGGAAGCAAACTTTGTTGATGGTTTTTAATTTTTAGGTCTATTGTAACCTCTCACATCAACTAGATGACCCACTCATCAAAATCATTTGAATTTTAACACCACCTTCTGAACACGTTTTTTTTTTTGGTCTTCAAATTCCACCTCATCTATTTTGTTTCTAATAGGTCACTTATCTCGAAAGTTTTATAATAATCCACATCATTTATTTTGTCTATTGTCATCTTTTCTTTAGAAATTCAATAAGAGTCCATGTCGCTTACTATGCTTATATGAGTCCATGTCATTTGATTAGTAGATCTTTTCTTTATTTTGTAATTTAGTCTAACATTTGTATTAAATCTTAGTAATTAACATATTAATTTATATTCTCTATTATTACAGTTGTTTTTATTAATCCCGCACTCTTATCATTTATTTATTTATATCCATTGCACACCATTGGTCTATTGCCATATATATTGTCTATTAGATCTTGTAATTGTATCTATTGTAATTTTTATAATCAAATTACTTACTTATTCTCTTTTCTTTTGTAGGTAATCAATCTATGGCTGTGCCCCTTTCATTTCGTTGTCAAAGATACAAGTTCATAATGCTTACATAACCTAACTATACCTCGCCGAGAACATAAAACAAAGGGAACAGAAAAGTTATATATAGGGTACCCGTATGTTCCTTGTCTGCTGACTGGCGATTGCTTCTAAAACCTATCATTATCAACATACACCTTGTTTGCCTCAATTTGTTGTTAGATAAAAAGTAAAAGCAATATACAAGTATTCTTTAGTTTTCCCTATTTCTTCTTTCTGCTTGATACTGTGATTTTTTGGGTGATTATCAGCATCAAATTTCATCTTTCAAATTTGGAGTAAAATGAACCCCATGCATTCTACTTGCTCACATAGTGTAACTAGGGGTTTAACTTTTTACATCACATCTATCATCATGCACTGCCTGAAAATTCGAAAACAAATCAAGACACTGAAAAATTCCTTGCACCTGGTTCACTGATTGGGATTTTATCACCCAACAAAAAACCGTGTCAGACATTTCCCAGCCATAACTTCCCTGAAACCAAACATAGTTCAATTTTTTCTTTTTAATCAAAATAAAAAACAAAAAAAAAATTGTTTTGTGCCTCACTTGTTTGGTTCGTATGATAAAAACTATCATTTCATGTCAGTAAGCACTCGATCTAGTACATAGAAAATGGAACACAACCCCACTTCACATAATGCTTCATCTCAACCATTAACCTTCCCAGTGGATTCTTCATCCATGTCTCTCCCCATGGTCCCCATAAATACCCGTTCTTTTACCAATATATCTCACCCGGTACCGGTCAGTCACGCTTTGATGTTAGACCAATCCATCCCATCCAGGCCGGACACTCCACCCTCTATCAGATCAGATCCTAGTGGTACTTCTATCTTCCCTCTTGGGGACCCATGAATTCAGACAAATTCTTGATGCTGACCCTGTGGCCCTTAAATATTATCTCTTAAGAAGATACCTACACCTTCCTCTAGATGGCCCACCACTTCAGTAGGTCTATCCTTATAGGACTAGTTCTAAAATTCCTTAGTCTATGGCCTTACATGATTTTGCTTCATCCTCCACCAAACCATCGGCACACCAGACCTCCTAGGTAGTCACACCCATTCTACCCAATCTTCCTCACATCAACATGACTATCGTGACTACCATTCCTATCACTACGACACCCCTAATTGTCACGGGTACTTTCATTTAACCATCCCATGTGTCAAATCCCTTATCTGAATAACAAATTCCTTTTATGTCCCAAGTCTATGCCATTACTTCTCAACCTCCTCCAACGATACCTTTACAACATGCAGTGTCACTTCAAGTCTATCAACCCATCTATACCCATATCCCCACTCAATAGTTACCTCAACAACCTGCACAATCTCAACAATCATACCATGCCCGTGTTTCTCACCAACACACATTCTATCAACCTCCACCCTAACCAAAACCCATAATTTACACTCACGCATACCAAGTTCCTCAGAAACCCATGCATATGCAAGTCCAACCACCACCTTTCATTGTTCAATAGGTGCTTCCTAATGATCCCATGCAAATCTTGGTAGGTTGGTTAGCCAACCTAGAGGATTTTACGTTAGGGTCCAAAGTTACAGTCTTATGAAAAAATATGGAACGAACCCATTCATCCATCCGTGCCCATGAAACCATATCCTCCACATTGGGAATTACTAATTTTTTTCAAATTTAATAGCAAGGAGGACCCTCAACAACATCTCCAAACATTTAAACATGCGTGTTATCTCATTACGCATGACCAAGATTTGATGCTCCGTACATTCCCCATGTCTTTGGTAGGCCCTACTCTAGATTGGTATAATAATATTCCCCAATACTCCATATTTTATTTTTCTCAGCTTGCACAATTATTTCTTGAGCACTTCTCCATTAATATTGCGTGCAAAAAACCATCAATGATTTGTATACCATCCGCCAATTCTAAGATGAATCCATCATGGATTTTGTTGCACAATGGCACAATATAATAAACCAATTATCTTTTCCACTTCCTCAAACTGACCTCATTGAGCTCTTCATGCACTCTTGCACAAAGCATATTTCATCGAATTTGCAAATCAGATCATTTTGCACTTTTGAAGAAACTTTCACCATGGCTTGCAAGCTTGAGACACATGCTATAGAATAGGGGCATTTAAAATTAAAGAAAAATAAGCCCAAAATAAAATTTTTCATACCATCCATATCAAATGATAAATCAAATACAACTACCAACGTCGTCATTGTCAAATCATCTCCTACCACGATATCTACTATAGTAACTCAACAACGATTCACACGGTCAATGCCCAATTACCCTTAGGAGAATCATACAACACCATATTTGATAAATTGATAACAACACACTTGATCACACTACTGCCTATCCAGCCTGTTAACGAATCTAGACCATGACCTGTGTGGTATTGTGAGGATCATTACTACAAGTACCATCAAGTCTGAGGACATGACAAAGAAATGTCAGACGTTCAAGGATTCGATCCAAAGACTCATTGATTAGGGAGAAATTCAAGTGGATAACCCAAATTCTTCATCCAACCAACCATTAGATATTTTAAAACAACCATATCCAAATCATACACCCACATAGACAAACCAGACTGCCTCTACTTCTATATCTCAAACCCCCAGTACCCACACCATAAACACTATCCACGTTGGTGATAAGAATTCATTTTCCCCCATGAATTTACCATCTTCATCAATCATTACACCAATCCCCTTTGATGCACTCCCTACACCCAAAAACTCATCAACATTCATCTCTGCACCAACCTTAGGCACATCCATGCCCATTTCAGAACCCCTTCTTACACCCACACCTATCTCCACACCTACCACCCCCTTCTCATGTGCAAATATTATTTTTGTGTCATTACCTCTCACACCTACACCATCAAATCCAATTACCTTACCAGAAATTATCCCACCTCTACCTATTATTACATCATTATCCTCACTTCCAGTCCCTCTTTCCACACATTTACCAACACCTACTACATCTACTATTATACATTCATCTATCTCATCTCCCTCTTCCACGGCCAAGTCATTACTTAATGATTTTTGGAAAACATTCCAATTTTCCTTGACTTCAAATTGTTGTCCCATTTCCCTTATACCATTAGATACTCACACATCCAAGCAATCACCACACATATCCACTTAAATATCATCTTCAGTTCCTCCTGTAGAGATTCTTATCATTCCTTCTAACAATCCCCATTCACATACAAGATCTAGGCCCCCATTTCCCTAGTGTCCTCCTGCACATCCTCATTGAAAAGTGGAACTCAATATTCCCAATACTAGCTCCCTGGAGACCACATTGTCTCCTTCTATTTTAGGACCACACCCCTCGTCATCCTCTTCCATTTTAGTTGCCTTCCCTTCATTAACAACCCATACTACTACTAGAACAATGCAACCTCCATTTTCCAACCAATATCTTAAAGATAATTCAAAGGCGTCTGTTTCTACCACCAATATCTTGCATCAAACAGGGATAATTTTAGTGGCGAATATTTGTAATATGGAAAAAATTTCATTTTAGGAAAATTTGAAAAGGCAATTTTTTTGGAGTGGGCCAGTGTCCTGTTCGCCTAAAATTTACAGTATATTTTTTTGGGGGTTGGCTTCACGTTCATTTGAAAACATCTCCTATAAAAACCTAGGTGATTCACTGGGTAGTATACTAGGGTACTACCACAAGTAGCTTACCAAATTACCAATCACGTGAAGTTTGAACTTGCATACTCTTAAGCACCAGATATTGTTGTTAGCATGCTAGGGTTAGATGTTGACACGTGACAAAGAGGTATTGTAGACGCACGACAAGGAGATATTGCAGATGCATGACAAGGGGGTAAGAAGTTGACGCACAAGAGGAATAGAGCTGATGCACGATAGAGACAGTGACACCTTGTTGATGCGTAATAAAGAGAGTTGGCACACGATAAGGGCATAAGAATTTGACGCGTGACAGGGACAAAGTTGATGCGTGAAAAATCCAGTTGACACCTTGGTGATGTGTGACAGAGATAGTTGACGCGTTGTTGACGCACAACAAGGATTACCATGATTGACATGCGACAGTAATTTTGACTCTGACTCACTGAGTCGCTACTTGATTCTTGTACTTATGCATGACTCTATTCAGAATAATGGAAGGTTCTAGTCCTAAGAATGCGAAGACCCTAAAAGTAACTAAGAAATATCAGAAGTCACTATTCAAGTATTTTAGAAACTCTGCTGACACAGATATTGAAACTACCAACAACCATATAGCTGCCACCAAAAAGAATCAGAATACTGACTATGTGGAAGGTATTATTGAGGTGGACATGAATTCTGCATAGTATCAAACAAATTACACCTACGATAATATGCCAGATCTTGAAGATATTCTTCCTATTGGGGTGCAACCAAAATTGCATCAAGATATCACACATACAAATTCTCAAGAAAATGGAACACAAAAATCAAATTCAAATTCCGGTTCACGAAAGAGGAAACCAGGTGATTGTGATATTGCTCAAAATTCTACTAAAAAAGTAAAACATTGAAAACAAACAAGAATATGTGGACCATTGGCAGGTCATACAAGTTTGATTGGGTAGCTAAATTTCCGTTTATCGAACCTGTACAATCATCTAATTCAGAAGAGATCCCATCTGAATGTACATGTACAATATGTACGTGGAAATTGGGAAAGCAACAATAAGTGCAGATGAAGCTGGACACTATAGAAAAACATTGTGGAAAACAATATTTAACTGTAACGGGGGTAGATGGCTAGAAAATCAAAACACATAGGTGGAAAACTAAAAAAGAATACATGCATGTTAGATACGTAGTGGATTATGGGGCAGAGCAGAAAAAACATAGACATCTTGTGGAAAAGGGAGGAACGATCACATCTCAAATTGGTAAGATGAATCAAACAAATCCACATGTAAAACTCATACAATTCTCTACTTTATTTCACATGCTAAAGAAAGGAAGACCGATTTCAGATTTCCTCGATTTCAAAGTTTTTTATCAATATAACGCAATGCTGAACGTACCTCAGTCTCATTGGTCTGAAAGTAGTGGATGGGAAATGGAAAAATGCCTTTCGCTGATAGAGAAGGAAGATTTGAAAGAGAATTTAAAAAATTCAAAGTTTATCTCTCTTTCAATTGATGAAGTGAGAGAAATCGACAACACTGCATGGGTATGTATCGACGTCTATACTTTAGAAAATCATATAAGGACACCTCATCTGTTGGGTGTTATGAAAATTGTTGAAAATTTTAATGCCAAAAACCTACATAAAATAGTTGTTTCTCATTTGAAAGATATTGCTGGAATGACTGATTATGAAATCCCTACGAAGTTGGTATGCATGGGAGAAGATGGTGCATCTGTCATGCAAGGTCACTGAACAGGGCTGTGTGTTAGATTACAAACAACAGTGGCCCCATATATGCTACCAATTCACTGTATGGCTCACATAATGAATTTAGTGTATAAAATGGTAAGAAACTATGAAAATGTTGCTAAATTAGAAGACCTTATAAAGAACTTCATGCCTATATGGCAAGCAGTCCAAAGTGATTTCTTGAGTTCCAAAAATTTACAATTGGAATTACAGATGGAAAAAAACTTCTGAAAATGTTGAGACTAAATGGATCTCTTTGTATGAACCTACATGCAGAGTTCATGAGGAGTATCCTTCGTTGGTTGGTTTAATGCACAAATATTGTCATGAAGTTGATAGAGTGAGGGACTTGTTGTTCCGTTTAACTGATTTGGAGACACTGCTTACATTGGTTGGTATTCTTCTAATGTTGCAAGAGATCAATACACGGATGAAGCATGCACAGGGGAGATTAATCTATATTGTGGATTTTATACAGATGAGAAAAATAGTATGTCAAAGTCTTGATTTCTTATATTGTTCCCAAGATAGTTTTGATACACCTATTTTTGAGAATTGGAAAGCTTTATTAGATCTTAAAAATCCCAGTAACTATTTGAGAATTTAATATCCACGATTACCTCTACATCACTGTTAATGGGAGGGACATACCACTGCACATTTTGCAAAAACATCAAGATATTACAGGATCGAAACGAGAAGATGTTCCTGTGACACGTAATCTCTTTGAGTCTGTTATAGTTGAAACAAGAATAAAGCTTAAATTTTTCTCAGAATCCTTATCATCAGAAATTAGAGAACGTTTCTCCAAAGATAAAATTCTTGAAGCCATGGGTGTGATGAATCCTAATTTTTGGAATACTGAAGGTGGTCATGATGAATTTTTAAGAAAGCATTTCCATAAATACATGGGTACAATAATGGAACATTTCGCAAAGACTTCAGAGTTCAAGGGTATGGAAATCAAAGGTATACTGAATGCTGATTTATTAAAATTTCAATCAACAAATTTTACAACAACAATGAGGAACCAATATAAAAATTTAGACGAACCTTCTAAAAGTGGTGCTATTACAAGGATGTGGCAAGGAATCTATCAAAGTTCTATCTTACAAGAAGATATGAATGAATATTTTAGATTATATGAGTTATGCCAAACAATGATTTTGGGGTCTGTGGAGGATGAAAGGGTTTTCAGTGCATTATCATTTATAAAATAAAAAATGAGAAACAGGTTGGATAAAAATCTGGAAAGTTGCATGAGGTGTTATGTATCTCGATAATCCATGGAAACCTTTCCTTTCGAAAGAGAAATTGCACATTGGAATTCCCTTTGCGAAAGAAAAGGTGTGAATAATACAGGTACAAGTACAACTGTTCCCAACATTGAGAGTGGAATTGGCGCATCATCACACTCTACAGAAGAGAACATCGAGTTTGAAGAAGCTATTGATAATGGATTGTTTCACATTTAAATAGGTATCTTCTTCACCTTAATCTTATTGTTTGTCAATGTAAAAAAATTTCAGCTCTTGTTATCATTAAAGATGTTATAGGTATATATATTTACATTTATTCATATACAATTTTTTTATTTTTTTGAAAACGTGGGTTGAAATCCATCCGAGGAAGCTGGTACTTCTCAGGACTGACAATTTCAGGCAACTCACCCATTTATCTACTAATCCATTTCTCGTGTTGAGATTTCTTAAAACAAATATCTAGCACATTACCAGTGATGATTTCATAGCCATCTAAAACACTAGAGGTAAGTTAAACCCTATCATATCATCTTTCTTGATTTCTTACAATTATGTTTAATTTATTTTTTATATTTGCAAAATTCTTTGATATATTTTTAAAACTTTGTGGGATAAAATGACACAATCGAATTTTATAGAGGAATATTTTTTCATATTATACAATTCATAATCCACAATCCATTATATAATTCATCATCCATGATCATGCTAGAAGCTAAATCTACGTCCACATAAAATTCATCATCATCCATATATATCATATCACTATCATAATCCTGAAACTACAATTATTATTAAAACAATTATTTATCTATTTTAAATTTAAAGAAATGTCTCTGTCCTAAGACATTCCATTTTTTTAAAAACAATTATCCATTATCATCATTCATCATCATCTATATCCATTCTAATGTCATCATGATCATATCATTACAAGTATAGAGAAGAAGAATTATCTTAAAACAAGTTTAAATGTCTAGAGAAGAAGAATTATCGTGCTTGAAGTTAAATCTACGTCCACATACAATTCATGATAATCCAAGTAAACAAGAAACATACGTCATCATACCTATCTAATGCAATCATCATTACAAGTAAATCAAAAAACATAAACTCCATATACAATCTAGAAATTCTATATAATATATAGGAATTTATAAAATTAAATATTATATAGTATTTCAATTTTTCAAAGGCTATCAAATCCAGATAATAAAATTCAATATTTCAAGTTTCCACACTCAATAATAGAAATTTTCAACCCTCTTTTTCTATATCCATTTCAACTCATGTGCTCCTTTCCCCAATGGTTTCTTCACCTGTGGCTGTACCCCTTTCCCCAATGGCATAAATAACCCCAGAACTTATGAGATCTTCCACAACACTGTTCAGATTTTTTTAAATTCTTTCTTCTTGCTTTGTTGCATCTCCAACAAATTTGGATCAACTGCTGCCTTAGCTTTGAATAATATTTCAAGGTCGAAGCCATGCTCTTTAATTATCTTCTTCAGTGTATTGTTTTGTTTGTTAACCAAAACAATATTTTCCTTCAAATTCTTCGTTGTGGATAAATTGTTCTTCGCTGTTTTGAAGTGAACTTGGAAAACCTTTGCTTGACTCTTCAAATTTTAATATTTCAAGTGTAGAAAAAAAGTAATGTCAATTCAACATATTACTAAAATAAGAAAACTTTAAATTAACAAAAAATATTGTTTTAAAGTTATAATACTTATGACCGCTCTATTTCTCTCGGCATTTATAACTGCTACCAGATCCTTGTCCTTAGACCATTTGTTAAGATATGCTTGGGCCTCAGCACTAATATTTTCCAATTTGTTTAATGTCTTATCCAAAATTTCATATTTATAGTTGTTATACGTGACAGTCCCACTTCTTACTTGGGTAAGTAAGGAATCCATCTTCGCAGGTTGATTCTGGACTGCAGCGTATAAACTATCCCTTTGCCAATAATTTTCATAACTACTAATAATCTCATTGATAAGTAATTTAGCCCTTCTTTCCCATTCTATGAGCTGACTGATATGAGGTAGAATAAACTCACTGACATGGGATTGATAATTGTAACCAATTAAGTTCTCCAAAGGAAAAGGTAGAAACTATTCACCATCTGTATCTGATGAAGATGATCTTGTTGGAGAGGTATGGGGGCTTTCAGGTTGATCAAATGCTACTTGTTTTTACCTTTAGGTGTTCTGATCTTGTTTGTGATAAAATTATTCAAGATTCAGACAAATAAATATAAAGCGAAATGTAATTTAATATGGTAAAGTATGTTGAAATTGAAGTATACATGCTGGCCTTGAATCATCTCACGAGTATTGAAAAATCTAGTTGGGTCATTGATATCAATGCCCAAGTAATCTTCATCTAAATTTATATTATTCAAAACCGCTATGCCCGTTGCACTGGGCAAGCCACCAAGTGAGAGGGTTGGAATTCGACAGGAGGAGGCAATGTTTAGTGTCTCGTTAGGGGCCAGAGCAATTGGCATGCGTTTACCAATGTTATTTTTTCCTGATCCTCTGGTTGGTATTTAAAATATTATTGGTTGAGGGGGGGGGTGCCACTGTTTGAACAGAAGGAGGACTGCAATGTGCTGAAAAGTTCAAGAAAAAACATATGAAAAACTAGAAAAAATGCAAAAACTATGAAATTAAACGAAGTAGTATTTAAAACTTGTACCTTGTTGCTGAGGGTAGCTTGTTGCAGTGCAAAGGGTGGCTGTGTTGGAGTAGTAATTGGTGGTTTTTGAGAAGATAAAAATTCATGCGACTGTACTGAGTGAGTTGGGGAAGATGGTTGAGTTTCCGAAACATGCGTATGGTCCAAAGTCCCTGCAATGTCATCAACATTAAATTGTATGTCAATTCAATTGGGTAAAATTTAAATTGGAAAATGAAAATACAAATTTGGAATTTGTAAATAATACATGAAAAGGTATTACTTCTCTGGCATTTAACGAATTCAAACTATTGGGGGTTCGGAGAGGACTGAGCTTCCATTTCAGTTTGGGAATCTCCTGAAGCCTCAACATGTTGTTGGCCTCTTCCTCTCGATAACACCTTTTTTTGGGGAAGGGCTTCCATAAATCTTCTCTGCAAATAGTAAATTGTTAATACATGTGCACAGTGTAATGTCGAAATACAAACTTAATAGTTTATACCTGTTGTTATTTAAATGGAAATGACAACTTCATCAACACCTCGTCAGTGTAAGTGGGAATTGGTTTGTCTTTTAAATTTAAAAGAGCCTCTTAATAAAGGCCGAGGAGATAGTTTGTCGAGTAAATGACAAGTTTTTCTGAAAGCTTTGCATTTGTTATGTCAGTCATTATTTTTTTGATAAAAAGGTGCACCAATCAAATTTTTGTTTTGCGATAGTTGCAACAATGTATGCAATGGCCCAGTTTGGTATATCTATTTGCCGACCCTGCAAAACTAGTCTGGATTGAAAAAGGAAATCATTGCAGCAAGAAAGTGGTGTGGAATTGCTTATTTATCCACACCACACCTGAATTTATTAACATGAGCTATAAATGCCAAAAAATAGTGGGAATTAATATAACATTAAATTGTATCACAATCAAAAATTGAATAAAAAAGACGAATGATAATGAATTATACTTACAATCAACATGGAAACCAAACATCGATTCGAGATATTTCTTATCGTCTTTGACGATTTTTGCCTCCGTTGTAATAAAGGGTAAATTTTTGAATGGAAGGCCTATAAACCGATGAATGTCAGTTGGGTTGATACCAAATTGAAACAATCGGCCGTCGTTCATAGTAACATAAAATAGGTTGTCCTCTGTATTGTAAGACAAGAGAAGGTAGTTCAAAATATCTTGGTCTGCTTCAAAATGGGGCATCTTAATGAGCCCACTAAACTCACATGCATCAATTAAATCCTTGTATTCAGAAGTCATCTGTAAAACAGTCTAGATGTGGGGGCACAAAGGATTCTTGTAGATGATCTTGCCTGTGGATAGGACTGGATTTTCCTCTTGATTTTTGTCTTGAGCTTGTAGTTGGGATGAACTTGTAGTCGCCATTGTAGTTATGCTTGAGTCTTTGAGAATGATGGATTCCTGTATATAAAAAAAATCGAGAGCCGGAAAGTGTAAACATGAAAATGACCGATGGGAGGGTCTTTATAGGACAAATCCATGGTCAATGAAATTTATCGATGTACGTCAATAAGGGTTGCTGATGCGCGTCAACAAGGGCGATTGACACACATCAACAATGGCTATTAACATGCATCAAGGACCCTTGTTGACAGACGTCAATGGCCCTTGTTGACGCGCATCAATGACTCCTCTTGACACGCGTCAACCAGGGCCATTGACACGCGTCAAAAAGGGTTACTGACGCGCGTCAATGGCCCTTATTGACGTGCGTCAATAGCCCTTGTTGATGCGCGTAAATGGCCCTTGTTGATGCACGTCAACACGACGTAAGTGAGATATTTTTGACGCATGTCAATGAGGCGTCAGTGTCTAAAAATATGTAGTCTCTCTGAATCGAAAAAATTGGTGAAAATTTTGTTTTGGAAAACTGTCAAATTTACCTTTCGCTGAAACCGGTTCCGGGGATATTCGCCAGGTATTTTCCACCTCAAATTTTCTAGAGGTGTCTTAAAATGAACCCTGGCATCAAACACATTCATCTTCCCTTCCCAAATCTAAAACAATTTCTAAAGCTATTATTACATCACCACTTTCCCAAACATCGTTCTAAGGGCCTCCGCTGATAACATCAGGATATTATACTACCATGTTTCACCAGCTACACCAAGCCTCAGCCATCACCTTACCACCAATTAAATTTTTCGATCCAAACTCGCCAAGGCTTTCATGGTTTAATTCCAATCTTGTCTGTATATTTCACCCTGCCCCTAGATATGACACTGAACATTGCAAATCTCTCCAAGCCATTGTGCATCATTTTTTCAATGAAAATATTAACGATGAAAAACCAACTCTATCTCCCCCACCAACTTCCACATCCTAACATGCGTCTGTCAAAATATCTCAACCACCCCTTTCATTTAGAAATCCCGTCAGTACTCCAGTACCAAATAAAGATACAACCAACGATACCACAAACATACTACCAAAATAGGATGATCATAAGGATCGTCCCCCTCTTTTAATCAACGTTGTTCAGATAACCACTCGTTCAAGACCATATAACCCTGACTCTCCCTCACCATCCACCCCTAAGAATTTTTTTGCTATCCCTCCTCCTAAGGATCTTACTACCTCCACACCTCTGTCATGGCCAAAGGTTATCATCATTGCTCCTACAAATCATCCCACAGCAACATCTTCATCTTCTTCTAAAGCCAAGGTATCTGTTCTGGCCACCCTGAATCCCTCTCCCATCGAACACACCATTATTAAAAAACTTCATCATGATCCTGTCAAAATGTCACTATACGAGCTTATCCAAATCTCTCCATAGCATAAAAAATCTCTTATGGAAGTCTTACAACACATCTTGGTATCATCCGATAAGCCCCACCCTTTCGCGGCTTTATCTCATGCCTTCAAATCATTTTCTACCGTATCATTTGAAAGTTCAAAAATCCCTAGGATACCACAAGAAGAGCATGATCTACCATTGTTCATCACAGTCCACATCAATGAAACCTGCATCCACCGAACCATGATTGATAACAGTGCCAGTATCAATATCATTTCTTCTCATACCTTCAATCAGCTCAAATTTCCTAATACCATTGTTTCCAAGTCTCCTACCATTCTTCTCGGCTTTAACGATTTTGTCACTCCGCCATCCGCCATTAGGAATGATTGTTCTTGTTTTTTTTTTTCCCATCCGGTGTTGGCCATAAACTCCTCCATGAGATTTTCTACATCATTGAAGGAGAATTCCAATATAATCTCTTACTTTGGCATCTGTGGATTCACACCATGCATTGCGTCCCATCTACTCTTCATCGTTGTATCAAATATACACATGAAGGGACCACTTATGCTCTTCCAGTCAAGGTCCCTCCTTCCAAGACATGTCACATGATCTACATTCCTAAGGATGTCCTTGTTCCAAAAACTAATTTTTCTTCTGATGCATCCACCAGTTCTTGTGAACCTCCATCTACCTTACCTCATACATACTCTTTTGATATAATAATGCAAAATATTTCTTTAGGGGAATATCAAATCCTCACTCTCAATACCCTTCCTTCTCCCAACCACCTTGGCCACCCTCATAAGGCCCCTATGTATCAATCGAATGTTGGGGAAATTGTCTCATTTGGCCCTTATTCCCTCAAAATTAATTTAGTCTATGGTGGCCTTGATCAACCTTCTTCTCATACCGAGAATCACCTTCACGTCAAATGCTATACAAGTGATTTCGGATTTCTTAGTAAACTATATTTCACTCACACATACCTATATCATTTTTTATGGAAGGGGTTTGGTTTGGGGTGCTATGAAGAAGGCCCTCATAGAATATTTTTTTCCCAAACCCATGAATCATGCCAAAAATTTGGTTTGGGATATAACAATTCCACCATACACCCTTCCAATACATCTGCATCTTCTCCCATTCATCTTGATTCATCCAATTCCTCTCTATCCAGATGTACTACCAATTTAGAAGACACTTCTTCTCCGCCTGACTATCCCACTGATTCAAATAATATATCATCTCCATCCAACTATCCTTCCAGTTAAGATATTGTTTTTTCTCCATCCAATTATCTCACTGATCTAGATCGAGATGATACGGTTCCTATTCCCCCTAACTTTTTTTTGATTTCTGCCATCTTTCTCAGACCGATGACTTACTAAGCTGAAAATGAAACGTGGTGTTTTCTCCTTAAACATCCAGAGATGGTAGAGGAAGATTCCCCTATCATTGACATTCTTCAATGTGATGATGACACTTTCATTCTCTCCTACATGGGAGACAAAGGTTCTCATGACCAGAAAACCCATCCGCCAGACATTTCCAACTTCTTGAATGAATCCACTATCGACATTACTATTGGAGCTCCTCAAGAGCACCACATCCTTAAAGTAGGTCATCCTTGAAAACCTCAAGAGCTCGAATCCTTCACTTCATTTTTGTCTAAACATATTCAGGCATTTGCATGGTCATACTTGGACATGTCGGGTCTTGATCCCTCCATCATCATCCACAACATCGTTATCGTCCCTAATGTAAAAACAGTTAGGAAGAAGCTTCATCGAATGCATCCTCGAATCGATCTTCTTGTAAAAGAAGAATTGCAACGTCTCCTATCTGCCAACTTCATTATCCCCATTGATTATCCCCAATGGGTTTCTAACATTGTACCCATCGCCAAAGCATATATAAAGATTTGTATATGTATTAAATTTTGAGATCTTAACCTCGTGTGTCCTAAAGATGATTTTCCTCTTCCAAGTATTGATCAACTTGTAGATCTTACTGCGGGACATGAGATGCTCTCTTTAATGGATGGTTTTTTTGGTTACGACCAAATTCTAATTACAACTGAAGATCAACACAAGACATCTTTATCACCCCATGGGGTACCTTTTGTTATCGTTTCATACCCTTTGGTCTAAAGAATGTTGGAGCCACATATCAACGAGCCATGATGTATATCTTTCATGACCTCATACATCAAACTGTAGAAGACTATGTTGATGACCTCTTAGCAAAATCTAGATATCGATGTGATCATCTCTCGGTCCTTGAAATACTTTTCAAACATCTCATTCGTTTCTTCCTTCGCCTTAACCCGGAAAAGTGTGTTTTTGGAGTTCTTACTGGGAAACTCCTTGGCTTCATTATCTCTATCAGAGGCATTGACGTTGAACCCGCAAAAATCAAAGAAATTCTCGAAATGCCTCCTCCTTCCAATCTCAAGCAACTTTGCAGTCTTCAAGGTCGACTTCAATCTGTTCATCGTTTCATATCATAATTTTTTGATTGCATTTTCAGCCCTTTCATCACCTTCTTTGAAAATACATAACCTTTGACTGAGACAACAAACTATCAAAAGGATTTTGAAGATCTTAAGCGATATCTGTTATCTCCACCGGTGCTCACACCTTTGTGCGAAAGGGGAGCCCTTATATTTATATATTTATGTAATTGATCACGCTCTAGGAGCTATGTTAGCACACCGTGATGATCAAGGGTACGAATAGACCATGTATTATATCAATCATACTCTTCATGACTGCAAAACATGATACACTAAAGCTAAAAAATTGTGTTGCGCTATTTTATTCGTTGCATCAAAACTTCGGCACTATCTTCTTAATCATAAAACCTATATTGTTACTAAATTTCCAACCTCTCAAAGTAATGCATTCTAAGCCATATCACAATGATCGCATCACCTGAATGGCTCCTGCTTATGGCCGAAATTTGACCTGGAATTCATTTCTCAAAAGGAAATTAAGGGTAAAGCTATCACTGACCAATTAGCAGAAGCCCCTCTTCCCAATATGTAGACTCCTCCTAATCACTTCCCAGATTAATCTATCAATCAACTTCATCACAACCCCCTTAAAATGACTCTTTTCTTCAATGGTTCTAAATGTCAGCAAGGCGGGGGGGCAAGTGTTGTTCTTATTCCTCCGGGGGATTCCCCTATCTCCTTATCATTTCAAATTATATTTTAAACGTATAAACAATATGACAGAATATGAGGCCCTTATACTAGGAAGTTAGAAGCTGCTACATTTCTAGGCGTCTATATTCTTAAAATTTTTACTGATTCTAAATTAGTAATAAAGTAGGTCACTGGAGAATATCAATGTAGGAATGATATTCTACAACAATATCATGACATTTCTCATCATCTTCTTAAAGCCTTCGATTATTACACTATTTAACCTGTTCCTCGTTTGACCAATCATTTTGCAAATACCATGGCATCCCTTGCAGCCCTTATCCCTCAGACAATGCAAGAGTTCAAGCTTTTGGTTATTATACATCATTGTAAACAACCATTCTATAACATACCTTAGATTCATCTAGTCGAATCTAATTCGTCAGATCTCTGGTATTCACAATTTTTTTAATTCTTTATCCAAATCCATTACTCCCTTTAATCTTTCTAAAAATTCTAGGAGATATTCTATCCAATGTGTTATTCATTCATTGATCCTTGGTGGTATTATTTATAAGCGCAGGTGTGATGGTATCCTTCTCTAGCACCTGTCAATCCCATGAAGCCTCTAGAGCTATCCAAGAAGTCCATGACGGTATCTGTGGTGGGAATTTTAGTGGATTATCTATTGCCAAACATGTTCTTCGTCTCCAGCTATTATTGGCCTTCTCTTAACCATGATTTTTGTGAATATGTCAAGAAGTGTGTAATATGTCAACAACACTCTAATCTTATCTATGTTTCTAGCCAAGCTTTATAGCCTGCCCAAGATTTATGGCCCTTTTCACAATGGGGCCTTGATCTTATTAGTCTAATAAATTCTCGTTCATACCAATAACATCATTTTATTGTCACTGCTACTGAATATTTCACTAAATGGGTGGAGGCAATCCCACTCACCTCTACTAAATCTAGCCCAATCATTAATTTTATATATCAGCATATCATCTTCCGCTTTGGTGTTCCACATAAACTTGTTATGGACAATGGGAAGTCCTTTAAAAACAAGGACCTTAAAAAAATATCAGTGATGCATTTAAGATCCAACTTAGCTTTTCTTCCCCGTATTATCCTCAAGCTAATGGCCAAGTTGAGGCCACTAATAAAACTCTTCGAAATATCTTGGCCAAGACTATCGACCAAGCAGGACGAAATTGGCATCTCCAACTTCCCTTTGCTTTGTGGGCCTATCACACTAGCATTCACACTTCCACAGGGGCTACTCCATTTTCTCTAGGTGTACAGCTCCGAAGCCCTTCTTCCCCTTGAAATTCAAATTCCATGTTTACGTGTGTCTCTTCGCAACTTCATTTCTGATGAATATTATCACTAGGAACGTCTAATGAAACTTGAGTTATTAGACAAGCGTTGGTCTTCTCACTCTTGATCACCATCATGTCTATCAAGATCATATCCAATGGGCCTATAACAAACACATCAAAGAGTGCATGATTTTAAAATAGGTGACCTGGTTTTAAAGGAAAATCAAAACGTCACTACCTTAGAAAGGAGCCAACGGGGAAAATTTTCTCCCAATTGGATTGGACCATATATTATCACACATAAGTATGGGTCTGGGGATTATCACTTAGCTTCTCTTGATGGTAAACTAGAGATCAAACCCCTTAATGCATTGCACTTATGGCCAATATCTTGTCAATACATGCATTTATGAGCATAGTTCTATCTTTAGACCATGTCTCCACCATTATCCACTTCAGTCTATCATGGTAATGATATGAATTATGTGGTCTACCATCATTGCTTTGATATGACCTTGAATATGAGTACCATGGATCTACTTATAGCATATTCATTATGGATAAGTTCTCCCATTTGGTGATAACCCTATAATCATTACATCCATCACCCTCTCATTTTCCTATGACAGTCATGTAAAGGGTATAGGGGTGTCTCCTGTACCATCATTATCCCCTCCTAAGTGGTCTACTTTGCTATCCCCAGCTCTCCCCCATGTGAAGCTAACATCCATGCATACAAAAAGAAGTCAAAGTTATCCAAAAATAGACTGATCCCTCAAAGGACAACTATTCATACAAAACAAGCAAAAGGTAGAATAAAAAGAAAAGCATGCAAATTAAAATCAAAATCAAAGCAAAAATCAAAAGAAATAGACCGATCCCTCGAAGGACGGCTATCATGTATTTTATTCTCACCATCCATGTTATATATACAGTAGACCATACCCTCGAAGGATGGATACTCTTTTGTTATGGCATTCAGAAAGCTTCCCGCATTGATCAACTTTCTTCTATTATTGTTCTTTCCCTTTCCCAGAGATGGGGCATAGACTTAAGGAACACCACCTTTGGAGAACCTTCTTCCCGCATACAGGTTACATCTCAAATCCCTCGTCATGTCGATATTAATATTATGAGAATCTTTCATCCATATCTCCCTCTTGGTCTTTTGGTATAATCAAATCTCATTAGTTATGTACTAACACCTGCTATCGGCTGCAAGTGCAATGCTTTGAGTAGTGCCTTTTCTTGTTTACTTCTTATCCGGTTAAAAGCATAACTTTCTTACATGGCCCTTGCTATGGTTATGTGACACCCATCTCATCAAAATCATCTTTTATTACAATTATGTTTTTTAGAAATCAAATTTCATATCATCAAATCTGCATCTATATTTTTACTCTTAAGGATGTTCCCTATTAACATCATCCATAAATCCATGAAATCTGTTACTGTTTCTACACACTCTCTTTGATACACTATTTGGTTTGGGAATTCTACTTGATCTCCATTACAGTTTGTGAATTCTACTTGAGATTATCTCTCAAGTAGCATTCATTATCCGAGCATCTTCTCATCCCCCACCATGACCAATGTTATCTTTCTCCATCCATCCTCTCACATCGTCCTTCTCTTCTCTATAATCATCCATGCATTATCCTTCTCTTCGCTCTTATTTTTGTTTGTCATCTAGCACTGACATCATCACAGGCCTTTCATCCCCAGCTTGGCACATCTGCGTAACTCCCCACGTAGCACAGAAATCCTACTCAAGGTAGACCTGTCATTCTAGACAAGGTCTCATTTGTAATCATGTCTGTTGACCATTCCTTCCTCCTAGTCACCTTTGTCAACCCAATTGTCTCCTAAAATTCACCCCATCTCATTCTCCATTGCTCTTCTCACCCACTTCTTCCTTCTCCATTGTTTCTTCGATACTTCACATGTCCTCCACCTAGGCTATTATTTTTGTGTTTTTCTCTTAATATCCTTTTACTGGCATCTATTTTATCATTACATTTCCCTTTCATTCTTCTTTTGGCTTGACAATCCTACTTAACCACCCATTTTGTGCAGGCTTCTTAATCACAATGCATCTCTTTCTTAAGATCCTACCGCTGTAGAAACTCCTCCATTGTTTTCTATTCCATTCAACACTATAAACATCTTCCTACTCCATAAATTTTGCTTAACGCTTGGATATCATCACTCGCACAACATAGGAATCCTAATTGATAATTCCCCTTACACTCTCCATCCTACACCACATACATTCCTCCATCCACTCATGTCACACTCCTTTGTTTCCTTGTTATCACCTCCTTTCATCTCTTGTTCCATTTTGGTATACACCACTCAGTCTTTTCATCATTCTTCTTCTTCTTTAGCTTGGTGATCCTACTTAACCATTCCTACGGCATGGCGATCTTACTTAAGAGTCTCTCTTAAAAATTATCTATTTTCTTCCCTTTCCCCTTTACTCCACATTCCCACCATCCGTATTTTCTCTTCATTCCCCATAAACACATCCTCTTCCCTCCTCTTTTTTTCCTCGCACAAAATATCTCAAACTTCCTCAAATATCATCTCCATCATCCCTCATTTAGAAATCTAACTTAACCACTTCATACCATTTCTTACTATGTCTTGTTCCTTCATCTTTACTTCTTTCATCTTCATCCACATCCTCATCCATTACATTATCTCCTCATCATCCTCTCCACACCATTCATTATCCCTCCTTTCTTTACTCTTTCCACTCCATTTTCTAGAGTACTCCCACATATCTACCACCATACTTACTCATCATTATCGTTGTTCATCTTCTAACATTATGTCATCCTCATATTCCATTTTCACGCTAAGAATTATTAGTGGACTTCTCCTATAATTCATTTATCCCCATTCTACACATACCTGTTCACAACTTTTTACCTCCTCCATTTTCACTCCCTTCATTTTTTATTTTGTGCCCTCTGATCATTATTGGAGGATTTATCCTAACATTGCTCTATTGGTATTTCCTTTCCATCTTCCTTTCACCTTCTTCAATATCTCTACTGTCTTCATCATACACTGTCTTTGCATCATTTTCTTTGTTGTCCTCTCCTCCTTTCTACCCTTGGTTTTCTTTCATTTCCTCTGTATCATCTTCATCCCCTCTTCTCCTTACACTTTCATCCTACTTCTCCATTGATAACCTGACTCACCAGCGTTGTCCCATATTTTTAATCATCCCACCATCCACATGCATTTCCATGTGTTCTGTTTCATATTCTTTACTTGGGTCTTACCCCTAACACTGGGATTCAATTCCCTTCTTGTTTCAGCTCTATCATCTCTTCTTTCCCTCCTATTTCCATTTCCCCCATTACTGAACTTCTTTCTCTACCACCCCTATCTTATTCCATCTCTATACATTAGTTTCTTTTCCATTCTTTCATCTCCTCTGCAGTCTCCTAGCTCCTCCTTGTTTTTCTTTCTCTTTTCTATTCTACTTCCTCTCCCATCTTTCTCTAACTTCTTCATCTTCTTCATCTCCTTCATCTTTCCATCCTACTATTCCTATTCATCTCTCCTATCATCCTTCTCTAATATTCTTCACATCTTCTCCTTCTCATCTCTGTCATCTCTTTCATGATCCATTCTTTCTCTCCCTTTGTTTTTGATCTCCATCTCCCTTTCATCCTTCTCTTCTGTCATTTTCTTGTCTTCTTCTTTGTCCTTCATCATTTCTTTCTTCCACCATTTCTCCTCTTTATTATCTTTGTTTCTTCTTTATTACGGTACATCTGTGTACGTTCACCATCTTCTCTACTATTCTTTCCCTTCTCATCTCATCTTCTTCTTGTTTAAACTTCCTCCTTCCCTTCTTCTCTTACTCTCTTTCTCTATTTTCTTTTTCTCCAGGTCCCTCGTACCTTACCTATTTATTTCCCCCTTATCTTTTCCCACTACCTTCTTATTAACTATCATTCTCTCTCTTTTTTGCTTTCATCTATCTTCTCACCTCTCTTATCGTCCTTCTCTACTATTTGATTCCTCTCCTCCACCACGTCCACTCTACTCCAACCATGTCCGATTCTCTTATCTCTATCATCTATCATCTACATCTTTCATCCCATCTTCCTATGACATTTTTGTCTTGGAGGATACCATAACGGCCATCACCTATCTGATCTTGTTCTCTTCCATGAATATTTTCTCTACTTTTGTTTTGTCACAAAAGTATCTTGACTTCTTATCCTACTTATCAAACAAGTGGGAATGTTTTCACCTTCTAATTTGCTAACACTTATGCATATTTCCTATGAAACATGATTACCATCATATTTATCACCCTTTTGTGGTATTTTATCTCACCCTTCTATCCTATCTATTCATCATGTCCCCATTTGTGATTATTCCCCCTGGGGCATATCTTTACGTATCCATCTCCCATTATGTCATCTTCATGCCCTATCATGGGGCACCTTTTCATCCTTGTACTTGTCAATACATATAATTCACATTTTTTATCCTTCTCGTGCCCTTGTGCTAGGGCATCATTATCTTCATCCTCGTCCCTTTTGTGGATGCATGATTTTGTTCACATGATTCCTCACAAACAAAGGATTGTGCATATCTTTCACATTCAGTTGCACATATTTTGATGTTTTCCTATGACCCATTGGTCATCACGGTTTACATCCATACTGCAGTGGTCTTCACCCACTCATTGGTCTGTAGAACGTTGTCGTCTGTCTCCATTGAGACCACAATTGTCCTCTACCGATGTGATATTGGAGTCACCACCATACTTTTTTTCATTGTTATTGCGATCCTTTTTTGCCTGGGGCATCTTGCCTTTGGTCATGTCTTCATCCATCTTCAGACACATATTTCATCTAACCCTTTTTATTTTTGTCTCGTGGCTTGCTATCGCAAACCACTCAACAAAAAGGGGCAAATGTAGACACATATTTTTGGTATAGTAACCCCTCTGCCATCATCTCGCATTCATAACAAATTCTCCTCCCTCTTTTCTTTTGTTCTAAATCCTATCCATCTACATTTTAATTAATTCATAGTTTTAATTAATTAATGGGTTCTACATAACCTATTTAATAATCCAAATATTTTCATATCCCCCAAAAAATAATGCAAAACATGGGCAATAATACACCCATCCGACATCCCACTCTTAAAATTCAAAAAGAGAATACATTATTTCACCTAATATCCCCACCTCTTATCACATCCTTATCCCATTTTCTTTACTTTAAGTCAAATTGTGAGCCCAGCGTTGAATCACATCACCTCTTTTAATCAGGGTTACTTTACTCAACCTTGAGTATCTTTTAACCCACAGTCTAACCTCACCATTAGGCTATAAATATGGGCTTTCCCCCTTTGGAAAGTTAAGTTAGAAAATTTGGGAAAATGATGTTTTGAATTCTTAGCTTCATGTTTATCATTTACATTCTCATGATGTCCTTATAATGATAATGTAATCCCCACGATACTCTACTCTTGATTCGTTATTTCATGTAGCATGGTTCTTGTTGCACGTTGTGTTCGAATCAGATCAATAGCACCATATACACACCCGTAGTGTCAGGTTCCTTTTATTTATCAAGATTGCATGTTGTTTTTTTATCTTATATTTTATCATTATTTCTTATCACACGGGGGTTGATAGCCACCGAGGAAGTTAACGCTTCCTGGATCTGCTTTGTCAGGCAGCCCCCACATAAAATATCTAATCAATCTTTCTCTAGTGTCTGTGAGTTGCAAGTTTGCTGGGATCACAGTGAGGAGTTCAACATCGAATTTGTGACCGTATCATCCATCACCATATCTAAGTTACTAAGCCCTTACATACTCAACATTTTTTTGTGTTTGTTGATTTCTTATACACTAATCTGGATAGGAAGCAAGAAACTTTGATCATTTAGTTGAAATCAGGACCATGTGGTTCTCCATTTCATTATGTGTATGTGGTGTTGATTAGAGTTTCCTACTTCCTGTCTAGATGAGTGCACAAGAAATAAACAAACACAAAACAATTTCTAGTATACAAGGGCTTAGTACCTTGGAGATGGCGATTGATAATACAGGCACAAATTTGATGTCGAACTCCTTGGTGTGATCCCAGCAAGCCTGCAGCTCACATACACTAGAGAAAGATTGATTAGAGATTTTATGTAGGGGCTACCTGACAAAGCAAATCCGGAAAGCGTTAACTCCCTCGGTGGCTGTCAACCCCTATGTGATAAGAATACTGATAAAATAGAATCCAAACAAATAACATGCAAGCTGATAAACAAAAGAACCTGAAGGATGATAGTATGTAGATGGTGCTATTGATTAGATGTGTGCAACATGAATCTCACTACATGAATCGAATCATGAGCAAAGTACTATGGAAATTCCACATGTTATCACAAAGACAAAATAATAATGATATTATGATAAATGGCTAAAATTCCTTAGCATTCACCCAAATTTTCTAACATTTTCTTCCTTTTCAAATATGGGGAAAACCCATATTTATAGGTTAATGGTGAGGTTAGACTACATGTTAAAAGATACTCAGGGTGAGTAAAGTAACCTTGATTAAAGAAGTGATGTGATTAAGCGGGGCTCACAATTTGAATTAAAGTAAAGAAAAATATAAGGATGTGATAATAGGTGGGGATATTAGGTGAAATAAAGTATTCTCTTTTTGAATGATTAAGAGTGGGATGTTAGATGGGTGCATTATTGCCCATGTTTTGAATAATGTGTGAGGGATGGGGAATAATGCCCAAAAATCTAAATTATCAAATGGGTCCATATGGAGCTCATTTGGTAATTAATTAAATAAGGTGAATAAATGGATGGGATTTTATTTAAATTAAACAAAATAAAAGGTGAGAGGGGAAGTTAGATGAATGTGAGATACGGAAGGGCGCTATACCAAAAATTGGTATCTACATTTGCCCATTTTTGTTGAGTGGTTTGTGATAGCAAGACACGAGACAAAAACAAAAAGGGTTAGATGAAATATGTGTCTGAAGATGGATGAAGACATGACCAAAGGAAAGATGTCCCAGGAAAAGAAGGATCACATTAATAATGAACAAAAACTATGGCGGTGACTCCAATATCACATCGGTAGAGGACGATTGCGGTCTCAATGGACATAGATGATAACGTTCTACAGACCAGTGAGTGGGTGAAGACCACTGCAATATGGATGTAAACCCTGATGACCAATGGGTCATATCAAAATATGTGTAACATGAATGCGAAAGATTTGTGTAATCCTTTGTCTGCGAGGAATAGTGCAAAAAAAAATCATGTGTCTGCAAAAGGGATGAAGATGAAGATAATGATGCCCCAACACAGGGCACGAGAAGGACAAAAATTGAGTTATATACACCAAAAAGTACAAGGATGAAAAGATGCCCCAAGATAGGGCACAAAGATGACATAACAAGAGATGTATGTGTCAATAAAAATGCCTTAGGGGGAATAATCATAAATGTGCACATGATGAGTAGATAGGATAGAAAGGTGAGATAAAATTTCCTAAAAGGGTGATAATTATGATGGCAATCACGTTTCATAAGAAAGATGCATAAGTGCTAGCAAATTAGAAGGTGAAAAAGAAGTCCTACTTGTTCGGTAAGTAGGATAAGAAGTCAAGATACTTTTTGTGATAAAGAAAAATTAGAGAAAATATTCATGGAAGAGTACAAGATCAGATAGGTGTCGTCTGTTATGGTATCCTCCAAAACAAAAATGTTCCAGAAAGATGGGATGAAAGATGTAGATGATAGATGATAGAGATAAGAGAAATCAGACATGGTTGGGGTAGAAAGGACAAGGTGGAGGAGAGGGATCAAATAGTAGAGAAGGATGATAAAAGAGGTGAGAAGATAGATGAAAGCACAAAAGAGAGAGAATGCTAATTAATAATAAGGTAGTGGGAAAAGAGAAGAGGAAAATAAATAGGTAAGGCATGAGGGACTTGGAGAAAAATTAAACAGAGAAAGAGAGTAGGAGAAGAAGGGATGGAGTAAGTCTAAATAAGAAGAAGATAAGATGAGAAGGGAAAAGAGATTAGAAGAGAAGGTGAATGTACAGAGATATATCATAGTAAATAAGCAGCAGAGATAATAAAGAGGAGAAATGGTGGAAGAAAGAAATGATGAAGGACAAAGAAGAAGACAAGAAAATGATAGAAGAAAGGATGAAAGGGAGATGGAGATCAAAAACAAATGGGAGAGAAAGAATGGATCATGAAAGAGATGATAGAGGTGAGAAAGAGAATATGTGAAGAATATGAGAGAAGGATGATTGGAGAGATGAATAGGAATAGTAGGATGGAAATATGAAGGAGATGAAGAAGATGAAGAAGTTAAAGAAGATGGGGTAAGAAGTAGAACAAAAAAGAGAAAGAAGGGAACTAGGAAGATAGGGGTGGTAGAGAAAGAAATCCAGTAATGGGGTAAATGGAAATAAGAGGGAAAAAAGAGATGATAGAGCCAAAATAGGAAGGGAATGGAATCCCCATGTTAGGGGTAAGACCGAGGTAAATAATATGAAACAGACCGCATGGAAATGCATGTGGATGGTGGGATGATTAAAAATATGGGACAACACTAGTGAGTCAGGTTATCAATGGAGAAGTAGGACGAAAGTGTAAGGAGAAGAGGAGATGAAGATGATACAAATGAAATGAAAGAAAACTAAGGGTAGAAAGGAGGAGAGGACAACAGAGAAAATGATGCTAAGGAAGTAGATATATTGAAGAAGGTGAAGGGAAGATGGAAAGGCAATACCAACGGAGGGATGTTAGGATAAATCCTCCGATAATGATCATAGGGCACAAAAGGGAAAAGGAAGGAAGATAAAATGGAGGATGTAAAAAGGAGTGACCTGATATGAGTAGAATGGGGATAAATGAATTTTAGGGTAAGTCCACCGATAATTCTTAGCGTGAGAATGAAAGATGATGATGACATAATGTTAGATGAACATTGATAATGACGAGTAGATATGGTGGTAGATATAGGGAAGTATCCTAGAAAATAGACTGGAAAGAGTAAAGAAAGGGGGGATAACGATGTGTAGGAAGATGAAGGTGAGGAGAGAATGTAATGGATGAGGATGTGGATGAAGATGAAAGAAGTAAAGGTGAAGGAACGAGACATAGTAAGAAATGGTATGAAGTGGTTAAGTCAAATTTCTGAATGAGGGATGATGGAGATGATATTTGAGGAAGTTTGAGATATTTTGTATGAGGAAAAAGAGAAGGGAAGAGAATGTGTTTATGGGGAATGAAGAGAAAATACGGATGGTGGGAATATGAAGTAAAGAGGAAAGGAAAGAAGATGGATCATTATTAAGAGAGACTCTTAAGTAAGATCGACATGCCGTAGGAATGGTTATGTAGGATCACCAAGCCGAAGAATAATAAGAATGATGAAATTACTGAGTGGTATATACCAAAACAGAACAGGAGATGAAAGGAGGTGATAACAAGGAAACAAAGGAGGGTGACATGATTGGATGGAGGAATTTATGCAGTGTAGGATGGAGAGTGTAAGGGGAATTCCTAATTAGGATGGCTATGTTGTGTGAGTGATGATGTCAGAGCGTTAAGCATAAGTTATGGAGTAGGAAGATGTTTCTAGTGTTGAATGGAATAGAAAACAATGAAGGAATTTCTACAGTGGCAAGATCTTAAGAAAGAGATGCATTGTGATTAAGAAGTCTACGTGGAATGGGTGGTTAAGTAGGATCACCAAGTTGAAAGAATAATGAAAGGGAAATGGAATGATAAAATAGATGGCAGTAAAAGGATATTAAGAGAAAAACACAAAAATAATGGCCTGGGTGGAGAACATGTGAAGTATCAAACAAACAACGAAGAAGTATGAAGTGGGTGAGAAGAGAAGAGAATAATGAGATGAGGCTGATTTTAGGAGAAAATTGGGTTGAAAAAGGGGACTAAGAGGAAGGAATGGTCAACAGACATGATCACGAATGAGAACTTGTCCAGAATGACAGGTCTACCTTGAGTAGGGTTTTTGTGTTGAGCGAGGAGTTACGCAGATGTGCCAAGCTAGGGATGAAAGGTCTGTGATGATGAAGAAGATGATGTCATTGTTAGATGAAAAACAAAAATAAGAGCAATGGAAAAGACAATTGGTGGATGATTTTAGATAAGAGAAGGATGATGCAAGAGAATGGATGGAGAAAGATAACATTGGTCATGGTGGAGGATGATAAGTTTCCAGATAATGAATGCTACTTGAGAGATAATCTCAAGTATAATTCACAAACTGTAGCGGAGATCAAGTAGAATTCCCAAACTAAATAGTGTATTAAAGAGAGTGTGTAGAAATAGTAAAATATTTCATAGATTTATGGATGATATTGATAGGGGACATCCTTAAGAGTAAAAAATAAAAAATAAAAAAATATACATGTAGATTTAATGATATAAGATTTGATTTAAAAACACAATTGTAATAAAAGATGATTTTTATGAGATGGGTGTCACATAACCATAACAAGGGCCATGTAAGAAAGTTATTCTTATAACCGGATAAGAGGTAAACAAGAAAAAGGTACTACTTAAAGCATTGCACTTGCAGTTGATAGCAGGTGTTAGTACATAACTAATGAGATTTGATTATACCAAAATATGGATGAAAGATTCTCATAATCTTAATATTGACATGAAGAGGGATTTGAGATGTAACCTGTATGTGGGAAGAAGGTTCTTCAAATATGGCGTTCCTTAAGTCTATGCCCTAGCTCTGGGAAAGGGAAAGAACAATAATAGAAGAAATTTGATTGATGTGGGAAGCTTTCCAAATTTCATAACAAAAGAGTAGCCATCCTTTGAGGGTATGGTCTACTATATATATAGATGGCAATAATGATAGCCGTCCTTCGAGGGATTGGTCTATTTTTTTGGATAACATTTGACTTCTTTTTGTATGCATGGATGTTAGCTTTACATGGGGGAGAGCTAGGGATAGCGAATTAAACCACTTAGGAGGGGATAATGATGGTACAGGAGACACCCTGATACCCCTTTACATGACTGTCATAGGAGAATGAGAGGGCGATGGATGTATTGATTACAGGGCTCTCACTGATTGGGAGAACTTATCCATATTAAATATGATATAAGTAGATCCGTGGTACTTATATTCAAGGTCATATCAAAGCAGTGATGGTAGACCACATAATTCATATAGTTACCATGATAGATGGAAGTGAATAATGGTGGAGACATGGTCTACAGATAAGACTATGCTCATAAGTGTGTGTACTAACAATAGAATGGCCATAAGTGCATTGCATTAAGGGTCTTGATCTCTAGTTTACCATCAAGAGAAGCTAAACAATAAGCCCCAAACCCATACTTATGTGTGATAATATATGGTCTGATCCAGTTGGGAGCAAGTATTTCCTACTAAATCCTTGATTAACGTTGTGTTCAAGATAAGACAAGAATTTGGTAGGATGAGATATAATGAGATAGATGAGTAAAGGTAAAAAATATTCACTATCCTCTTAAGGAAGTGATAATATACGTCCCTAACGAGACGTATAGATGGTGCTCCAAAGAAGGGGAAATTATGACCACAATGGTGGATTTTGAATAAGATGGAATGGATTAAATAGAACACCATGAGATAGATGAGATGGAATCTATGTGTTGTTTTTAAAATTGAATAAACAAGAGAAATATATGTGTCACATCGAGATGAAACATGGCCACTAGGGTGGACTTAGGTGAAAAATGTGGTCCTTTTTGGAAGGACAAGTAGGGCCTCAACGGAGGACTTTGATGACACAATCATGGCCACAAAGGTGGCTTCAGTGAAAAAGATAAGTATAGTCTCTTAACGGAGAAAAAAACATGGCCACCATAGTGGGCTTAAGATGAAAATAAATGGTCCCTTAAGGGATAGACACATATGGCCACAAAAGTGGGTTTTAAATGAGATGAAGATTTGGATGGGGTTAGTTTAGACTAGATGTATTTGGATGAGGTAAATAAACCAATGTCAAGGATTAAAGTCTCCCAGCGTGAAAGGAGAATTGTTTAGATATGAAATGCATTAGTTGGATAAGGACAAGCGGAGGTGACTCCCTAGTGAAAGAGATTGTATTGATGTAGGAAAATTAGATGTGGATGATTAGGTAGATGTGTTGGGGAGCATAGGAAAATAGTGTTGATGAATAAGGGGGGACATTCTGTATGAGTAATAACATGTGAAGGAGAGATGTTAATGAAGGATGGAGGAGAAGACTTAGAGACTTTGATAGACATGGAATTAGTTACAGATAAAATGGTAGAGGAAAAATCCTCAAAAAGGTAGTCTCTTTCAATGAGATCATGGATGACAGTTTGAAGAGCCTTACAACACTTAGTGCTATGACCCGGGGTACGATGGTAGGCACAACTGATATGGTGATTAAACTAGGGTGGCCTCTTACTATGTGGGTTAAATTCCTTGATAGGTGGAAGCGTAATGGAAGAAATTTGCAATAAGTGTTGAAGGGTTTCTACATACGATTCAATTAATACATTAGTATATGTATTTTTTTGGGAATCCTTTAACGTAGATCTTGATGAAATTTCTTGGGAAGTGGTTGTATGAGCTGTCGTGGAGGATTGCTTCATATTGTTCCACAATTTTGATTCAAATCTTGAGGGAATGCTAGATGTTTTTAATTTTTCTTGGTGGAGTGATTGTGATGCCTTAGATGGAGATTGATGTTACCCCAAAATAGATGATGATCCATAGGGATCCAAAATGAATTTACTTCATCAAAACAGTCAGCACGAAGAAGGAAAAATGAAAACATGGAGGTTCTGTATTTTAGTAACATGACCACCGCTTTGTGTAGAGTGGCAGTTATAGAACCACCACCCATTCAGGGCAGCAGTCCTGGGACCTCCGGTCTACATTATGTGGCGATCCTGGCTCTTTCAGATAGAAAACAAAAATATGAAATGAACAGTGAAAAATTTGGAAAGTTATTTGTATCTCTTCTCCTACATGACGTTTCCCATTCTCCAGTGCATGGGAGGACATGGGAGACGCTATAAATACATGTTGTAGAAGAGGGTAGGGGCATCGAATCATGAAAGCAAGTGAGCAAGAAGTTCTTAGTGCTGGAATTGTGTTTTGTAGAAGAAAGGAGTGTTGAGACAGAGCACGCAAGTATTTGGGAGCAAGTGTGAGATATTATCTACTTCTCTTTCATACTTATTGTAAATTTTGTACTTGTTATTTTGAATTGGCCAATAAAAGTGGGAAGAAAGAGAAATTTCCCTTCCTGACTAGTTTTTCCTCCTCTGGAGGTTTCCAGGGTAAAATTTATTGGTGTTTATAAACTTAAATTATTTCCTTTCCCACAATTGTGGATTCTAAGCATAAGCATAATTCATTCACTAGCTATATCTATCATTTTCTAATAGAAAGTAGAACAACATCATTTATTTGTGTTTCTGTGGATAATTACAAAGTTGAAGAGTTTACAGATCATTTTGGTATTAGAGATAACAATTATCTAGGAGTGTGGTATTCGTTCTTGGATTTTTATGATAGTGACGAGATCTAAAGGTGAAGAGGCTTTACCTTGCGATCCAGAAATTTCTACAAAGAAGTGGAAACAGAGAATTTGGTGAAAAATGGAGGAAGAGAACTTGGTCCGTAGAATTGAGATGCTGGAGACCATGATGGACAGGATGTTTAGAAGGCAAGAAAAGCTTGCTGATTTACAAAAGACAACTTCTATCAAACAAGACTCCATGGACTCAATGGTTTGGGGCTTACCTGAAAAGTTTGGCATATGAAGGAGCCACCATGAGGAAAGTTATGGGGAAGAGCATGAAGAAGAGACTTCAAACACAAGAGAAAAGGTAAAATCCGATCATGCTCCTTTTAAAGTTGAGATGAAAGTTGATATTAAAAGCTTTGAAGGAGAAGTAGATGCGGAGTTGCTTGATAAATGATTAAAACTATTAGAAATATACTTTAGCATCCATAATGTCACTGAGGCAAAAAGGATCACCTTTGCACGTCTCAAAATGGAGGGACACGCTCTGGTTTGGTGGGAAACTCATCTAACCACTTGTGAAAGAAGAAGAGTCCTATTGTGAAATCTTGGAAAAAATTTAAAGAATTACTTAGAGCTAACTTCTATCCTATTAGCCACAAGACTGACCAAATGATTAAATGGCAGTATTTTAGACAAGGCAATGGTCAAAGTGTGCAGGACTATACAACGGAGTTTCGGAGGCAAGCCATGTTGCTAAACATGGAATTGGAGGATGAGGATATTCTTACTAAGTACTTGGGAGGACTTCACACTCACCTTCAAAGAAAATTCATCTCCACCAAGCCAAAATATCTCAGCGAGGCATGTGTGCAAGCATACTACATAGATGATGAAAAGAAGCAAGGAGAAGCAGAGCCGATGGAAAAGCAGTCGACAAATCACTAGAAAAAAGAGTATGGGAAAACAAGAAACAAGGGTAAGTGGAAAGGGAAAGGTAAACAAACTGCCACTACTGTAAATACTTGTAAAGATCCCAATAGTTTTTGAAAGAACTATGATATCAATGGCCATATTGACGCTACATGTTGGAAGGTGCATTCGGAGTTGCATCTGAAGAACCGAACCAAGGACTTGAAGAAGTCCATGACAACTGTAAGAATAGAAGGGGAGGTGTAAATCGAAGATGAATTTGATGTAGATGAAAGGCTTTGGTGCACAGCCACCAACATGGACAGCCAGGAAGAGGATATGAGTAGACTATTCCAGATCAAGATAACTAAGGTAAATACTTTGGTTGATACCGGTTCTCAGTCTAACTTGATTTCTGAAGCAGTTGTAAAGAAGATTGGTCTTGAGACTTACTAGAATCCACACCCTTATCATTTGGGTTTGGTGAAGAAGGGTGTTGAAATTTAGGTAACAAGAAGATGTAAGGTCAAGTTTGGGATAAATTCCCAATATATTGATGTTTTGGAAGTTGACGTTATTCCACTTGATCCTTTTGATGTTGTATTCAGGAGTCCTTACTTGTATATCAGGGATGCTATATTTATGAGAAGGGAAAAATGTTTCGGATGGGTTAAGGAAGGGATCAACTACAACATCCAGGAACACCAGCGTAAGACACGGGTTACTATGGTGAGTGCTCACTAAGCAAAATGACTTATTCAGGAAAATCAGAATCAGTTTTGTTTACTTTTGTTAAAGGATAAACAAGATGGGGTAGAAGTTTTAGAGATTTCTAAACAAGGAAAGCATGATTTGGATAGTATTATTCAGTCCTTTCAGGAATTTTTTAAGGCTCCCAGTGGGTTACCACCAAAATGGTAAGTAGATGATGAGATTCAACTATTGCTAAATTCCCCTCTACCAAACATCGAGTTATATAGGTAATCCTTGCTTGAGAGTACTGAAGTAAAGAAACAAATCTAGGAACTACTAGACCAAGGGGTGATAGGTTTGAGCACCTCACCATATGGTTCGCCTATTGTGATGGTTCCAAAGAAGAATGGTTCTCGGATAATGTTCATCGACTACCGCACTTTGAACAAGATCACCATAAAGAGAAGATATCCACTTCCTTGCATAAATTATCTCTTGGACCAGCTTCAGCATGCCAAATTCTTCACAAAGTTGGATCTCAAGTTTGCTTATCACCAAGTTAGAATGAAGGAGGAGGATATATGGAAGACCACCTTCAAAACAAAACAAGGTTTTTATGAATGGTTAGTACTTCCTTTTGGGTTATGCAATGCAACCGCTACATTTATGAGATTGATGAATGATGTATTGCGGGATTTTATTGATTCACGTGTTATTGTATATTTAGACGATATTCTGATTTTAGTGCCACATGGGAGGAGCATCTAATCCATTTACATCAAGTCTTGCAAGTTCTCAGGGAGAAACAACTGCTTTGTAATATGAAGAAATGTGAGTTTTCTGAATAATCACTTGTCTATCTTGGGCACATGGTTGGAGGAGGATAGCTACGAGTGGATCCAAAGAAGGTGGAAGCCATCACCAACTAGCCAACACCTACAGGAGCCATAGAGACTAGGAGTTTTTTTGTGGGAGCAGTACAGTACATTTGGAAGTTCATTTCGTGTTTCTCCATGATTCCACCACCTCTACACACAGTGGCCATAAAGAGTAAGGGTTTTGACTAGGGTAAGGAACAAGAAAAATCCTTTGAGTTATTAAAATACAAGATTAGTCATGCTCCAGTACTTTCTCTTCCTAATTTACATCAGCCTTTTGAAGTAGAGACATATGCTAGTGATTACGCCATGGGCGCAGTGTTGCTTCAATGAGGTAAACCTATATGTTATCATTCTAAAAATTTCACTTTAGAAGTTAAAGGATATTCAATATATGATAAGGAAATGTATGCACTAGTTTAGGTAATTAAAAAATGGAAGCATTATTTGTTGGGTAAAGAGAATATTGTGCACACTGACCATAAACCTCTCCAATATTTACAAGCATAGTGTAAATTGCAGCAGGAAAGGAACTACAAATGGATGGGGTTCCTTCATCAGTTCCATCTAGTGATAAAATACAAGAAGGGTAGTACAAACTTGGTGACAGACACGTTGTTTAGGCCACCCACATAGGAGAAGTTTTCTTGTTTGGCCACTATCTCTCAGATTGAGCCCTTCACAAAGGAAGCTTACGAAGAGGCATATGCCTAGGAGAAAGACTTTTGGGGTGACATTTCAGCAGTTGCAATCCCAAGGGGCTGAAAGGACAAGGATTGAAGATTTTTATCTCAAAGACGGGCTGCTCTACTAATGGGGGAAGCTTTGCATGCCAAAAGAAGAGAGAATTCTAATGATTAGGGAAGCACATACCTCGAAAGTAGTGGGACATTTTGGTGTTGGTAAGACCCTATCCAACTTGCAAAGGTACGTGTATTGGCCCAATATGCAAGAATAAGTATCAAAATTTATACGTGGATGTAAACTCTGTTGTACTAGCAATCCTAAGACTAGAATGGAGGGTTTATATATGCCTTTGCCAGTACCTACTCATCCATGGGAGGACATTTCTATGGATTTTCTAGGAGGATTACCTATGTCTAAACATGGCCATGACTATCTATATGTTGTTGTTGATAGATTTAGTAAGATGTGTATTCTTATGGCATGTAAGAAGATAGTAAAAGCACATGAGGTAGCAAATCTTTTCTTTGCTAATGTATGGGCACATTTTGGTTTGCCAAAGTCTATTGTTTCTGACAGGGATTCCAGCTTCTTAGGGAAGTTTTGGACTACTTTGTGGGACAAGATGGATACCAGGTTACAGAGGAGCACAACTTTCCATCCACAGACAGATGGACAGATAGAGGTGGTAAACAGGACTTTGGTACAATTGATTAGAGGGTATAACGGAAAATATCTAAGGTCTTGGGATGATTCCTTAGCCTACATTCAACATTCCTATAACCGAGTAGTACACACATCCACTATTAAGTCACCATTCGAAGCATGCTTGGGATATCTACCTACAAATCTGTTGGACATAGCAGTTGGGCAGCAGGATGAGGAGGAGACATGAGACATAGAGGTGACTAGAGCAAACAAATTCATTAAGAGGATCCGGAAAATCCATCTCAAAGTCAAAGAACAGAAAGAGAAATATCAAGCCAAGTATAAAGCTAGGCATGATAAACATAGGAGAGAACATAAGATGCATATTGGAGATAGAGTTTAGCTTTACTTGAGCAAGGAGAGATTACAAGGTCAAGCACGGAAACTCAAGCCACTACGATATGGGCCCTTCACCATATTGGAGCAGGTTGGATAAAATGATTTTTGGCTTGACTTGCCACCATTTATGAGGATGTACTCTGTAGTAAACTGTGAGAACTTGCATCTATATGAGCCATCCATGCTAGATGAAGATGAAGGTCTACAGTTGCTACCTTCCATTGAGGATTGTGTCATGGACTCATGAGGAAAATTGGAGGAGTATGTAGTGTTGCATCAGAAGATCAGAGAGACAAGGAGAGGTCCACAAGAGTCTTGGCAGATTGGACTAAAAGGAAAGACACCAAGGCAGGCCCAGTGATACTCAAAGGAGCAAGTGAGGGAATTATTTCCCCATATACTCCCCCACTAAGCTTTTGTGGGACCAAAAGCCTCCTAAGCAGGGAAGGTGTGATCCATAGGGATCCAAAATGAATATACTTCATCAAAATAGTCAGTACAAAGAAGGAAAAATGAAAACACGGAGGTTCTGTCTTTTAGTATAAGGACCGCCGCTCTGTGTAGAGCAGTGGTTATAGAACCACTGCCCAACCAAGGCAGTGGTCCTGGGACAACCGGTCTGCATTGGGCGGCGGTTATGGTTCTTTTGGACAGAAAATGAAAATATGAAATGAACAACCTAGAATTTGGACAGTTGTTCATATCTCTTCTCTTCCGTGACCTTTCCCATTCTCCAATGCACCGGAGGACATGGGAGAGGCTATAAATACATGTTTTAGAAGAGTATAGGGGCATCGAAGAATGAAAGCAAGTGAGCAGGAAGTTCTTAGTGCTAGAATTGTGTTTTGTAGAAGAAAGGAGTGTTGAGACTGAGCAAACAAGTATTTGGGAGGAAGTGTGAGATATTATCTACTTATCTTTCATACTTATTGTAAATTATGTACTTGTTATTTTTAATTGGCCAAAAAAAGTGGGAAGAAAGAGAAATTTCCCTTCCCGACTGGTTTTTCCTCCTCTGGAGGTTTCCATGATAAAATTTGTTGGTGTTTATGAGCTTAAATTCTTTCCTTTCCTACAATTGTGGATTATAAGCATAAGCATAATTCATTCACTATCTATCTCTATCATTTTCTAATAGAAAGTAGAACAACTACGTTTATTTGTTTTTCTGTGGATAATTCCAAAGTTGAAGAGTTTATAGATTATATGATACATGTTTGGTATTCGTTGGTGAAATGTCTATCTTATTTTGGGGACACACAAGAGATCGATGTGGAATTGTACCAAGGATCTTAGATTTAGATGGCAAAGGAGCATTCTTGTAAGGGGTGATACTGATTTCAGTCGGAGGGTCTAAAGGTTGTGTTGTATTTTATATGGGTGGAAAGATTAGTGTTTTCCTGGTGATGTCTGACGAAGGTGGGTTTGTTTTGGAGGCATTTATAGATAAGATGAGAGGGTTATTTGAAGTTCTTGTAAGATGCCCGGTTCTGTCCAATATTCTACAAATGATGTAGAAGAAGAGGATGGCATGTTTGACATAATTAGAAGGGTGGAAAGAGGAACTGAGAGAGAATAAATAGATGGTATAATAGGTAAAGAGGGAATAGATGTGGATGGGGGATTGTTAGGAAACTCAATGGATGAGGATGTAGAAAGATGAGTTATATTCGTTGTGGATGGGAAAGAAATTTCCCCTAAGTGAGGAAATCACCCTCCTAAGTGAGGTCATGGACGATGGTCTAAAAGGCCCTACATTGCTCAATGTCATGGCCGGGAGCATGATGATAAGTGAAAATGCAATTGGGATTGAACCATGGAGGTTTACTGCTATAAGAATCTCGATGTCTTATAGGAGGAAGCATGATTGTAGAAGTTTGAATTAGACGTTAGAGGATGTCTACGCAGGATCCAATCGAGGTGTCAAAAAGAAAGTAAACTCTTATGAGTTTTAAGATGATATTTTGGCTTGGATTTAGACGTGGAAATCTGGTATGTCGATATATAAACCATTATAGATGTTGAGGATGGGGATGGATTGTGTTGCGGATTTGATGTTTTGGTTTCAATTTTAGTGTTAGTTGATGATTCAGAGTCACGTGAACCAGACTAAGGAAGTACTTGAATAAATTTGATGGATAATGAAGGATCATCTTTAAAATATTCTTCACTTGGAGGTGGCATGGATGTGGAAGTGTGTGAAGAATGAGGGGACATTTAAATTTGAATAGATGAGGTCAACAGTGCATATGTTGAAGTGGAGGGAATAGACTTGTTTGGTTTGGGAAAAATGCATCCTTCCTTAATGAAGTCCTGAACAATGGATTGAAATGCTCTGTAATGTATGATATCATGTCCAGGGGTACAATGATATATGCAAACAAGGATGGAATTAAACCACGGTTTCTTCTTACTACCGGGGTAAAAGGCCCTAATAGGTGGAAGTGTAATTGCAGAAATTTTTAACAAATGTCATAAGACCTCCGTATATGATTCAACTAAAATATTCAGAGGTGTTGTGTCTATGAAAAATCTCTGGGATTTTGGAGGAGTGGATGTTTGAGATAATTCATATGTTGAGGAAAAAGTTTGAGTATGTTCATTTCTTGATGGCTGAAATCTAGTTGTGATTTTCATAGTGTTGGATGATTTTAGTTGAAGGGGTTTGGGGTTGGATTGTTTAGAAGAAGGAATGTTATTTTCCTATATAAGGGAATTTTGAGGTAATATTTGAGAGATTTCTTCCTTGGGAGGAATGACTATAATTTCTACTGGAGGATCCAGAGGTGGTACTAATAGAGGCGTTGAAAGGAATATTTGTTCATTGTAATCTAATGAAGGTGAAAATGGATTTGGTTGTACTGATGTATTAGAAATATTATTTGTGATTGAAGCCATTTTAATTTCTTTCAAAGGTTCTTCAAATGATGTAGGGGGGAAGGACAATGTGGATGTGGTAAGTCTCAGAATTGGGATTGGGTCTATGGTTAGCATCATGGATAAAGATGGAATAGATGTATATGATCTAATGTATGGGGTATATTTAGATGTGGAATCAATGGTGGATGTGGGAAGAGGTGCTGAGGTGAAAATAGATAGGACCAAGGTTAGTGTGTGGGTGAGAGTTAATGGATTGAAGAAAGGGGGAGAATCTAGTGATGTAGGTATGGTGATTAATGAAGAAGGTAGATCTGTGAATGGAACTGTTGATGCAAAATCACAGCACCCCTAGATGCAGATCAGGCTTCTAGGTTGATCACTCAGGCATCCAGTGTGATTGCACAACATGGAAACCTCTCTCCAAGCGTGGGACTTGTGAAACTGAGAGAGGAATCTCCAGAGAAGGCTGGTTCCTGCTCCTAAACTACCTACCACAAGCTATTCCAGTGCAGGCAAGCTAATCTAATCCTAATCTAACCATGCCAAGGAGACAGAGAGAGAGAGAGAGAGAAGGGAAAAACAGCAAAAGCCTACACTAAAACAGTGATACACCAGAGAAGGAGAATGTTGAACATCTATCAAAACTGCCATGGGACAAAGAGAGGTGAGAAATGGGAAGGATGGACAGATGCATCACAGGCCCAAGGATAGATTTCACACAGAAAATGTCCCAAAACTCCATGAACACAACTCCAAACCTGCAATGAACATTCAAACATGCACAAATACCTACAATGAAGAGAGGCAAGAGGAAAATAAGCAAAGAACGAGCAAGGATGGACAGATGCATCACAAAACATGTTTTTTGTTGCTCCAAAAGTTTGCACAGAACATCATTTCAATAGTAAAAGGCAAAAAATGCCATTACAGAGCAGGGAGGAGTTTCAAACTCCATTTTCAACCCTAGAGAAGAAAAGAAGGGAGGGCAGAGCAGAAAATATGAACCACTTAGAAAGGAGCCCCTCCTTACAATTTATAAGAGGAAAAAGAGAGGGAGAAGAGAGGAATTCAAAATCTACCCCAACTACCTCCAAACTGCATTTAAATCATATCATTATGGCGGTAGGTAAGAACCCTAGTGAACCCAAAAAGTGGCGCACCGTTCAGCATGTCGACAGCAAGTTATCAGCGCCCTTGGCGCACCATTCAGCATGTCGACAGCAAGTTATTAGCGTCCTTGGCGCACCGTTCAGCATGTCGACAACAAGTTATCAGCGCCCTTGGCGCACCGTTCAGCATGTCGACAGCAAGTTATCAGCGCCCTTGGCGCACCATTTAGCATGTCGATAGCAAGTTATTAGCGCCCTTGGCGCACCGTTCAGCATGTCGACAGCAAGTTATCAGCACCCTTGGCGCACCATTCAGCATGTCGACAGCAAGTTATTAGCGCCCTTGGCGCACTGTTCAGCATGTCGACAGCAAGTTATCAGCGCCCTTGGCGCACCGTTCAGCATGTCGACAACAAGTTATCAGCGCCCTTTTGTGCGCTTTGGCGCAACTTTTTCTATGTTGACACTCTGTGTCATGCGCCATTTATGTGCGCCAAGGCTATGATGATGCAATAAAAATTAGGCTCTGAGTTTCTCTGACTTCCCATATTCTTCTGCTTGTCTATATCTACCCGGGGGGAGATATATACAACAGGAACTGAATTTATACCCACAGTAAGTATAGTATTTATGATGTGGGCATTGAGAAATTTTGATGTAGAAGATGTGGTGGTTTGAGTTATTAGTGTGGGTGTATGGTTTGGAAATGGTTGTTTAAATATATAGTGGTTGATTAGGCGATGCATTTGGATTATCTACTTGAAGATCTCCTTGATTGATGAGTCTTTGGACTAAATCCTTGAAATTCCAACATATCTCTATGTCATGTCCTCGAACTTGATGGTATTTACAGTAATGGTCATCACGATACCATGTAGGTCTCGGTTTATATTCATCAACTGGTTGGATATGTGGAAACTTATCAAATGTGTTGTTATTAATTTATCAAATATGATGTTGTATGATTCTCCCAGAGGAGTATAATTGGGCGTTGGTCATGTGAATTGTTGTTGGGCTATGGTAGTAGATGTAGGTGGAGGAAATGATTTAATAATGACAACATTGGAAGTTGTCTTTGATTTATCATTTGATGTGGATGGTCTGAAAAATTCTATTTTGGGCTTATTTGACTTTAATTTTAAATACCCCTATTCTAGGGCACGTGTCTCAAGCTTGTGGGACATGGTGAAAGCTTCTTCAAAAGTGTGAACTTATTGGATTTACAAGGTCAGTGAAATATGCTTAGTGCAAGAGCGCGAGAAGAGATCGATGAGGTCAGTTTGAGGAAGTGGAAAAGATAATTGGTTTATCATATTGTGCCATCATGCGATGAAATCCATGATGGATTCATCTTTGAATTGGCGGATGGTATACATATCGTTGATGGTTGTTTTGCGCACAATATTAATGGATAAGTGCTTAAGAAATAATTGTGCAAGATGAGAAAAAGAAAATATGGAGTACTAGGAAATATTATTATACCACTCTAAGGCAGGACCAGCCAAAGACATGGGGAAAGTATGAAGCATCAAGTCTTGGTTGTGTGTAATGAGATAACACACATGTTTAAATGCTTAGAGATGTTGTTTAAGGGTCCTCCTTGCCGTTATATTTGGTGAATTTTGGCAATTCCCAGTGTGGAGGCTATGATTTCATGGGCACATATGGATGAATGGGTTCATTACATATTTGTTCGGAAGACAATGTAACTTTGGAACCTAACGTAGCAGCCTCTAGGTTGGCTAACTGACCTATCAAGATTTGCATGGGATCATTAGGAAGTGCCTACTGAGTAATGAAAGGTGGTGGTTGGACTTGCATATGCATGGGTATCTGAGGAACTTTGGTATGGGTGAGCATAGACTATGGGTTGTGGTTGAGGTGGATGTTGATAGAATTTTTGCTGGTGGGAAACATGGGTATGTTATGATTGTTGAGATTGTGTAGGTTGTTGAGGTAACTGCTGAGTGGGGATATGGGTATAGGTGGGTTGATAGAATGGAAGTGACACTGCATGTTGCAAAGTTATTGTTGGAGGAAGTTGAGAAGTAAGGGTATAGACCTGTGATGTATAAGGAATTTGTTGTTTGGATAAGGGATTTGACACATGGGATGGTTGAATGATAGTACCAGTGACAATTGGGGTTGTCGTAGTGATAGGGATGACAGTCACGATAGTTGTGTTGATGTGAGGAAGGTTGGGTGGAATGGGCGTGACTACCTGGGTGGTCTTGTGTGCCAATGGGTTGGTGGAGGATGAAGCAAAATCATGTAAGGCCACGGACTGAGGAATTTTAGAACTAGTACTCTAAGGATGGACCTGTTGAAGTGGTGGGTCATCCTGAGGAAGGTGTATGTATCTTCTTAAGAGATAATATTGAAGGGCCACAAGGTTGGTGTCAAGAATGTTTCTAAATTCTAGGTCCCCAAGAGGGAAAACGGAAGTACTAATAGGATCTTATCTGACAAAGGGTGGAGTGGCGGGCCTAGATTGGATGGATTGGTCTAACATCAAAGCGTGACTGAATGGTACCCAATAGGATATATTGGTAAGAGAATGGATATTTATGGGGGCCATGGGGAGAGACATGGAGGATGAATCCACTAGGATGTTTATCGACTGAGATGAATCATTATATGAAGTGGGGTTGTGTTCCATTTTCTTGATACTAGATCAAGTGCTTAGTGGCATGAAATTTGTTATTATATGTGCCAAACAAGTGAAACACACAACAATTTTTTTTATATTTTTGTTTTGGTTTTGATTAAAAATAAAATATTAAAAAAATGGTTGTAAGAGGACCTAGAAGGAGGTGAACTATGTTTGGTTTTAGGTAAATTATGGCTGGGAAATTTCTAAAACAGTTCTGTTGGGTGATCAAATCCTAATCAATGAACTAGGTGCAAGGAATATTTTGGTGTGTTGATTAGTTTATGAAGTTTCAGGCAGTGTGTGATAATAGATGTGATGCATAAAGTTAAACCCCTAGTCACACTATGTGAGTAGGCAGAATGCACAAGGTTCAGTTTAGACCAATATTCCACATGTGAAGTTCAATGTAGATAATCACTCAGGAGAGGTAGATTACAATGCAAAAGAGAGAAAACGGAGAAAAATGAGTAAAAATCAGAGAACGATTTTCCCTGTTATTTGATTGCACATGATGAGGGTGTACTTTGAAAGTACCAAATCAGTAGCCAGGAACGTCCGAGTACCCTAAAATTACACCATTTATGACTACAATAGGGGTCTAGTGAAAGATATTTTAGGAATGTTTTATAATTTACTAATTGATCTTTGTCAACATAACTGTGTGTCATTTGTAGAATTCATCTACAAAAGAAAATAAAATTTCATTAATTGATGTGGTTAAGAAAAATGATATAAATGTCATAAGGATTTTGTTTACAAAAGTGCCTTTGTAGAAAATAAAAAAATGAAAATGAAAATAATTAATCTAATGAGTTAATGAAAAGTGTAGTGCAATGTTCATATTTAACAGGAATATAGGAGATATAAAAACTTATTGATAAACTATAAGTTAAACTATGAAATAAAATGATAAAATAACTATTAAATTATCGATCTGAATCAAAACAAGAAACCATGAATTAAAACATAAAATGATAAACTATGAAATGCATTAATAGATTCGAGATGATAAACTACAAAATGAGCTATAAAATGATAAGGTAAACTATAAAAATAATTCATGAAATAAATGATTAAATAAACAAGGAAATGTGATAGGTGTCTTAAAATGAAAAACTATCAATTGAGAAATCTATGACCACTAACATCAAAGCACAGGAAATGAATGCCGACGACAAGAGTATAAATGAAAAACTAGACCAACTATAGATTGATGAAATAATAACCTCTAATTAAACTATATAGATTATAATGAAATGATAAACTATATGATAACAAAATGGAAGATTCTATTATTGATAGGCTATATAAAAGCTAAACTAATGATTTAAAAACAAGCTAAACTAATGATTTCAAAATTAATGAAAGTAAGGATCAGAGAAGAGGATTCAAGTGGCTTAGAGGGTAATCGTAGATAGGATACGGGTTTTGAGAGCTTGGAGAGAATAAACCAAAACAACCTAATCGTGGCCCATGCCACAGATTTATATGATCGGTCAAGAAATAAAATTGTTCCATAACTTTATTCACCCACCTATATGGGACAAACAAATTGACCTCCACCGAAATCAGCACCAAAAGAACATGTCTAGGTGGGTGAATAAGGGGAGAGTATTACCAAAAGGTAGGTCGATTCAACAATGGCAGATCACTTTAATGCCACGGAAAATTAAATCAAATCTTTCCTATAGAAAAAGCAAGATCAAAATTCAAAACGTGGTTTGTCATACTGCACATGGACGTGGCTCTTCACGTGTTTGATGAGATAATGAGAATCACAAAATATCTAAATGAGAAATATATAATTCACTGTGGTAAATCGAGCATTATTTATAAATGCATACCAAAAATTTAGAAACACTCGTTCAAAAAGACTATACAGTCAAGATCCAAAAGGCTTGCATGGATTTGTAATTGAGTTGGAAACAATTATAAGTCGATTTTTGCTCTAATGTGTCTTAAAGAATTATAGGCCAAGCGATATAAAGAGACTGTACAATAGCTACCCACAGAGTTTGCAGGAATTCAAAACTGAGCTGGAAACAATTGGAAGGATCATGGATTGGAATCATCTGAGTCTACATTTATTCCATTCTACTGATGAGTCGAGGCAAAGTTGATAGACAAGTGGGAAGTGGGATGTGGTCCGCCTTCACTACTTTGATGTGACCCCATAACCATTACATCTGTCACATTCTCATTCTCTTGTTGCAACCATGCAAAGGGTTCAGGGTGTCTCTTGTACATTCCTTATCCCCTCTTAAGTGGTTTACTTAGCTATTCCCAGTTCCCCCCATGTGAATCTCAAATTCATGTATGTAAAAGGCAAAATCAAAGTTATCAAAAAATAGATTGATCCCTCAAAGGACAGTTGTTCATGGAAAAAAAAGGAAATAGAAACACATACAAATCCAAATCAAAGCAAAATCAAAATAAATAGACCAATCCCTTGAAGGAAGGATATCATATTATTCTTGTCATCCATATTATGTATAAAGTAGAACATACCCTCGAAGGATGGATACTCTGTTATTATGGCATATGGAAGGTTTTTTGCATTGATCATCCTTCCTTTATCAACATTTTTAGAAATCTTTCTGTTATTGTTCTTTCCCTTTCCTAGAGATGGGGCATAGACTTAAGGAACACCACCTTTGGAGAACCCTCTTCCCACGTAAAAGTTACATTTCAATCCATTTGTCATGTCAACATTAGGATTATGAGCATCTTTCATCCATATTTCCCTCATGATCTTTTGGTATAACTAACTATCGTTGGTTATGTGTTAACACCTGCTATTAGCTGCAAGTGCAATGACTTGAGTGGTAACCTTTTCTTGTTTATATCCAATCCAATTCAAAACATAGTTTCCCTGTACGCCCTTGCTATAGCTATGTTCCATTTATATCATCCAAATCATCTTGTACAAAAATCACATCAAATTTCACACTATGAATTATATATCTATCCATCATCTCCATGAATGTGTTTGCAAATATACTTTTTGGTTTGCAAATTCTCCTTGATCGCCATTGCAGTTTGTGAATCCTACTTGAGGATCCTTCTCAAGGTAAGTTCGTTATCCTACAACTCCTTATCTCTCAACATGTTCAACAATGTCTTTGATCCATTGCTTCTCACTCTCCATTTCCACTCATCACCATTTTCCTCCACATCATCCTTCTCACCATTCTGTCCCCTTGCACCACGTCAAAAAATCTTACTTGTCTTTCCTCTTGAGTTTCCCTTTCACTCTTCCACTTTCAGTTTGACAATCTTACTTAAACATCCATATAGCCAAAGAATCTTAGTTAAGGTATATCTTCTTCTTTGGATTCTCCTGCTGTATTAGCTTCTCCATAATTTCCTCTTTCAACAAATGACAATCACCACTACAAACATCTTTCCACTCCTCCTTTTCCACTTAACACTCTTGCATCATCACTCCCACCATGTGGCCATCCCAATTAAGGATTTCCCTTACACTCTCCATCTACGTTACATATGTTCCTCCATCCACTCATGTCACACTCATCTGTTTCCTTATTATCACTTTGATATCACCTCCTTTCATCTCTTGTTCCATTTTGATATACGCTGATCAATCTTTTCATCATCCTTATTTTTCTTCGACTTGGCAATCCTACTTAACCATCCCTGTCGTAGGGAAATATTACTTAAGAGTTCCTCTTAAGAATGGTTTGTTGTCTGACCCTTTCACCTCCCATCATATCTTCCTCATCTTTTATCTCCTACCTCTCATCATACTCATCCACTCGAACCAACCCTTCCACACCTGTATCCAATACAATGTTGTCTTTCTCCTTCCATATTGTCATTACCGGTTTGGTGATCTTACTTAAGAGTCCTTAAGCATGATTCGTCATCCTGCACTCGCCCACTACCCCAAATTCTCTTCAGCTACATTTTATCATCATTCCCCATCATCGTATCCTCTCACCTCCTCTTCCATTCATGCAAACACCACTTCCTACTAGCCCCTTTTTCATCTCCATCATCTATCGCTTGGTAATCTTACATAACCGTTGCTTCTCCATTCATTTCATGTCTTGTTTCTTCATTTCTCTCTTATTCATTCTCATCCATTGTATCCTCTCCTCATCTTCATCTTCCTACACATCGTTATCCCTCCTTTATTTACTCTTTCCACTCCATCTTCTAGATTTCTCCCACATATCTACCCCCATACTTTCCCGTCATTGTCATTGATCTTTCCCTAACATTCTTTCATTATCATCTTCTATTTGCGCACTAGTAATTATCAATGGACTTCTCCTAAAAATAACTCATCCCCATTCTACACAGCCTGAATCCTTTTCATTAACCTCCTCCATTCTATCTTCATTCCTTCCTTCCTCTATGTCCTATGATCATTATCGGGGGACTTCTCCTAACATCCCTTCATTAGCGTTCCCCCTCCCATTATTCGTTTACTTTTTGCCTCGTCTCATCTTTTGTCCCATCTTTTACTACTGATAATTATTGGTGGATTTATCCTAACATCCATTCACTTGCATTTCCTCTCCTATTCCTTCCTTACTAACTAATAATGGTGTGTTTAATGGGAGAAGGATTCAGGGCAGCCAGAATAGATATCTTGGCTTTAGAAGAAGATGAAGATGTTGTTCTGGGATGATTGGTAGGAGCAGCGATGACAACCTTTGACCGTGATGGAGGTGCGAAGGAAGCAAGCTCCTTAGGAGGAGGGATAGAGACATAAGTCTTAGGGGCAGACGATGAGGTAGAGTCAGGGTCATATGGATTTGAACGGGTGGTTATCCGAACAACGTTGATTACAAGAGGAGGACAATCCTTAGGATCATCCTCTTTTGATAATATGTTTGTGGTATCGTTGGTTGCATCTTTATTTGGTAGTGGAGTACTGATAGGAATTATTAATGAAAGGGGTGGTCGAGATGTTTAGACAGATGCATGTTGGGATGTGGAAGTTAATGGGGGAGATGGTAGAGTTGGTTTTTCATCATTAATATGTTCATTTACAAAATGATGCACGATGGCTTGGAGAGCTTTGCAATGTTTAGTGTCATGTCCAGGGGCATGGTGAAATGCACAGAAAATATTGGAATTAAACCAAGAAGGCCTGGGCACATTTGGATCGAAAAATTTAATTGGTCGTAAGGTGATGACCGGGTGTGCCAAAATATTGTACAGGAAACTTTGTTCTCGAGCGAGGTGAAGGCCGATACTAGGAGCCACCAGTAACTTCAAATGATGGAGGGCTTAGGACCGCAGATGTAGATATGGATCTACGGGTGCAAATAAGATAAATGCATGATATAAAGAAGATAGATTTGTAAAACTGAAACAAATAAGATTAGATCACAATATGTGGGGGTTTCCCGGATAGCACCGGTTCCAAGAGGATTTTAACTCCCTTGGAGGATGTCAACCCCTGTTTTAGACAAGATAATAATAGATCATGAATAGTAGTAATGGAATATTAAATGAAAATTAACTAAAATGATGAGAGGACTTAGCTTGTGCTCTACTATGGAGATGAACTGGGCATCAAGATGGCAAGATAATGAACCATGGCAAATATTTCTTCCTCAAACTGGCAGAACATAATTAAGCTCTTTCTTCACTTCTCTAGGCCTAGGTCTCTCTAGGTCTTCTTGAAACATATGTGTCCTTAAAAAATATATCCTCCAGGGTCCTTTAAATATGGGGAAAACCCCATATTTATAGCTTAGATGTGAGGTTAGACTGCATGTTAAATGATACTCAGGGTTGAGTAAAGTAACCTGAGTTAAGAGATATGATGTGATCATGTGGGAACCATGACTTGAATTATTAGATGGAGTGGGGGGTGTGATTGACATGGTAGGTGAGATGATAGATTCCATTTAGAAAGGGGTGTCGGATGGATATATTAATACTCATGGATTAATAATTTGTGAGAGATGCGGGATAATGCCAAAAGTTGAATTATCAAATGGGTCTACATGGAGCCCATTTGATAATTAATCAAATAAGGTGAGAAAATGGATATGATTTCATTTAATTTAAGAAAAATAAAAGTAAGAGTGAGAAGTGAATGGACGCGAGATGATGGAGGGGCGCTATAACCAAAAATAGGTGTCTACATGTGGAGCAAATTTTACATGGGTTTATGTTAAGATTGCTTTAGTAAGAAGAGATTGGTTCAAACCCTGATCCAATTTGGGGAAACTTTTGTTTTATTAAAGAACTTATCCACCCTCTTTGGGTTATGAAAACAAATGGTGTAAGGATGGTTATTTCTTTAGTGTCATCATACCTTGAGTGGTGAGTTTAGTCGAGGTCTGTTGGATCTCCATGTTCTCTTTTCGAATGGACTAGGTAAGTCGTCCTACTGATATTCAAAACCATCCTGAATGTTTACAAAACAATATGAGTGGTTTACTACGGTGATTAGATTTAAGTTAGAGGAATTACATAGGCTATTAGTTCTCGATTACTTAGTATATGCATCTTGAATATTGTTATAGAAATGAATATGATGCAAGATATATACATTTACCTGATGATTGTCGATATAGGTTTAAGAAGTCTAGGTTTTCCTTAAGGGACACATCAACTTTCCCTTATAAAGATTTTACCCCTAACTAAATATAGCCGCCGAGATTTAAAGATACATATGAACATTTATGTATAGTATTCAGTTATTATTACAACTACCTTGGCTTAATTCTAATAAGGGATGACTGATGGAAATTATTGTTAATATTGTTAATGACATTTGGTAGTGTATATATATCTCTCATTGATTTACGATGTAATTTTCATTACGTTAATTATGGTGTTTAATGGCACATATAAATGCATTTATAAGAGTGGTATTCAGTAGGGTAATGATGGTTACTTTAAAAGAACTTGTGATGAGAAAGTGGTGATCCATTTTTTTATAAACTGAAAATTATAGATTAAATAAGGGGATTGCGAATCTAAAGTACTATGAAAATTGGATGAATGTTTAGAATTCTAACTTACCCTGAAGGACGTGGGTAGTTTTGAGACTTTTCGTTATTTCATACTTGGATATATCAAGTAGTTTGGCTGCTAGGAAATGCCTATTTCAGACATTTTATTAGCCATCATTTTCTCTTATCATTATTAATTGTGGAGTCACTTATTAGATAGGAAAATATAGATTGTTGGTTTGAATATTAGAGTTCAATCATATAATATATATGATTTCATGATTGAAATCCTAATACATTCGACATTTTGGTTCTAACTTATAAAGCCTATGGCCCCTTCTTGACTGATTGTTAAAATATTGTCATTTTTGAGACAATGATTGTAACTGGTATATTTTACTTCTCTAAGAAAATATAGATTGATCATTTGAGTATTAGATCTCAACCATATAATCTATATGATTACATGATTGAATTCCCAATACAATCAAATTTTTGTTTCTAACTTATAAGGTATATGGTCCTACTTGATTGCTTGTTAAACTGTTGTTGTTTTAGAGACATTTTTCATAACTGAAGCATATGACTTCCTTATTAGAATGGCATGGTGGAAATTTTATTTTGACTTAAGAAGTTGTTAGTGTTTAGAGCTTAGATCCATTTATTGAAATAGAATGTTTCCTTTCATGATATTGTTAAATAGTAGTATATTTTTGTTACCTATAGTTCTTATCATGCTCAGTTCTCGTGAACTGAATCAGGATAATAAATGTACAGATGCCCTTCGTGAGTAGAAAAAGGGAATGACTTGTAGAGATTTGTTTTGGTTTTTCTTATGAAGTTCTTTTTCTTGAATGCTTAATGTGTTGAAAGGCTTTGGAATGGTATTTGTGGAGAATTTAAAAGGGCTCATTGCTTTAGTTTTCAGTATTCGTGGAGTGATGTTGTCTTATCTAACTGAAAATAAAACTTGTAAATATTATTGTGAATGATATAATCTGATCAAAACATTGTTATGAGTATTTTATTGTATTATAGCAATTTTGAAAGATAACTTAGATTGGATATGACCAATATTGTTTACTATTTTGTTTTCAATTCAAAGTTCATTAGAATATTTTTGCCACCTTTAGATTTGTGTGTCGTGTTGGATAGGAAATGATGTAACTGTGTATAGTTTTCAAAAAGGGTAATGGTAAATTTTTTGAGTTATAACTTTGTGTAGTAAACCACTTCTAGGTTATGACAATAATGTAATACTAGGCATAACAGAATGGTGTGTTAACCCCTAGAAAAGTTATACAAAAATATGAGGTTGTGATCTTCTAGATGAAGTCAAGAGTCTTTAAGTGGAAGAAAAGTAAACTTTCCACTTGTTTTAAAAAGAATACATTTTTCTACCCTTAAGTTGTTCTGATAAAATTTATCCTTATTGTTGATGGGGAGTAAAATGTTAGTAAAATGTAAACAATGTTTAGATTTTGGGAGGATATAAAGGTTATAGAAAGTAGGGGTAGTTAATCAAGAAATCATTAAATCTAACTTATCTGTTTAAAAAAAATAGATTTGTACTCTTTTGATGAACTTAATCAAGAGAAGTCTAGATGAGGATCTTACCCAACCCAAATTGATTTATATGTTTCAATGAACGACTGGTTAATGGCTAATGAGATAAAGAAGATGAGTTCAAATTGACCTTCTTTGACTAACTTTTATGAAGGTACATTGTAATCCATTCTTAAGTGCTGTTAAAAAAATTTATCCCTGCACAAAGGAAGTTTTAGTTCTGAACCTAAATGGTACTCCACCTCAACTGGAGCTTGCACTCGTCTCCTTATGCAATGGAGGTATGAAACAAGATTCAATAGTTTGAGCATGGATAAATAGCATTGTGAGATATTAAATACCCCTGTATTGAACAAGCGAATTATGAAAGTAATTTACATATTAGAGATGATCCTTATTCAGGAAATTTTTTCTTAACCTAAATGCTCAATAGTATAAAAGAAATAAATATAGCCTTATAAAAATGATTGTCCGAATCATAACATGAGTCTTCTAGAAATTAAGTTAAGAATTGAAATATGATTATAGAAAATACATAATCCTAAATATTTCACCATGGGAAGACCCTAAATGTAAGTGTGTACTGTGTTTGGACTATTAAGTTGTGCCTTGTCAAAAATAAAAGTGAATTGGTCGTGGTAGGTGTCGTATGTTTCGTTGTTTCCTATGTGGACAATGTTGTGTCAAGCTTATCGTGAGTTATGTGTAGTCCTTTGAGACCACCTGTGGTGTCGTATAAAATTCAAGTAAATAAAAAAAGGTTATCCGATATTTTTTGTGTTGTCTTTGTGTGTGTTTAAGTGGGTGTTACATATGCAAAGCTAAAAATTTTCCTAATTCCTTCTCAGATAAGTCTGTGGAGTATTGATTTAAAGAAAACAAAGTAAGTCAATGAACCCATTTGAACATAACAAAAATAAATTGACTTGAGGCCACAATGTGAGTGAATAATCATAAGCTAGGGACATACGAACCCAGAAACTAACTCATTTAGCTGACACAACAGATCTTCACAAACAAAATATGAAAACTAGAAGCATAATTGTTCAGGACGGAAGGACAAATCCCAACCATGTATGCAAAAAAAATACAACTCAATAAAATTGTAACAACTCTGAATTCTATTGAAGAGATATCTTCATGAAACCAAATTTGTTTGAAGCTCTAAATGATAAACATGAACAACATAGAAGTCATAGCAAATGGCCAAGGTGAACACTAGCCCACAAGATCAAAAATCATTCCAACTCAAAAAAGGGTGGTTTTAAATAGGTGAAAGTACACAAACCCAAAGTGTAACACATAGAAATTCAATGTTCTAAAACCACATTAATCCTTAAAGAATTATCCAAAAAGGTTGCGTAAATTATTATTATTATTTTTAAGTTATAAGGATGTCAAACCCTAATATACGTTTAATTAATCCCTACCAACATTTACTACACTACAACGGATAGACTAGGTCTAGATTATATAATTAAATATTCTTAATTCATTTCTAAGTTAAAATTAATTACAATCTACTAGGAAGGTACCATAAATTAACTTACTTGGTTAAATGTTTTTCCCCCTCTTAGATTAACCTTAAAACCCATAAATATTAAACCCTTGTCTTTAGTTACCTTAGTGCAATTATATTAGTTTCTTTAACGACGAAAGAATTAATTTCTAAAACATGCTAGGAACTAAATAAATAACTTAACATACAAGGGTATTAAATGGCCCCAGTCACCCATTTACACATACCATTAAATTAGCTAAAAACCCATAATATTTATTGTTACCTAACAATTGTAGGGTTGGTTCTCAACCCTTGGATCAAATCAATTGTAGCCACTAGATCTTAGGGTTCCATACTTACCCTAACTATCCTTATTAAATCTTATTAAACCTTTTTCTTTGCAATAACCTCCTCATTTGGCCACTTCTCTTTTTTTTAATTTACAGGTTGGAGAAATGGAAGCCATGGGAGCAAGGAAGGAAGAATCATGGAGGAATTCACAAAATCCAAATTATTTTAGTTTAGGTTATGGATTTATAATTGTATTTTTTTCATTTGAAAATTAAAGGGCTCTCCACACAAAATCTAGAGATGTGATTTAGTTAATTCTTTTTCTCCTTCTATTTGGGTGAAAACCCTAATTTATTTTAAATCCATGATATTAAATGATTCTAAATACCCATTTAAAATTTTTACAAGTTTAAAACATTGAATTTATTCCTTTATTGCTTGCTATAAGTTTCCTCTTTAATTTTGTAGGCTTAAATTTTTGGTTAATCCAAGTTTAAAATAGCACAGACGCGGATTGTATTTTTTTGTTGTCACTGATGAAACTTCCGCCCAAAGAAGGTCAGCAGTCCTGTGACTACAACCCTACCTAGGTGATGATTCAAAAACTATCACTCTGATCTGACTCATGGTTCAGATACCACCGCTTTACACAGGGTGGCGTCCTATTATTTAAAAAAGAACCATCAATTATGTCTATTTTCCAAAAATAATATTTACTAGTGTGTTTTAAATATTATTCTTAGATGAATCTATGTTCATGACTCAAAAAGACTTTAGTTGAAGGGTTTAACCATTTATTCCTTCCATGCTTAGACATTACTACATTTAAAGATTTTTTATTTCTATAGTGACAAGAAACACGTCTATAAGATTATTTTTCCCACAAAATTGTTTTTACAACTCAAAGTAAGAAATATAAATTAATCTAAAAAAATGAGATCTATCAACAATGTAACTTATTATACTTAGTGCATATTTTCATTCTACTACAACCATTTACTCAAGGAAAACATAACAACTATTATACATTTAAGATTTACCAAAAATAAATTATTATTATTTTACAATTCTCTGTTCTTCCTTTACTCTTACAAAAATGCAACTTCCACAAAGAATAAAGAACTTTATTTTTCTTTTTCATTACAAGTAAACTTGTAAACATGGTATCATTTCTAATTCATTCCTTTACATACTACAATTTGAGGAGAAAGGAAAATAAGAATTATTTAATGAACTTCCTTCCAAAATAATACTACATCTTGGTAAATGAAACTTACAATGCAACATTTCTTTTAAAAATACAATACGACAAGTATTCCACCTTAAGTTGAAATAACAAGAATGTTTTCATACAAATAAGGACTTATTTTTGAAATTGTAACAAATTCTCTGAATCTCAAATCACCAACAAGAACTCCACCATGTATTTACTTTAATCACAATAACCAAAAATGGGGGAGAGGCACCACTCTCAACCCAACCAATAATCCAATGAGAAGAAGAAGCTATCCCCCTCATTAGCCCTTGAGCCCCAACCAAATTGAAATAACAGATGGATCCAAGTCACGGAAGCTATCTAATGCTTCAACATTACAACACAAAATTTCACAACCATATAACACTTACTCAAAACAAGAAAATAATCACAATAATAGAAATTTTCAAAATACACAAGGATTGAAATGCAAAGCCAATGGATCAAGGATCCATGGGGATATAATTTATGCCTCCCAATGGGATTAGGTGCCCACTTTAAAACCCTCCAATAAAAAACTCAAACCCCTTAACAACTCTTATGCCTCCCTCAATATCCTCTTATGCCTTCCACATTCTCTTATGCCTCCCTACAATATCTTATGTCTCCCTCAAAATAACCAAGCAAGAAATGCAAGCATTTTATTATCCAAGGTGGGCCACCCAGCCTAAGTCCCTCCTAAAACATGGAATGAACTGTTATCCAATTTTTCCCTCATGAAAAATTGAACAAACACTTTTTCATTATCAAGCCTGAAAATGGAGGAGTTGATTCAGTCATGGAGCCTGTTGTTTCTTTGTTGGTTCAAAATGTCGAAGCCATGGGCCCAAGAAATTTGAAGAGATTTCAAGAAAAGAAGAAGTCACAAAATTTGGGTTTCAATCTTCAGAGGAGGTAGGCTAAGGCTGATTTCAATGACTCCACAAAAATGAAGGTTTCCGAAACCGAAAACTCTGAGCTTTTGAAATTTCAGACTTTGGGTTTTGGTGTTTCAGAGTTCTCGGTCGCCAGATTTGGAAAAATGGAGGAAAAGTTCCAAAACTCAAAACTCTGAAAGTTTGAAATTTTAGACTTTTAGGTTTTAATGTTTCATATTTCTCAAGCGTGAAGCTGGAGAAAAATATGAAAGATTTATGAAACCTAAAGCATGGGATTTTGGAGTTTTGTAGGTTTGGGATTCGTGGTTTCGAAGTCTCTAGCAAAAAAATCAGAAAGGTGACCAACACCATGTCCAAAATCATGAAATTCAGAAACCCAAAAGGGTTGAGATTTAAGAGGACCCTCTACTCTGCACAGGTGGTAGTTTTAGGTTTTGGAGTTTCAGAACCATCGGGTTTCAGGGTTTTCCAAAAAAAATATCTCTGAGGTGATTTGAAGTGATGAATAGTTGAATTTATTGTCTAAAAAGGCTCCAGTCTGAAAGTAAACAATTTATTCATTCCATGCTTAAAATTACTAGAGTTTCAGAGATTTGGAGTTTCAATAGTAACAAGAAACCCAATTTTTGGAGAATGATCACCTTGGCCTTTTCTTGCCAACAACGTTTGACTTTCAAGCTCAGAAAACAAGAAAGAAGCTTAAATTTCCTAGTATTATTTTCCTTTCCACAATGCAATATTTTCTTACATTTGCTAGTCTTTCCATAAAACTAGATATTTTTAAGTGGAACTAAGTTATTCATTTAAATTTGTTAAGAAAACATTCAATGATTTACATCTTTTAGGGTTCAGACCTTCATTCACAATAATGTAACTTCATCAATTAATAATGAGCTTTCTTTCTTTCTTTGAAGGAAACATAGTGGACTCATTTTTTGCAATGTAGAAACCATATTTTTGGAAAGAGAATTACAACTGTAATAAACTTATACAATGGAACTTTTATTTCAAATATAAATCTATCTCCTTCCACCTTAAGTGGGATATTTTAAGAAAGGCATTTTTCACAAAGAAGTTTGACATTTTTATTTTGACCCTCCTTCAAAAAATCTACAAGTGAATTTTTTGGAGTTCCAACCATCCTTCACTTTAATCACTAACAAAAAAAATGGGGGAGAGGTAATGCATTCTCCATAAAATCAATAATCAACAATAAGGATTATGTGAATTATATTCTCCCTCATTGTCCCCTAAGCCCCAATCCAAAATGCAATAAAGGATGGATCCAACAGGGTGGTTGTATCATTTTAATGGTTCCACATGTAATGGAAAAAGGGTATTCAAAATTCCTTTAAAACACATTCAACAAAGATAGAATCACAAGGTTTAATTTCTTACACAAGGCTTGAAAATGCAAAGCTCCTGGAGCAAGGATCTATGGGGAGTACTTATTATAATGGGATAGGTCCACCTTAAAATATCCAATGTAAATCTGAAACCCCTACACAATAGGAATAGCCTTCCCTCAAGAGCTTTCCCTTGTGAATCCCAAACTCTGGGGATGTCTTCCATGTTATTGCAACCAAGTAAGAAATGCAAGCATTTTCTTATCGAAGTTGGGGCACAACCCAAAATCCCTCCCAAAACATGAAATAAAACTCTTATGCCTCCCTACATATAAGATCCCCATAGCCTTCTCCTACACCATACTTAGGAAATCTACCAAAGAATCCCAACAAGCATACAAAATATTCACATACATACAAATATACACATAAAAAGAAAACAAATAAAACAAGGGTGTAGCTCCTACCTTTCCATGGTAAGAAATTGATCAAGAGATCACACTCCAAGATCCTTCAAGCTCAATCCAACTCCAACAAGCTCCAAAATTCAACAAAAACTCCAAAAAAATATAAGAGCACAAATGAAATGAAGTAACCCCTAAACAAACAATTAAACTTGCATATATAGAAAAAGTAGAGAGGAGGGTGAGGTGGCTCCATGTAGGATGCCACATCACTTATCCTAAACTCCACATCACAAGTCAAACCTCAACCCCAATGCACAATAAATTGGTGGTTGAGAGGAATGACAAGCCTCTTACACACACAATCCAAACCCACACCCCTAAGGACAAAATTTAAAACCCATGTAAGAAAAGTGCAATAAATGTCACTTTTTGTCTTACAAAACACATAATGGGGTCTATTTTTCACCCCCCAATCCATAGGTAGGGTTGGTATATGAAATTAAGAGGTGTGGGACAAGCTTAACTTGTCCCACAAACCTCCAAAAATGGTTGTTAAGCCCAAATCCGAAATTCCAAGGTAAGGTAGAGTGTACAACACTCAAAGTAACTTACACTCAATCAAAATCACATAGTCCAAAAGACCAACAACTCTAATAAATGACCCCCTTTTGTCACATCCCCGCATAACTTAATAACATGATTTAATTATTTAATAAAAATACATTAATCAACAATGATTAAATAAATTATCATCATAAAATAAATCACATACTCTACAGTTAAATAAAATAAAAGGGAAGAATTGCAAACATATACCAAGGTCACAATTGAAGGTCACCCCCCATGGGGACCCCCCTAACAAATTAAAACACCCAAAAAAACATTACACAAGTTGTCATGGTGACCTTTGTTGTATCCATCTAGTATTCCACTGTGGTTGGTATCCAATCCCCCTTTTGATTGTTGTGATATAATTACCTATAAAATCACACAATACCTCCTTCGGCCTCGTGGCCACATCAAAACATCAAGCTTAAAATATACATAGCATAAATCAATAAACATCCTCATATAGCTAAGTCATCATCTCTACTAAAAAATGCTTTCATTTGTCTAAAATTTCAACAACATCTCAATTCTATCTTTTATCAATATCAACAAGATCACAGATTAGTTCAAATGCTAAATCCTAGTCAACATGATGAGAATTCTGAATGTCAGTAATATATATGCTAACAACACATCATCATCATCAATATAAAATGTTTCTCTATGCCTCTAAGAATCCACACAAATCATACTATGAATCAAAATCCATCAATATTAGAATATCTCTATCATCTAACATCATGCTAAACCAAAATGATACAATAATATCCATGTCTATAGTCAACAGTAATCAAAATCAAAATATAATAAGTGTCGAAGAGGAGTGGGCACTACATCCCCCTCCCCTTAGACTCGACTTCCTCCTTGAAGTCACTAAAATAGGTGTGGAAACTAAACTCATAGCAATGTATCATCCTCCATGTAGCAGCAGTCTCATCATACCTATCCCACTAGACTCACACCTGATCAATCTCTTGGCCTCAAAGGCCTAGGGTCCTGTGCTCTAAAATATGCACATGGGCTCCACCATCATCTTCCCCTGCTCATGCACCTGCAATGCAGTCTAATCCAATACATGAGATGGATCTGGGATATATCTCCTAAGAACAGATACATGAAACACATCATGCACAAGAGACAAGCTGGGTGGCAAGGCTAGATGATAAGCTAAGGGACCGATCCGCTCCAGGATCTCGAATGGACCCACGAATCTAGGAGACAACTTAGAGCCTTTTCTATAATGGATAGGACTCTTATGAGGTCTGACATGAAGAAACACCTTCGTGCCCACCTCATAACTACAGTCAACTCTCCTCTGATCTACATACTTCTTCTTCCTATCTTGTGCCTCCTACAACCTCTAACGATCAAAACAACCTGCTGCTCCATGTCCTATAACAAAGTCGCTGGTCCAAGAGATACTCTATCCTCAAGTATATCCCAACTCAAAGGTGTCCTTGCACTCCCTACCATAAAATTCCTAAAAAGGTGCCATCCCAATAGAACTCTGGAAGATATTGTTGTAGGAAAACTCCACCAAATACAAATACTCCTCCCACCTTGATTGATGATTCATGACGTACATCTGAAGCATGTCCTCTAAAATCTGATTCACCCACTCCATCTAACCATTTGTCTCTAGATGATATGTTGTGCTGAAGTTGATACTCATCCCAAGGGCCTACTACATGGTAGTCTAGAAGTGTGATGTGTATAAGGGATCACAGTCACAGATGATCTTCCATGGAATCCCGTGTAGTCTAACAATCTCATCCAAGTACACTCTCGCTACTGCACTAGCTGTATAGGTGGTATTCACTGGAGAAAAATGAGAAACTTTCATCAATCTATCCACTGTGACCATGATGGCATCATGGTGGTATCTTGACGTTGGTAGTCCCTACTATGAAATCCATGGAAATGGTGTCCCATTTCCACTCCAGGATAACATGTGGGTAAAGAAGACCAGCTGGATCCTGATGCTCGGCCTTCACCCTCTGACACTCTAAACAACGCAACAAAAACTGAGCTACATCTCTCCAAAGACCTCTCCAATGGTATACATGTCTCAAGGTGGCATGCATCTTCTTCACCCCTGGATGGGCTGAATAAGGTGCACGATGAGCCTCTACCAAGATATCCTATCTCAAACCTCCATCCCTAGGTACATAGATCTAGCCTCTATGTCTAAGAAGTCCATCTGAATCTAATGTAAAAACATCAAAATTCCCCTCAAGAGGTCTCTGAGACTCAATCTCTAATCTAGCTACAAGGTAGAAATTGTCATGAGGAAGTTGTGCTACAAAATCCTGCTCCGTAAATTTGTACCCACTGAAGTAGCCATAACCAAATGTCTCCATCTACTTAGAGCATCAAAAACAACATTCTCCTTCCCCTTCACATGATCTATCTCCATGTCATACTCACATAGCAACTCCATCCAATGCCACTGATGAGCGTTGAGATTGGGTTGTGTGAAGAGGTGACGTAAGCTCAAATGGTCAGTCTTGAGAATAAATCCCCTTCCCAAAAGGAAATGTCTCCATCAAACCAAAGCATGCACAACTTGCAAGCTCAAGGTCATGAGTTAGATAATTGAGCTCATGATCTTTGAGTTTGAGACTCAAAGGCAACCACATGATCCTCCTGCATCAATACACCTCCTAGTCCTGCCAAGGAAGCATCTATACAAATGAACAACTCTCCATGTGGATCTGTCACTGGAAGAATTGGAGCTGACATAAGGCATCCCTTTAGTGTACTGAAGGCCTACTCACATCCATCAAACCTAAAAAAACTTCTTCCCTTTCTGTAAAGGGAAGTGATGGGGTGTGCAATCCAAGAAAAGTCCTGAACAAATCTCCTATAGTAACCTGCCAACCCCATGAAACTGTGCACCTTGGTCACACTAGTTGGCATGGGCCAATCCATAATAGCTTGAATCTTGGAAGGATCAACTATGATACCTTCCCCAGAAATGATGTGACCCAAGTACTGCACCTCTAACTGAAAGAATGCACACTTCTCTAGGTTCCCGTAAAGCTGCTACTCACGAAGACACTGCAAAACCTATCAAAGGTGCTCCTCATGCTCCTCATGCATGTGTGAGTAAATCAAAATGTCATCAAGAAATATGAGCATGAAGTGATCCAAAAATTTCTAGAATACCCCATTCATCAAACTCATGAATACTGCGGGGGCATTCGTCAGACCAAAAGGCACTACTGTGAACTTGTAGTGGCCATATCTCATATGGAAGGTTGTCTTATGAATATCTACCTCCATGATCCTCAGCTGATGGTATCCAGAATTAAGATCTATCTTGGAAAATATTGTGGCCCCTTCATCTGATCAAACAAATCATCAATATGTGGAAGGGGGTAATGATTCTTGATCGTTACTTTGTTCAGCTGACGATAATCAATACACAATCACAGAGATCCATCCTTCTTCTTTACAAAAATCACTGGTGCACCCCAAGGGGATACACTAGGATGAATTAGGCCTTTCTCCAGAAGGCCCTCCAGCTGCAACTTGAGCTCACAGAGCTCAGGGGTAGTCATCCTATAAGGTGCTCGTGAGATAGGCTCTACTCCTGGAACCAAATCAATGTGAAAATCTATCTCACATGGGGGAGGTAACCCTGACAGATCCCCTAGAAAAACATATGAAAAATCCCTCAAGATATGATGATCATCAAGTGACAGCCCACTAGACTCATCCTCTGATCTGTCGCTAACCATGACAACATACAACTAACAAACTCGTTGCACACACCACTTAAGTTTCATAGCGGATATGGTGCGAATAGAGGTGGGTCTCCTAACTCCCACTATCACTGACTCCACTCCCAAATCATCTGCACATGATATTACCTTACTATAGCAATCAAACCTAGCCCTATGTGTAGATAACCAATCCATGCCCAGAATAATCCCATAGGAACCCAAAGGAAGGATACAAAGATCCAAGGTCATGGAAAAAGGGTCCTAGGTCAACTATGCACTCCTTGACTAAGGATTCCACTATGAGCTTGGCTCCAGAAGCCATCTCCACATCCCAACTATGGCTCTGCCTAACTACCACCAACCTGCATCACTCTACTACAAATGGGGAAATAAAAGAATCTGAGGAGCCTGAATCAAATAAAACAAGAATAGAAATGCCATCAATGCTACATGTCATCTCAATCACCATGTTCTCTGGTGCTCTTCTTGGCAATTCTCGACCACTGCATATATCCTGTGGCTCCTAGACCATGTCACCTACTGTAGGATATGAAACTAGTTCCTTACCATTTTTATTAGGGTTCTGAGGGAACTCTCTCCAATGATGCCCAAGTACACCACACCATATAGAAACTACTAGGTCCCCTCCAATGAGAAATGGCTCCTGCAGGTACTCTAGTGGTCTGTGTCATGGATCCTGATGATCCTGCTATGGACTGTTGTGGTCATTGCTGACGAGCTCCTGCTGACTGAGCTCTAGGTGGTTCCTGAGTCCTGACTGGTCCCCTAGGAGGAGGCCCCATACTGCATCCCCTCTGAGCATAAAATATATGTGGAGGCCTAAATGGAGGACGAGCCTATTGTTGTTGTTGCTGAGGTGGCTTGTTGTGGTGGCTTAAATGAAGACTATGCAGAACCATGTCCACCTGAGGAGGAGGAGCTGACCCCCTTGACCTGCTATCCTACATCTGTTGGATACGGCTCCACACTCTATCTCTGGCCTGTTGTCTTCCCCCTTGTCTCCTCCGCAATGTAGGCCTTCTCAATGGCCTCTACTAGATGTCTATGGGCAATGAATGTGCACTTACCCCTCCAATGTCTAGGTTCAAGCCCCTGATGAACCTATGGATCCTCACCTGCTCATCCTGCATATAGTCTACATACTGAAGTAGGTCCAGGAAATGACTCTCATACTCTGCCACTATCATGGATGCCTGACATAGGTCATGGAACTCATCTATCCTCTACTGAATGAACCTCCTGGAAAGTATCTGCTCTTGAACCACTCCTCGAAGAGCTCTCAAGTTTCTGTCTCAGAATCCACATGGAGCTTTTACTCCTCAGTCCTCCACCAAACCCTAGGCTCCATCTCTCAGAAGGTGGATGGAAACATGATCCTTCGTGTTGTTGGTACACAGGACATAGCTTGAAGCATCCGCTCAAGCTGACCAACCATGCCTCTACCTAAAATCCTCCAGTGTCCCCAGTGAAATGAGATGGATGGAGTTTTAGGATCTCTCTGATGTGATCTGCCACTGTAGATTGTCTACCTCTAGGTCTCTCAACATGATCATCACGTTGTCTAGGGCTCCTAGATCTATCCATGTGTCCTGTAGCCCTATCTCCATGACCTCTCTATGGTGAATCTCGTTCTGACTGAATCCACGTGGGAGTTATCTATCCCTATGCTCAACACTATGTCGGTAAGGTACACGAGCCTCTACTGATGGCTCTTTGTCATGTCTGTTGTGTCTCCCTCCCAAAGATCCTCCGTGTATAACGGCATTAACATCCTGTAACGTTTGAAGTATCTGAGGCAATATGGCTGCTACTGCTTGATCTGGAGGTGGTAAGTCTAGGTCAACTTGCAAGAACCCCTCGTCAAGTCTACGCCTCTTGCACAAACCAAGGCGAGAGTTAGTTTATTACTCTAGATTTTGTTTCAATTTTTCTAGGTTTTCTACCTTTAAAATATCATGCAAGTTGTGTGATCTAGATTTAGAGTTGCGCACTAAGTTTTCTTGTTATGCTTATGTTTCCAAGTGTGCCCGGGTCCCAGTGTTGAACCCATGGCTCTGATACCAAGTGTAACACCCACAAATTTGACATTCTAAAACCACATTAATCCTTAAACAATTATCTGGAAAGTTGGCAATTTTTTTTTTACCTTTGTTTTAATAGGTTACAAGGGTGTCAAACCCTAATATATGTTTAATTAATTCCTACCAACATGTTACATACATAGGATAAGGATCCATAATAGTCTAGGTTAAATAATTAAATATTCTTAATCCATTTCTAAGGTCAATTTAATTACAATCACTAGATAAGTGTCCATAAATTTCTTTTACTAGGTTAAATAGTTTCCCCTTTAGAATTAACATTCAACCCACATTTAATAAACCCTTATCCTTAGTTACCTTAGTTCCTGTATCTTAAATATTTTCTTTAATGTCCATTTAAATAATTACTAAAACATACTAGGAACTAAATAATTAACTTAACATACAAGGGTATTAAATGGCCCCATTCACCCATTTACACATACCTTTAAATTATCTAAAAACCCATAATATTTATTCTTACCTAACAATTGTAGGGTTGATTCTCAACCCTTGGATCAAATCAATTATGGCCACTAGATCTTAGGGTTCCATACTAACCCTAACTATCCTTATGAAATTTTATTAAACCTTTTTCTTTTCCCTAGCCTCCTCATTTGGTCTCACTTTTATTTTGTTTAATTTGTAGGTTGGAGAAATGGAAGCCATGGGAGCAAGGAAGGAATAACCATGGAGGAATTCACTAGAATCAATCTTATTTTATTTTAGATTATGGATTTATTATTGTAATGTATTCCATTTGAAGATTGTAGAGGTTTCCACTCCAAATCAGGAGTTATATAGTTAATTCCATTTTTGAGTCTTCTATTTGGGAAAAAACGTACTTCTATTTTAATCGATGCGAGCGAATACATTTAGATGCCCATTTAAATATTTATAAGTTTAGAAAAATGAATTTATTCCCTTATGGCTTGCTGGTGATTTCCTCTTCATATTTGTAGGTCTTAAATTTTTAAAACCAAGTTTAAATTTGCACAGATCGCAGATTTTTATTTTTTCCGCCGTCAGTGATGAAACCAACCACCCAAAGTAAGGATCGTCAAAAGTCCTGGGACCACCACCCTACCTGGGAGATGATTCACAAACCACTGTGCCTTTCCTAGCCTTTCCCTGAGCTGGTGTTCAGAGACCGCACTCTGCACAGGGTGACAGTCCTATTCTTCAAAAATAGAACCATCAATTCCGTGAATTTTTCCAAAAATTTATTTTACTAGAGTGTTTTAAATATTATCCTTAGCTTGAATTTATATTCCTAAAGTCTCCAGTTGAAGGTTTACACCATTTATTCATTCCAATCTTAAATGACTAAATGTAAAGATTTTATATTTCAATAGTAACAAGAAAACACTACAAGATTATTTTTATTTTCTTCCAACAAAATTTCTTTCAAGTTCAAAAGTAAGAAATGAAACTTAATCTATTTCTAATAATATTGTTTTCCTTTCCACAACAAAATGCAATATTTTCAACAAAATAACTCATTATAATTTTATTGCATCTTTCCATTACTACCACAACCATTTGTTCAAACTACAAACAAACTCTATTTCACATTCAAATTTTCAAGAATACATTGTTAATGTTTTACAACTTCTATGTTCTTCCTTTCATTTTTACAATTAATACAAACTTCATCAAATAATAATGAACTTTCCTTTTTCTTTGAGCATAGACTCATTTTCTCTTACAATGCAAAGAGATTCCTTCTTTTCCACAATACATATTACAACTTAATAAACAAATATACAATACAACTTTTCTTTCAAATACAATACTACAAGTCTTCCACCTTAAGTGGGAATCACAAGAAAGGTTTTCTCACAAAGAAGGATTTCTTTTTTTACTTCAAAAAATCTCAAGTTCCAATTCTTCAACAAGAGCTCCACCATGTCTTCACTTCATCACAACAAACAAAAATGGGGGAGAGGCAACACTCTCCACCCAACCAATAATCCAATGAGGAGAAGAAGCTATCCTCCTCATTGGCCCCTGAGCCCCAACCAAAATTCAATAAAAGATGGATCCAACTCATGGAAACTATTACAAAGCTTCCACATCACAATAAAAATTTCACAACCATTTCAAAACACAATCAACAAAAATACAATCACAAGAAGGAAACTAACAAAATACACAAGGCTTGAAAATGCAAAGCCAATGGAGCAAGAATCTATGGGGAGATCAATTTATGCCTCCCAACGGGATTAGGTTCCCACCTTAAAAACCCTCACAATACCCCAACTCAAAACCCCTACACAGATTTAGTGTTTTTAGCAATGGACATTTGTTCGTATATGGATTTTCATGTCATACTACACTTATGTTCATTATTTTTAAATAAGGACCGATGATGAAGATCATTAGCAATATGATGACAAATAAAGTTGTTTAAAAGGCATTGGATGGATGTTGGCTCATTCTCCCTTCTTCATACTCCATTTTCTTCTATATCCCCTTTCTTCTTCTCCACACTATTCTTTCTTCTGTTATCTTTCTATCATATTTTTGATTTTCGGTCAACCTCTTTCATCTCCCCATCGACAATCGAGGGGGCATCGTCCATTCTACTCATTTTTCTTCTATCCGTTCAAAATTTTCATCTTTTTTATGTTTGTCTACTTTCTTTGAAGTGATGTCGCTTATGCCACCTCAAAGAGGGGAAAATGTAGACACCTAAAATATGCTTACACTTAGCATTTCATCCAATCTAGCCGATTAACGACACTTCGTTAATTTCCCATTCTTTGCTCCATTCTCGAATGCCCATTTACGACACCTTCTCGTTCACATTCCTCCTATAATCAGCTTGTTTGGCTAATATATCTCTTATTAGCTAAACATTCCTCCTTTCGACCATTCAAAACCTCCCTAGTTCTCTCTAGACCACTTCTATTGGCTTTGTAGGCTATCTATCAGTCATAATTGGTTATTCAGACCCCTCCCAACTGTCAATGAGTCTCTAATCACCTGCTAATCAAGTTTAACTAGCCTAAACCATAGTTAACTAGCCTAAACCAAGCTTAACTAAGCCTAAAGCATGTTTATCCTAATCTAATCACAAAACTCCCAAAGTGATCTGAAGACCTCCAAAAATGCAAATTACTAAAAACTGTTAAAAAAGTGCAAAAAATTGGATTTCTAGAATTTTTCAATTTTCTTGGTTTTTTCACTCTTACAGGATTCTAACAATGGTTTATAGGTTTCCTTTACATTAAGGTATTTTTTAGACTAACTTAATCAAAAACATTTGCATCTTCATTTGTAAAATTTGGAAGCATGTATGCTCTTCCCTCGCACCTTTCTAGGTGATCTTGGGAATCAGAAACGCTTCACTACTTTCCTCATACTTGCAAAATGGTTTATTTAGCTTTCAAAGTTGGTTAAAAGGAACTAATTTTCACATTTTACTTAGGATTTTTCCATTTATTACAAATTTGAGTGAGATACCTTGTTGCGTATGCTCTTTCCTTGCATCTTAGGATGATTTGGGAAATCAAAAACAACATCTTATCTCCTTTATATGACATTTTGGAAAATTACTAACCTCGTTGTGTAGGACCAAAGTTCAATCACTTGTCAAAGAAAGGAGACATCAAAGCAAAAACACATAAACTTCTTATACACGTGTTCTTACAGGTAGCCAAATGGTGTGCTACTTAAAACCACATTTAAGTTAAAAAGATAAAAAACACACCATATTCAAAACATTGTATTACAGGTTTTAGAAAAGAGTACGTCCCTATCTGCTCAACTGGAACATAACCCCTTTGGCATAACGCCTTAAGCTACAACAATGGGGGTGGTTCCAGGAACCCTAAATTAGTCCACCACTATGTAACCTTGTGGATGAAATAGGAAGCACTCCACTTACCCACTTGATTAGTTTTCCTTGTGAGATAGAGGTACAAGTTTTCCCTATCGCAACCCTATTAAAAGTACATGATGGATGCATTTATTGCCCCCTGTGCTTGAAGGGGGAAAATCTGAGATACTCCCAAACTAGTCATTACGACTTTTTGGGTAAATCGCCCCGCTCATGGATAACTTTGTAACACCTAGTTGAGAGAACTTATTAGGAAAAACCATTTGTTCTTGGAGCCCACTTTGCTAGTCCTTTGTTGCATCTAAGCCATGACGAAGTGATAACTTATTTGGATTCAGAACCTTGTTTTTCAAACAAGGAAAAGAATCCACTTAAGTTGGATCTAAGTTCCTTTCATCATGGAAATTGGACAACATTTCCCTTATCTTTGCTTCTTTCTCGCCTTCGAACGAGGTGAAGCTCTGCCCAAGTGACGCTTAGTTCATTTCCATATTTTGATCTAGACCTTTGAATTCTTTTTTCCCATTTTGGGCAAGAGAAGGAATCTTTCGGGAGTGTTGTCATAGATGGTATTCACCACGTTTTTGTCCATTTGCGCTCGTCCATGTTTGCGGCTGAGTTGTTAAACGTCTAAAGTGTGTGGATGCGTCCTTATATATTTTATGGCCACATGATCTTGATTTCAGGATCATCATCATAGTTCATCATTTGATCTCCCTTTGTTAATATTTACACCTTGTTCATTTCGAGCTTGACATAAATATCGACATTGTGTTGATCATCTTTTGCATGGAACTATTACTTTACACACACATTTGTATAGGGTGTATTTCTTGTTGATTGGCTTTATGTTTCACACTTGCATGATTGTTCCTTATGATTATTCATCGGTAAATCTTGCTTTCTAGGACAAATCCTTTTTGATCTCGTTGAGATTATGTCATCACAATGTCCATTTTCCTTCGACCCTCTTTGGAAAATCACACACGCATCTCCATACTTACACAATGTCTAGTTGGTTGCCATTATGCTTCCTTGAATCGACATGGAATTTCCTTCCCTTTGAAGGTTTTCCATCACACTATCTAGGTCTAGAAATTTTTGCTTAAAATGACGCCAAAAATGACTGAATATCACATGGTTTTTGACATTTACATCAATATGGAACCTAGGTTTAGCAATTCAAATCAAAAGATTCCCATTACAACTAAACCTCGTTTGGTTCTTCGTGCTAGAGGACTCATTCGGGTACCATGTTCCCCACGTTCAGCCCATGTCGGTGGTATGGTTTGGATGCTTCTAATCCAAATTATTATTCAGGTTCCCCCCACTCTTCTTCTTCTGATTCAGATCCAAACTACCATTCGGACTCCCACTCTTCTTCTGAAGACTTGGATCCCAACTATTGTTCAGATACCCCTAGATCAAATCTTGAATCATGGTCCTCCCTTCCTTTGCAGGACCTTTATTACAAATCACCTCAATGAAGTCTTCCTCCTTTGAAGAATCGTGTGACTCCAAGTTCCATCGATCGAACATCTAATTTGGTTCTTGAGTCACGATCCTCCCTTTCTTCGCAGGACCTCCTTCATCAGTTGTCTCGACGACCTCTTCCTCCTTCGAAGAGTTCCATGACTCAGATTCCCTCTAGTCAATCATCTAACTTGACTCCTACATCACAAATTAGCGAATGGCTATGTGATCCTACTTTACAACCTACATTATGTCGTCTTCTAGAAAAATGACATAGGTCCAAATCCAAATTGTCCACTCATGAGACGCTTGCCTCCAATCCTACTTCCTCTCTTGAGTCATCTTTGTTTGTCAATCAATCTTCCATCCTTATCAGACATGTTTCTTCTATTCAACCTTCTAAGGAGAAAGAAAAATAACCTCTACTGATTGATTTCTCTCAGAATGAAGAAATAATTAGAGTACACGATGATATCCCTTTAGAGGATTGTAAACAAGGTTTCTTTCTAGAACTCGATACGCTCGCATATTGGGGAAAAGAAGTTGATTCCTTCAATCATAACATAAAGCAAAATCCTAAAGTCATGGAACTTGATTCTCGTTCTATTCCATCTTCACCTTCTTCTGAACATGATGAGATGTCAGGGTCTAGCATTGATCCATGGCCTATCTTCTCGTTACCAAATCATTCCTTATCTATCATCATTCCTCAATCAAAATCTCTCCTTGGGTCACCGTTGAGTAGCCCATCATCTTCTTCTATACTTGGACCACCCTCAGGTAGTCCCTCCTCTTCTATACTTGGGCCACGTCCTAGTAGCCCATCATCATCTTCTATCTATGGGACGCCTCTGAGTAGTCCCTCATTGTCTATACTTTGGTCACGCCCTAGCAGCCCTTCTTCATTTTCTTCTATTCTCGGGCCATGTCCTCGTAGCCCAAATTATTTTATCTTAGGGCCATATCCTGGTAGCCCTTGATCATATTCTATTAGTGGCTCACCTCCTCATAGCCCATCCTCTTTAATTCTTAGAGTGTATCCATTTCATCCATCACATATTTCTTTTATCAATGGTTGTGGAAAGCCCGCGGTCCTTTCTCAAATCAATTCTAAATGTCAACGTTCTCTTTCTTCTCCTCGTCAGGATCAAAAAAGTCACATGTCAGCTTATAAGAAACCCAAACAGGTTCATTATAAGGATCAGATCAAAACTTCCAAGATCTCAAAATCCCCCAACAACTCAAACAATCTCAGAATTGTAAATAATGCGTGATTCAAGAACACACATCAACGTAACCATCAAGTATGGTGGAAAGTGCATAAATCTCTGGATAGGGAAATCAAACTCCCGCATATGAAATCCATGTTTCAACAAAAATCATAGTCATTTGTTGAGTACGAGCTCACCTCGATTATTCGAGATCAGAGATAACATAACTCTTTATAAACAAACATGCCTAGTCTCCCTTATCAAGGAAGCCGCAAACATCGTTGTTGGATCTTACCACACAGAGTGACTTTGTTGGTCCCACCTTTCCAAAAACTATCAAAAAGCTAAAAATAAAAAAAAAATGCAAAAATACAAAAACATTGAGAAAACATTAAAAAATCAAAGGTATAAAGATCAAACATCGCAATCAGGTATTGTATACACATGGATGTTTCTTTCTTCCCTTCCTTGCTATTCTTTTGAAAGTCTTCTTTCCATTTTCATCCTTTCGGTGATATTGTCGTTAGCCTTTTCGCACGCATTTTGTGACATTTATCTCTATGGTATTTGTTTGAGCATGGTATTTTATCACCTTTGTAATTTAAAGAATGACTGGTCCCTCTTAGAGATCCTATCACATTCAACATCTAATAAACTTGTTGTGAAGAACTTTTGGAAATATTTGTTGACACTAGCCAATTTCGTCATCACAATCACTTCCACCTCCTTCCATCAAGCCATCTGTGGTTCTTAACCCCTTGTCAAACAAGAGAGTTGAAATAAGTTTTCAGAAAGTAAAAGAATCAAAATCAATCAAAAGCTAAAAGCTACAAGCAAAAGCAAATTGATATATTACTCTCTCTTGGGGTATTTCCAATAAACTCTATCAGGGCTATGGACACCTAACTGGAAATAGAGCAATGTTGTGATAAGAATCAAATGCATCTCCGTCGGGGCTATGGATGCCTGGCTGGTAGCGAAACAATGTACGGCAATCCTTCCACCCTTCATTCACAAAATCACCTTTCACAATAAATCATTCCTATACATTGGCTAGGGAATCTTCACTTGTTTTCTATTAAATATTCCATTCAAGAGGTAATAAATTCCACGTGCACACACTAGATCTCTATGAGTGAACAAGATTAGTATGTTACCAAGTGTCTTTTTTGGACCTTGTTCAGACTCTTTCTTTAGTCCATATCTTATCTCACGATTTGTGCTTTTGGCTAATCCCTTCTTCATCGCGAGGCTTCTAAGGTACATTCATATCATTCACATCATTCTTCTACTTCGTTCAGAACATCCATGTGTATAAGATTATTTTTTTCCATGTTTTCAGACACCTTTGCCCACTTTCACGAAAATAATCTTCTCCTTCCTTTCTATCATGTGCTTTTAGGCCAACTTACACTGGGGGCATCCTTGCTTCTTCTCAACACTTCATTGGTTTACATTCATCATCATGTTGAACCTATCCATAATGGCCTTGGGTCCCGCTTCTACCTGTGAAGATTTTTCCTTTGAATACTCCCATCTAATGGTTGGGGCATTTTCACATCTTCATCTTTCTCGTACGCACATGGCCTTATGGCCTTGTACATCCCATCTATCGCTAGGGGCATCTGCACTTCCTCGTCTTCCTACACATAATTTCAGAAAACTTTCAAAATATCAAAAACATTCAAATATGTTATAAAAATAAAAACATTCAAATATGTTAGAAATAAAAAAAACATTCAAATATGTTTCAAAAAATTCTAAAAATTATCAATCATCCTAAAAAATGTTGCTCTTTGGTTCTCACCTGTTCATGTGTGCGACTCGCTGATCATCTTGATCTACCTTCATCAACAAAAGCTAGGCTGCTTACTATGTCTGTACTCTAGGGAAAAACAAGTTTCCTGGTACTGTTTCATAGTGCACATTACTTTTTCATAGGACCAAAGTATCCTCCGTTATTCCCCTTGCATGTATCCTTGCTTGGGGAACCATCGTCAACCCTTGTCATTAATTCACACAGGTTAGAACTGAAGCTTGATAAAAAAAACATTGCATTTTTGTTTCTCTATTAGTTTAGCTTGTTTACTTTCTCGTATTGCATTGCATTATGTATGTTGCATGGAGTTAGGCATCTTTTATTTTCTCGTATTTCATTGCATTTTGTATGTTGCATGGAGTTGGTGTTTTTAGTAATGGAAATTTGTTCGTATATGGCTTTTCATGTCATACTACACTTATGTTCATTCTTTTTAAATAAAGACCAATGATGAAGATAATTAGCAATATGATGAAAAATAAAGTTGTTTAAAAGGCATTGGATGGATGTTGACTCATTCTCCCTTCTTCATACTCCTTTTTCTTCTATATCCCCTTTCTTATTCTCCACGCTATTCTTTCTTCTGTTCTTTTTCTATCATCTTTTCAATTTTCGATCAACCTCTTTCATCTCTCCATCGAAAATTGAGGTTGCATCATCCATTCTACTAATTTTTCTTCTATCCCTTCAAAATTTTATACTTTTTTATGTTTGTCTACTTTCTTTGAAGTGACATCGCTTACGCCACCTCAAAGAGGGGAAAATGTAGACACCTAAAATATACTTACACTTAGAATTTCATCCAATCTAGCTGATTAACGACACTTTGTTAATTCCCCATTCTTTGCTCCATTCTCGGATGCCCATTTACGACACCTTCTCATTCACATTCCTCCTATAATCAGCTTGTTTGGCTAATATCTCTCTTATTAGCTAAACATTCCTCCTTTCAACCATTCATAACCTCCCTAGTTCTCTCTATACCACTTCTATTGGCTTTGTAGGCTATCGATCAGTCACAATTGGTTATCCAGACCCCTCCCAACTCTCAATGAGTCTGTAATCACTTGCTAATCAAGTTTAACTAGCCTAAACCATAGTTAACTAGCCTAAACCAAGCTTAACTAAGCCTAAAGCATGTTTATTCTAATCTAATCCTAAAGTGATTTTTAGACTTTAGTCCCACATTAACCCAAATCCCAAATTCTTCCAAACCAAAAATTATAAATACAAGGCTAAGCCTACCCATTCAAAAAACTGACAACTTTACATAAGCTAAAGCCAAAACAAAGCCTAAGAAAGCTTAAGAGATCATTTGAATTAGCCAAACTAATAAGGCATTTGATCTTGGGTCATCCACCATTAAAATAGCTTCATCATTGCACCCATGTTAGGTTAGTAATGAAATAGCTAAACTTGGCCATGTAGCCATTTAGTGAGATTCATTCACCCTCATGAAGTAAACAACAAAACTGATTGCTTAAGTCTTTAGTAGGCATATTTTGTTAAGCTTTCAAGAATAGAGGTTAATGTTATTTGTTAGATTTCTTGTTTATTTCAAGTTTTAATACATGAAAATAGGATTCCTTGCTCATTTCTTATCATATGGTCCATTGAGGGTCTTTTACACAAAGCTTTGGGGTCTTACCCCATATCCCTAGCTCTTTGCAAAATCTTTCATTGAACAAAATCCCAATAGCCTTCTCCTACACCATACTTAGGCATTCTACCCAAGACCCCAACAATCGTACCAAAACATTCAAAAACATACTTGAATATACACATATAAGAGAAAACAAATAAAACAAGGGTGTAGTTCCTACCTTTCCATGGTAGAACTTGATCAATGGATCACCCTCCAAGATCCTTCAAGCTCAATCCAACTCCAACAAGCTCCAACCTCAACAACCACTCAAAAACTCTCCAACTCTAAAATTACAAAAGCACAAATGAAAAAAAAGTAACCCCCAAACAAACAATTAAACTTGCATATATAGAAAAAGGAAATAGGAGGTTGAGGTGGCTCCATGTAGGATGCCACATCACTTATCCTCAACTCCACATCACAAGTCAAACCTTAACCCCAATGCATAATAAATTGGTGGTTGAGAGAAATGACAAGCCTTTTACACACACAATCCAAACCCAAACCCTCTAAGGAAAAAATTAAACTCCATGTAATAAACATGCAATAAATGTCACTTTTAGTCTTACAAAACACATAATGGGGTTATTTTTGACCCCCCAATCTATAGGTAGGGTAGGAATAAGAATTTATGGGGTATGAGACAAGCTTAGCTTGTCCCACAAGCCTCCAAAAATGACCCTTAAGCCCAAATCCGAAATTCCAAGGTGAGGTGGAGTGTACAACACTCAAAGTCACATACACTCAACCAAAATCACATAGACCAAAAGACCAAAAACTCTAATAAATGACTCCATTGTCACATCTCCATATCACTTAATAAAATGATTAATTTACTTAATAAAAGCACATTGATCAATAATGATTAAATAATTTACATCACCAAATAAATCACATACTGTAAAATAAATAAAAGAAAAAGGGAAATAATTACACACATAACCCATGGTGACCTTCGTTATATCCACCTAGTATTCCGATGTGGTTGGTCTCCAATCCCCCTTTTGATTGTTGTGATATAATTACCTAGAAAATCACACAATACGTCCTTTGGCCTCATGGCCACATCAAAACATCAAAGATAAAATATATGCACACAAACCAATGATCATACTCATATAGTTAAATCATCATCTCAACCAAACAATGTTATCATTTGTCTAAAATTCCAACAACATCTCAATTCTATCTTTTATCAATATTAGGAAGATCACAAGATTAGTTGAAATGTTAAATCCTACTTAATCACGACAATAACTCTAAATTTCGGTAATATATATGCTAACAACAAATCATCATTATGAATATAGAATATCTCTCTATGCATTTAAGAATCCACACAATCATACTATGAATAACAATCCATCAAATGTCAGAATGTCTCTATCATCTAACATCAAGCTAAATCAAAATGATACAATAATATCCATTTCTATAGTCAACAGTAATCAAAATCAAAATATAATAAGTGTCGAAGAGGAGTGCGCACTACACCCCCCTCCCCTTAGACTTGAATTCCTCCTGGAAGTCACTGAAATAGCTGTGAAAACTAAACTCGTAGCAACGTAGCATCCTCTCATGTAACAAGGGTCTCATCATACCTATCCCACGGGACTTGCACCTGATCAATCTCTCTACCTCAAAGGCCCGGGGTCATCTGCTATAAAATACACACATGCTCCACCATCATCTACCTCTTCATGCTCCTACACCTGCAATGCGGTTGAATCCAATACATGAGATGGATCTAGGATATATCTCCTAAGAACAAATAAATGAAATAAATCATGCATGCGAGACAAGCTAGGTGGTAAGGCTAGACAATAAGCTAAGGGACCGATCCACTCTAGGATCTCGAATGGACCCATGAATCTAGCTAGGAGACAATTTAGAGCCTCTTCCGTAGCGGATAGAACTCTTATGAGGTCTAACATGAAGAAAAACCTTTGTGCTCACCTCATAACTACGGTCAACTCTCCTTTGATCTACATACTTGTTCTAGTTGTTTTGTGCCTCCTTTAACCTCTGTCGGACCAAAACAACCTGCTGCTCCATTTCGTGTAACAAAGCCCAGCCAATAGATACTTTATCCTCAAGTCTATCCCAACTTAAAGGTGTCTTGTACTCCTTGCCATAAAGTTCCTAAAAAGGTGCCATGTCAATCGAACTTTGAAAATTATTGTTGTAGGCAAAATCCACCAAATACAAGTACTCCTCCCACTTCGACTGATGATCCATGACGTACATCTGAACAATGTCCTCTAAAATCTAATTCACCAGCTCCATCTGTCCATCTGTCTCTGGATGATAGGTTGTGCTGAAGTTAATGCTCGTCCCAAGGGCCTGCTGGATGGTAGCAGAAGTGTGATGTGTATAAGGGATTGCGGTCACAGATAATCTTCCACATAATCCATGTAGTCTAACAATTTTGTCAAGGTACACTCTCGCTACTACACTAGCTGTATAGGTAGTCTTCACCAAAGAAAAATAAGCAACTTTTGTCAATCTATCCACTGTGACCATGATGGCATCGTGGTGGTATCTTGACGTTGGTAGCCCTGCTATGAAATCCATGGAAATGGTGTCCCATTTCCACTTCGGGATAACATGTGGGTAAAGAAGGCCAACTAGATGCTGGTGCTCAGCCTTCACCCTTTGACACTCTAAATAACGTGACACAAACTGAGCTACATCTCTCTGAAGACCTCTCCAATGGTATAGTTGTCTCAAGGTGGCATGCATCTTCTTCACCCCTAGAAGGGCTGAATAAGGTGCACGATGAGCCTCTGCCAAGATATCCTATCTCAAACCTTCATCCCTAGGTACATAGATCCGGCCTCTGTGCCTAAGAAGTCCATCTAACTCTAATGGAAAAACATAAAACTTCCCCTCAAGGGGTCTCTAAGACTCAATCTTTGATCTAGCTGCATGGTAGAAACTTTCATGAGGAAGCTGTTGTAAAATCTTACTCCACAAATCTATACCCACTGAAGTAGCCACAACCAAATGTCTCTGTCTACTCAGAGCATTGGCAACAACATTCTCCTTCCCCTTCACATGCTCTATCTCCATGTTGTACTTGGAAAGCAACTCCATCCAGCGCCGTTGATGATCATTGAGATTGGGTTGTGTGAAGAGGTGATGTAAGTTCAAATGGTCTATCCTGAGAATAAATCTCCTGCCAAGAAGGAAATGTCTCCATTCAACCAAAGCATGCACAATTGCTACAATCTCCAGGTCATGAGTCGGATAATTGAGCTCATGATCTTTGAGTTTGCGAGACTCAAAGGCAACCACATGGCCCTCCTACATCAATACCCCACTTAATCCTCCCAAGGAAGCATCCGTACAAATGAAAAACTATTCATGTGGATCTGGCACTGCAAGAATCGGTGCTGACGTAAGGCATCCCTTCAAGGTACTGCAGGCCTTCTCACATCTGTCAGACCAAACAAATTTCTTCCCTTTCTTTTAAAGGGAAGTGATGGGGTGCGCAATCTGAGAAAAGTCCTAAATAAATCTTCTGTAGTAACCTGCCAACCCCATGAAACTGTGCACCTCAATCACACTAGTTGGCACGAGTCAATCCATAATAGCTCAAATCTTGGAAGGATCGACGATGATACCTTCTCCATAAATGATGTGACCTAAGTACTGCACCTCTGACTGAAAGAATATACACTTCTCCAGGTTCCCGTAAAGCTACTTCTCGCGAAGACAATGCAGAACCTGTTGAAGGTGCTCCTCGTGCTCCTCAGGCATACATGAGTAAATCAAAATTTTATAAAGAAAAATGAGCACGAAGCGATCCAAAAATGTTTGGAATACCCCATTCATCAAACTCGTGAATACTACATGGGTATTCATCAGACCAAAAGGCACTATTGTGAACTCGTACTGGCCATATTTTTTACGAAAGGTTGTTTTATGGATATCCATTTCCGTGATCCTCAACTGATGGTATCCAAACTTAAAATCTATGTTAGAAAATATTGTGGCCCCTTTCACTTCATCAAACAAATCATTAATATGTGGAAGGGGGTAACGATTCTTGATCATTACTTTGTTTAGCTGACGATAATCGATACACAATCGTAGAGATCTTTCTTTCTTCTTTAAAAAAATCACCAGTGCACCCCAAGGGGATACACTAGGAAAAATTAGACCTTTCTCCAGAAGGCCAAAAATTTAGGACAATAATCACTTACAGAAACCCCAAACCTAGAATGTAAAATCCAAATATGAGCAGAGATATTTTTCATGAATTGTTAAGTAGAGCAGGTTATCGTAATGGTTAGGGCTTATCATGCCTGTATTTCATTTCCGTACTTGCATACACATCTATCAGGCCCTTGCTACAACAACATCTGGCACATTCCTATGTTTTTTGCTTGTTGGGCATCCATGATTGCTCCAAGTTTTCTATTTGACATAGGCTGGGTGCGGCAAAATTTGTGGAGGGTCTAATCCAGTGAATGGCCATTGCTCGAAATTTTAAAATCCTTTTCAAAAAAACCCGATTTACAAAATCCCTTATCTGTAAGAGTCCACGAAGACAGTATCTTTTGGCGTTTCAAACAACTAAAACACATCCCAAGTGTATGTCTCCTTTGAGACCAAAAAAAGGAATTGGCAAGCGGTCAACACTCCACCCACTCACCAACTAGCAACCACATTTAAGCATGAGGTAATAAGCTTTAACCAAACACACCAAGCATTAATTTGATTGGGTAAAGAGCATGTACTGAGGGCCAGGTCGTTGCCAAGGGTGGGTGAATAACTTAAAACCAAAAATACATTTTGCAGACCCCTCAAGGATTGGCACCACCAAATGACCTGGCATCTCCACCTTCCCACGCAAACGAAGACTAACCACGGTTGTTCCAAGGTTACTCTTGGGTGGGCGATTAATATAATTAAACTTAGTTTATAAATATTAGGTCCTTTTTTAAAAAAATAATACGCCCTAAACACCTTTGGAAAGGTTTCAAAATTCTTTTAGAGCTTTTACACAAAAGCATCATCAAGCACCCCATAAATCGAGAATATGATTAGCCTTCAATAAGAATGTTCGTAAAAGATGTTACAAAACACCCTCAACAAACTAATAGGCATTTATGAAAACACAAGATGGTCTGACAGAATGAAAAGAAGTCGAATTTACTTTGCAGCAAAGATCGCAATTACCTAACGATCAAAGGGAGAATATTACAAACATTCAACGTTAGCAACTGCAGTCAAAGAAGAAAGAACATGAGTCAACACCGAAAGGGGCATTACACTGTCAATCAATTCAATTGCTAACAACATAAGGATAACAAAGTGATATCTAAAATTCAAAATAGATTGATTTCAGTATCAAATATAGAAAACAATTGTCCAAAAAAATTTAAATCATAATTCATCGTTAGAATGCGAGAATGAAGTGAAATGAAAGAATACAATACGTAGATCTTTTGTTATGAATAGAATAGAAGCCCATCCACTAGTAGGCACTACCTTTATATTATGCCTTGGAGTGTCTACTAGAATGAATTTGTGCGGGTATTTATTTGGAATGTAATTCTGAAACCTTGTGCCAACACTCGAGAAATTTATATAGAAAACCCTGATGATTTTTTTTTAATGCGCTTAACAACTCTCTAGAACCCCTACAGTGTCAACATCATGCTACTAGCATAATCGCAACAAAATATGGCTCGATATTTATGTGTGCGAACATTTTTATAAATCTGTCTCTCCTTAATATATATTCTGTTTTTGCTATATTTTCTCCCCTCCCCACTTTTCTAAATTCAGGTTGTCCTTTTGACTATGTCATGATCCCCCACGTTTCTTCAACTCCCATATTTGCTTTTCCAATGCCCCACCTTAAAACTCAGACTTCTGTTTATGGAACGTCTCTCCAGCTCGCACAGTTTTTGTGCTATAACTTTGCCATTTTTTATTTAATTTTCATGCAACTTCTTTATCTCTAATTTTCTTTTATTCTATTATCTGCCTAGTGTGTGTATATATATATATAATTCTATGTTTTAAAAAGAATAGGTGCCGTATTGGTTCAAACATAAGCATGCAGCAAGATGGTGAGGCATGAGAATCTGGGTGTGGAGGTTGAAGGTTGGGTACAAAATTGACTATTAGATCAGTTTTTTACACGAGTTCACATTTGACTAATAGACACCACAAATTTGGAATAGGAATTTGGGTGCAGAGATTGAGGGTTTAGCATTGGATACAAAATTGACTAGAGCAGGTTCGCGTTTGATACAATCCATCATGTCAATTTTTTTACACAAATTCGCATTTGATAGACACCACAAATTTAGATTTGTCCCCAAAATAGGAACTCTCGGATCAATCTTTTGTTTAAAATACTAACTCTCAGATCACTCCTTTGTTTAAAATACAAACTCTATTTGTCTATTTATGGATCTGCCCTTACGAACTCTCAGATCATTCTTTTGTCTAAAATACAAACTCAATTTATCTATTTATGAATCTGCCCTTATCAAAGAAAACTCGACCCTTTCTGGTATCGATCACCTCTAAATATATCATAACTGCATTCTCAATCTGATGACGTCATCACCCACAGCCTTTGTTGGAACATAATTGAGCACGTGTGAATTTGTACGAGGTCGGGAGTCGGCGCAGGCAGCATTTCATGGAAACAGTTCTGAACTTCGACAGCGTAGATTCGTAGAATCAGTTTGTGTTAAACGTCACGTGGTCTAAAGACGTAAGACGTCAAGAACATGTAAAAAAGCATTTGATTTCACATAACACCGGACATATTCATGTTCTCAAATGGCCACAATTTTCATGAAATTGAATCACGCGGAAAACAGAATAGAGCACTTTCTCACGCTTGTTTTACAATATTCGGTTCGACTTGTGTGATTTTTGAACTAATTGACATAAACACTCTTAATTATTTTCTTCTTAAATTTTGGGTATTGGAATCTTCAATCTGCATGCATACATGATACAACACTCGGTATTTAAGTTGATAAGCATGTTCTAAATTAGAACGAGGTAGACAAACTCTGATAGGTGGTACGCAAATAAATGACACTATCTTTTTGTCATTAATGTATGGTGTCATTGTAGTCACCCACATGGAACTCTATATGTGATATCAATGTTAGGAATCCCATCCCATCCATCATAGATTTATAATATTATTCATAAATGTTTCGCTACAATTTTCACATTCATGAATTGGTGTAAAATAATGGGCCATAGCACCATCGCAAATTCTGCATAGATGGTCTATGATGTAGAATTTCACTTGCAGTGACTCACAGAACACATTTTGGATTGATGGAACGACATTAGTAGCTAAGGCACCCACTCGTTGATCACCATTCCTCTTTTCCCTCAAACATTTCCGCTTCTTTCTCCTCCAGATTCATCAAATTTATGTGAGGCTAAAGATACATACAATAGACTATTCTGCTCTCACATAATCCAAAAAGCCGAAACACATTCCTTAATACATCAAAATCTTGGGCTGATAGTACATTACTCTAAGAAAAACCTCCCATAAAATTTGATATCTCAATTTGAAATGTCAAGTTTATACAGTTTCAAGTCCAATATTGGAAAAATCTCTACACAGTTTAAAAACTCGTATCATAAAGAAAGTATGTCTCATAAATAGGGACAACCCTCATGAAAAATTCATACAAATCATAATATTATAATAATCATATTCATATTAGTTTCTTCACAAAATCTTTAATAGAATCTTCTTAGACTATAACGATGATATTTTTGACTGTAACATCCGTGTTGTTGAAATCAACTATGCTTACTATCATTATATATTAAATACTATAAGGAATAACATTTAATGAATCAACGACTAGTGCATATAATGTGATAAATATAGAAGAGAGAAACCTTGATTATAGTGGTGACAAAGTCAACTTTAGCATGACAAATGTGGAAAGTTTACAAGATATAAAAATTTGCTAGTGTTCGTCACCATATTTACCACTAGCTGAAACAAAGTTGATTGTATCATCTATAAACTTGTCTGAAAACCACTTGACCTCACATTTGCTTACCAAAATTAGTACTACCCATGAGAGGCTTCCTTAAACATATAATTGAGGGAGTAAAATCTAAAGCCATGTACTAGAAAATTGTCAACCACTTAATGTCGAATCCCTTAAAATATTTCCAATTAATTCCTCAAAAAATTCCCTTAAATTACATGTTGGATCCTCCAAAGTTTACGTTTAATAGAAAACATTGACGATTTCACACATGGCATTCACGTTGGACTTCCCTTCTTTTTTTGGGAACTTGTTTCTCTATGTGTCATCATCGATTAAACTTGGAAATTGGGTTCGGACTAGCCCATAATGTGGATTCTCAATCAGTGGATGTGGCACCACTAATAGGAATTTTCAACGTGTTTACACTTTTTATTATTTTAAAGTCATTTTAGACATTAAATGAAAACAAATTAAGATATGACCTAGGTCAAAATGTTAAGTAAACGTTAAAGTTATTTACATGTTTTATTTCAACACAAAAATTTCTAATTAATTTGGTCATATATTTCTACACATATATGCATTGCCATGCAAGTCTATGTGGCTCTACCCGTTGGTTTCGTCCAACTTCAAACATGCCCTCAAAAAATATTTTCTACTCAATAGAACATTAGTTGTTGAGGGAACTTGGCTGACATACCACCTGTATGCCATGGGCCAAATGAAATACATTTGGGGGATTGACTACTTGGATATCAAATTAGAGAAGTGGGTGGAAGAGCATGGTCTCTATACCCCCCGAAACCGTTTCATGTTCTTAGTTTTCCAAGGAGGTTTTTTTTTGTGTTCATTGTGAATAAAATTATTGTCATCTAAATGAAATATACCATGGCCTCCATAGTTTCATATTAAAAAATTTACCTCCCATAGATTCCAATAACACACCCAAGTGTATTTCCTACTTAATGTCCCACATGGTTGGTGGTTCTTCCCATATTTCGTGTAAATGATTGACAATACCTAATGTATTAATTTATTATTTGAGTATGTTTTGATCATACTAATATTAACTCGATTAATGTATATTGATAATATTTTTCTAAGATTATAAACAAGAAATAATTTAAATTACCTAAATGATTTCTCTACATAAGAAACACTTGTCAAGAACAGGTAAAATACCCCTTGATTTTGAATAATTCCCAACATATTCATGCTCTGACATGACCACAATTTTTATGAAATTGAATCATATGGAAAAAAACATTCAAGTACTTTTCTCTACACTCACAAACTTATTTAACATTACTTGGGTCATGTCATGTTGGCCAGTGTCATTTCTCAGCTAACTAACGTAAGCACTTTTAATTATCTCCTTTTTAAATGTTGGTTATAAGAATCTTCAATATGCATGAGTACAACGGTCATTATTTATACTGATAGACATGTTTCAAATTAGAATGAGGTAGGTAGTTTCTTATAGGTTGAAGAGGCATAAATGAATGTGATTTTTATCTCTTTATGTACGAGACTACCATAGTCACCCATGTGGGAATTTATCTACAATATCCCTATCAAAAATCCCATCCCATCCTTCATACATATGTAATTCTATTCACAAATTTTAGATTAGTTTGTCTCACAATTTTAATTTTATTGTAATAAGAGATAAGATATTATTTCTTCTATGTATTAAAGGATATTAATGCCTTTATTTAGAGATCTATATGAACCTAATTCTCACAAAATAGTTTTTTGTTATATTATGGCTTGTCTACCATTTAGAAACAAAAAGTAAATGTACAAGTTACATTGTATTCATCGATACTGACTTACTTTCTATAGAAATTTTCTTCTTAGGGATCACCATTGTGGCCTTTTTTCACATGGACTATAAAAGAATGGGCTAATCAATTTAGTTGCATTAATTCCCTTTGTATCAAATAATCATTTGAGTTCATTGAAACTAAAATTAGAATGTTTTATCCTATTTGAAATATGGGTTTCCACATATTTATGAAATACAATCATAGAACTTTGTTATCAAATGAGTTGAGGTACATTTATAGAACGTACAATTTTTTTAACATTTCTTTGCTATATTCTAATTATGTAAAGTACTTAAATTTATCTATCGAAATCCTACATGGTAGTTCATGAAAGTGTTGTAATTAGATTTACCATGGAAAATGATAGTAATTTTTAGAACATTTGCTATTAGATTTCTTTATTAAGTAAATGATTGATTTTGAGGGGACCAAAAAAATGATTGATTTTGAGGGGACCAAAAAACCCACCAATACTGAAGGAGAATAGATGTAGCAAAGAAGGAAACAAAACGTGGTCTTAACCAATAGCCCAAAGATACAACCAAAGCCCAAACACAAGCAACTACAAAAAAATAAATATCATGAAAGATCAAAGATAGAAACTGAAGAAATTGTTAGGAATAATATTAGATATTGTGAACATTATTATGAGTGTGGAAATAAATAATATAGTGTAATGTAATACAACTATTTATGAGTTTTTAACTCATGTAAATATTTGTAACTAGATAATGTTTGTTGTGAGAGAATAATGGGATTGAGAGTTTGAGTGAGATATTGATGGGATATATGAGAGAATAGTGGTGAGTGATCATAGGAGAGATTCTCTAGGAGAGATTAGTGGGATAATATTGGTAAGCCTCATCTCCTTGTTTATAGGAAATGGAAAGGCTATATATCTGTAAGCTCTCTCCATCATGTAATTGCTCTATATTATTCAATCAATAATATAGTGTGTTTATTATATTTTTGCTCTTATTTTGTGTTTATGTTATTATCTTCATTCTGCAACATTGTCTCTTATTGATTTGTACAATTATATAATGTAATTGTTGCTTATTTATAATAGATAAGCTATCAATTTCACATCATCTAGTATCAGAGCAGGCAAGGGGAAATTTATGAGATTCATTGCAAGACAAAACCGCAGCCTCTAAGATGCAGATATGAGAGTTTTGAATCTTTCATTGCCATTTTTAGAATTTTGATCTGGAAAAAAAAATGACTGGTAATTCACGTTTTTCTTAAAAACCTAGATTTGAAATTTTCTGAAATTTTTTGGGTTTGTTACTTTGTATTTTGTAAAAATTATTTCAAAAAATTACAAAAACTCATTTCGTATTTTATGAGAAATCGTGGAAACAATTCTGATGGTTTCTAATTATTCTGTAAAAAAAATAGTGACTGATTTCTAGCAATTAAAATCTGATATGCTTTATTATTTTAGATAAATATAAATCTGATTATTATTGTAAGGGTGCATTATCGGTTGAAACCGACACCTAATAGAATTGTAAAATGATTCTCAAAGACAAATTCAGATAAGTTAGCATCATCACGATGGAGGGCAGGAGGCAACGGAGGAAGGAGGACAACCAGCGTCCTCTCGCCAGCCGCAAGTGATGGGGCCGCATAATGAGTTTGTGGCATATTTTTAGTTGTGTGTTTCATTGTTTGTAATAAGAACAGATGTCACATTCCTATTCAGAATTGTATTTCCTTTTATAACCTACTGATGTAAATATGTTGTAGTAGAAAGATAAAAGCACAAGAAAAAGCAGCATCATGTTTTTCTTGAAGAGGATGAACAGAGGTTCATGAGCAGGGGCTCGTACCTAGGACAGAGGTCCATTTTTGTCGAACAGGGGTTCGTATTTGATGAACAAAGGTTCATGAATAGGGGTTCTTACCTTGGACTGAGGTCCATATGTGTACCAAGATCATGAGCAAACAGGGGTGTGCAAGTTGCAGAGAAAGTGTAACTATTCTTTTCTACATTGTTCACATTAGGGGAGTGTATGTGTGGAAATAATAATGTTAACAATAGGGGAGTGAATGTTACGAATATATTGTTTGTAACATTATTAATAGATAGTTTAGAATAATTGTGAAGTTGTGAGAACTCACGTTGATAGGAGTGGGAGAGATCTTATAGGGATGAGATAAACTGGGAGAAATTTGTGGGATGCTAAGTGATCATGAGAGAGATATGAGGGATAGAAGTTGACTCCTTACTTTAAGGATGTCATTTACCTATATATGTATGGAATCCCTCCAATGTAATCTATCCCGGATGAATTAATAATGATGTGTTATTTCTTATTATTTCTGGTGTTATGTGATTAGTTTTTTGTGCATGCAAACTGAACCAGCTTCTAGATTTGGTATCAGAGCATGGTCGATCAATTTTGTGGAGTCTTCAGTAACGATGGTCTGATTTATCAAATGCCTTTGATCATCAAAGCCCTGCACTTGATCCTATAGACGGAGACACCGTGCAACACTGAATAGTGGATTTGCAGCTGCCAACATTACACTTCATTCAACATAGATGTAAGCATACATCTACGGGCCGTGTATTGAAAAACGTATTGTACTGCTAGTTCGTGATTCTATTTGCATTGAATCTGTTATATAGCTATGCGCTGAGACCTCCTTGTGCTCGTTGATGTCTCTATGGTGCCTGATTTGACTGTCATAGATCTCCATATCTATTTTCTTGTGTTAAGGAACCTTACGAATCCGATATATGATGATGGGTTTGAGATACAGAAGCTGTTACTAGTGATCATCTTCCTGCATTATTTTGCATTGGGCTGATCTCCATTTACAGCCCATCTGTGGATCTGGTCTACACAGGAGATTCGTGGAATTACATGCAATTCAGCGCCTGATAAAACAATTATTTGGTATAAAGCTTCAGGTTTTCTCTAAGTCTATTGCCTTCTCCAAGTCTCCACGTATTTCTCTATCCATGCACAGTCAAAAGTCAGTTCTAATATATTATTGTGTAATGACTTGAGTCTCTAGCCTTCATTTTTAGTGTGTCATAAATATCCTTGAATGCAAGAGTTCCCAAGTCGTGTCAACTTTAAAGTGTGATCCGAAGTTTATGGGGATGCTCCTCACCTCCTACGTAGACCAGTGTTTAATATGCATATCCACATCATTTGGATTCAGATATCTACAGCCCAATCCATCATTTACTCCAAAAAAAAAGCTACACAGATCTGCCTACCTTGGCATCAGAAATAAAATTTCATGCACATTCTTCTACCTTTGCAAGGATATTCATGGACGTTTAATCAACTTGCATTCTATGTTCTTCGTGATCTGCTCAGCCCATACTCTGCATTCAGATCAAAGTAATTGGTATTCATGTTTTGGCTACCTTGGCGCAGTCCATCTTTTTATTTGGTCAGCCAACGTTTCATCAAATGCCACGTGTTTCCAGCTTGATATCCCCACAAAGCACGTTTCCCGTTGTTTCATTTAGGTGAGGCTATGGAAAAGTTCAAAAATAGTCTATAATATAGTTTGATCATTGTCCATTGTCGGTCTTTAGTTCCATTAACATGTTTGGGGTAATGTTAATAGTTAGTGCATAGAGTTGTATGTAATCAAATTCCTTTTGTCTATGTAAATGTCAATAGTGTTTGTCTTAAGGTAAAAGAGTCGAATGTTTTTTCATATGGTCAATTTCATATATATGTTAGTCTATTACATATAGTTAGTCTATTATCAAATTATTGTCATATTTTTTTTATTGTAAATGTCATTGTGAAGTCAAAAGTGTCATTTTCAAAAGTTGTAAGTTGTCGTCAAAAGTTTGTAAAATTAAAAATAAAAATAATTGCCTCATTTTTAGTTGGACACATTTTCGGTGTAACCCGATGTCCGATTTGTAATTGAACCCAATGATCAAATCCAGATGAGTTAGCAATGTCATTAATGGAGGCAGGAGGAAATAGAGGAAGGAGGACAACCAGTTTCCTCTCGCCAGCCGCAAGCGACGGGGCCGAATAATGAGTTTGTGGCATTTTTCAGTTGTGTGTTTCATTGTTTGTAATAAGAACAGATGTCACATTCCTGTTCAGAATTGTATTTCCTTTTATAACCTCCTGATGTAAATATGTTATAGTAGAAAGATAAAAGCGCAAGCAAAAGCAGCATCATGTTTTTCATGAAGAGGATGAACAAAGGTTCATGAGCAGGGGCTCGTACCTAGGACAGAGGTCTGTTTTTGTCAAACAGGGGTTCGTATTTGGTGAACAGAGGTTCATCGTACCAAGATCATGAGCATGCAGAGGCAGGCATACTATAGAAGACGTGTGAATGTTTTTCTCTACCTTGTTCACATTAGGGGAGTGTGTAATAGGGATTAATAATGTAAACAATAGGGGAGTGAATGTTACGAATATATTGTGTAACATTATTAATAATATAGTTTAGAATAATTGTGAAGTTGTGAGAACAACTCACGTTGATAGGAGTGTGAGAGATCTTATAGGGATGAGATAAACTGGGAGAAAATTGTGGGATGTTGAGTGATCATGAGAGAGATATGAGGGATATAAGTTGACTCCTTACTTTAAGGATGTCATTTACCTATATATGTATGTAATCCCTCCAGTGTAATCTATCCCGGATGAATCAATAATGATGTGTTATTTCTTATTATTTCTGGTGTTATGTGATTAGTTTTTTGTGCATGCAAACTGAACCAACTTCTAGAATACATATGTAATTCTATTCACAAATGTTATATTAGTTTGCCTCATAATTTTAATGTGATTGTAATAAGAGGAGAGATATTATGTATTATATGTCTTGAAGGATATTAATTTCTTTTTTAGAGATCTATATGAATTTAATGCTTACAAAATAGTTTTATTTGTTATATTATGGCTTTCTTACCATTTAGAAACAAAAAATGAAGGTACAAACTACATCATGTTCATTGATATTGACCTGCTTTCTATAAGAAATGTTTACTTAGGAATCACCATTATGGCCTTTGTTCATATGGACTACAAAATAATGGGTCCATAAGTTTGATTGTATTAATTTCCTTTGTATCGAAGAATCATTCAAGTTCATTGAATTTCAGATTTAGTGTTTTATCCTATTTGAAATATGGGTTTCCACTTATTTATGAAATGCAATCGTAGAACATTGTTATCAAATGAATTGAGGTGCATTCATTATAGAACATACATTTTTTTTTTAACATTGCTCTGCTATATTCTAATTGTGTAAAGTACATAAATTTATCTATGGAAATCCTACATGGTAGTTCTTGTAAGTGTTGTAATAGGATTTACCATGGAAAAATATATTAATTTTTAGAACATTTGATATTAGATTGTATGTCTACAATAATTTAATATCCATGTTTCTCTTGACTCTTTAGCAAGGTACATACAATGTTTGAATTTTTTTAGATTTTTTGGAAAATTTGATCCAAATATTTTATCTTCCCACTCTTGTCTTGAGTTGTGACTAACCATCTATGGAAATTATTACTCTAGAAAAACCCTTGTTACGTTTGCATTCTACATGTGCAACATCCTCTTTTTTTCATGGATGCAAGTTGTAGACACCTAATAAATGCATACCAAATCCTAATAAATCCATATCACCTACACAATGTGCCAAATTAGTTCTATAATTCATTCTAGACCATTATCCTTCCACATACCATCAATATTCACTCGTATCACATTAAAATTAATTTTATTAATTCTATCATGAAAAAACCATACACTTACACTTCTTGGTTAATTTAATTAGATATTTAAATAAAATAAAATATAATTATCCACTCACCCTCCATTCATCTCCACTTCACTATCCAAGTCACTCAAGTTGAACTAACTCACTCCACTCAAGCTCTAGAACTCTACAAAGGAGGAAAAAAAATTGCATGTACAATTGAAGAATTCAAGAGCTAATTATTAAAATTCATTTCCGGTTACATTATCATTCAAACCAGCCAAATGAATAGACCATATTAACATTCATTAACTTACAACTCATTCAAAGCTTGATGCACAATCCATGATCTCTCCTTCAACTATAAATAAGAGTTGTTTTCATTCACAAATCATCTATTAGAATCTAAAGGCATTTGCAGTATTAATTTGTCCATTTTCCATTCGAATTCATATGCAGTGAGGCTCCCCATTTGATCAAAAAATACATTCATTCCTCGTAGCACATCCTTTTTCAATTTGGAACCAATTTTGGAGCATACATAAACCAATCAATCAAAGATATTCAAAAAGTGGCGTACCTCATTCCACACTTCAGCCATCTCATCCTAGGTTGTAAGAAAAACTGAAGAGAGGGGCATGTTTGTTTATTATTATTTATTTCTTTCATTGTATTAGTTTTTCTTCTATACAAAAATATGAATGGTAGACATTGTGGCTTCCTTTTATAGGACAACTCTTTTTATGTTAAACAAGGGTTTTCTATGGGAATCTTGACAAAAGTTGACATTAATAATTTTAACTAATTATGACCAGATGTCACTTATGTATCAAATAAAGACATAACTAGTCCTTATCATCTTATTTCTTATTACACTTTCATAAATTTATGTCTCAAATGTGTCATTCTGCGACCCTCCATTAATTTTAGTTGAATAGAAAAACATTTTTAATGTGAACATTGAATTTAGTTTTGTATTATTAATGTTATTTTTTTCACTTTCCAACCAATATGGAATTACGGTAGGGTGGTATTTTAGGGAATTTATTTTTTACTCTTGTAAATTTTGTAATAGAGAAGATTTGTTCGACATGCTTTAGTTTTTTATACTTATTACCAAATTTATTTTGACACTTTTTTTTGTGGAAATATGCAATGAGTTGCATGTATTTTCATTCCAACACTTTCATATTGTATCACCTTTATTTTTCCTACACTATGCAAAAATGGAAACCATTGCAGTTATTCAAACAAGAAATGTGGTGTGTGCCATATTCACACATGTTGTGAAGTCCATTTTAGATAATGTTCTTACCATGGTGAGAATTATTATGTGCGCAATATTGATAAATTCCCATTTAAGTGGTAGTTATCCTCACATATGTGAAAAGGGTAAGGTGTAACTTCGGAAATAATACTATAACACCTTTCACTAAACCTCTTAATTTTACTATATAAGGAACCCTTGAGTTCTTGTAGAAAGGAAGATTGGAGCTTAGATCATCTCCAAAGATGGTGGAGATGTAGTTTCTTAAGTAAGTTATGCTCTAGTGTAACCATTGTTGGTTGCGTAGACATATGCATTATATATTTAATTATATTCTAATACAATATGGTTTTTTTGGTGAATATCTTCCTCTCGTTTAAGTTCTTTTTTTGGATGCTTCCATTTGCATAATTTTCCTTGGCCTTCCTCAATATCCCTATATGTTATTAGAGATTTTACTATTACATATAAAGAAAAGAAAAGACTATGTTCGATGGCACAATTCCCTTAGCCTCAACTTATGATATCTTATTTTCCCTTTCCATTGATTTTATTTTTAACATGCAAACATATAAAATGTTTCCTTTATATCCATTTCCAGCATATGTAAGCAGATAGTTCCACATAATTCTATTCAATTTTCTTAATCTTATTTGACATAAGAATTCATAATTTTTCTTTGTGGCTTTTTCTTCCCTTATTGGCATCCTCATTTCACATTTGGGGGTTAAATTTCTAGTCTACAAGTTTCTATTTATTCTTATACATTAACATGTTACTCCCAACTTTCCTTGCATATTTTAAACCAGTTATGTGTTCCTCTAACTTTTTTCTCATATTACTAATTGTTTTCTTATCCATTGACATGATATTCTATTAATTTGTTTACATGATTCTATTTTTCATAATATCATAATTTACATTTTAATATTTGTTCAAGAAAATACCAAATTCATATATAATCACTTTTGAAGATATATAAATGATATAGAAATTATTAATATGAGATACTTGGTAGTACTGTAAATTTGGTTTGATAACTTAACAATGTCTCTTCTTGTACTTATCTTAATATAGAGTTCATTTACACATATTTGAACAATTTTAGTCATCTTTACACTCTTCCCATACACTTCTAAACTTGTATTTGACAACCCTTCTCCAACTAGTCTCATCATAAATCAATTGATACATACTCTTCCATGTCAATGTTGTGCGTGCTGGATAATTTTGCTCTCGATATTGTCTCCTTCAGAAAAAGTCATCCTCCTAGCTTGTAATGATCATAATTTCAAATGGGTCACTTGGCTTAGTCGGCGTAAACGAGATTATAGAAAACCTCATTAAATTTTTCCTATAATTCTTTTAGATGCATTGAATCATTTACTCAATTTTTTTAAATAAACCTACAATCTACTTCGAGATGTCTCGTAAATAATTTCAATAGAAAAAATTCTCCGCAATTGTAAAGTATAAATAGAAAGAATTTACAAATAAAATGTATTAAATATAACCCACTAACCGAAACAATTGTTTTCTTGTGATATATTTGTAGAATGAATAGAAAAAATTAAATAAATAGTGTTTATTTTAGAATCAATAATAAAAATAGAGTTAAAAAAACTTACTTATGGAGGCCAATTTAATATGACTAACTTTTTCATTTATCAAATATTGCATAACATCACGGAGGTCAACTAAAATGACTTTTTAATCAAATATTACCTAACACCCAAAACGTTTTTAATCAAATGTAGAACGAATGACTAAATGTAAAATAATGGTGTTTCATTTTGAATGAACAAGTAGAGAGCTGGAAAATAATCCATAACAAAATAATATTTCTTAGTGGAATTAGAGGGCATGTCTTAAGTTTCGAGTTTTAAGATATAAAAGGAAGAGGAGTGATTTGATAAGCTTCATTTCTGTGCTTCAACATGGCATTTTCTACACTGATTAATGCGGTTGTGGTATTCATAATCTTACTCATCTTCTCTATTTTCTACATATTCAGAAGAAATAGTTCATCAAGATTACCCCCTGGTCCATTTTCATGGCCCGTCATCGGAAATCTGCATCAGTTGGGAAAGCTTCCGCATCGTTATGTTGGAGACCTTGCTAAGAAATACGGACCAATCATGTACTTGAGACTCGGTTATCTTCCGGTTGTGGTGGTGTCTTCTACTGAGATGGCAAAAGAGTTTTTAACAACTCACGATTTGGCCTTTGCCGACAGACCCAATTCGGCCATTGGAGAACACCTGGTTTATAATAGTAAGGGCATGGGATTTTGTTCCTACGGAGATTACTGGAAATTCATTAGAAAACTATGGATGACAGAATTGATGAGTGCCAAAAGATTGATGTCGTTCAGATCAATACGAGAGGAAGAAGTTTCCTCAGCGATGCGTTGCATTTGGGAGAAGAGCGAGAATGGCAGAGTTGCTGTGAATGTTACAGAGGCCCTTTCATCGATCTCCTCCGCTATAATGTGGCGAATCATTGCCGGCATAAAATATTCTGATTCTGATTCTGATTCTGAACAAGTCAGAGATATGGTGAAGGAGATCAAGGCTTCCCTCAAACAGGCGGTTACCATTGCAGACTTTATTCCTTACTTAGACTGGCTTGACTTGCAAGGCGTCAAGCCAACGCTGAAGAAGACGCACAAATTATTTGACAGAGTGGCTCAAAATTTGATAGACCAACGTGTTAATGTTAAGGGAAAGCGGGCCTCAAAAGCAGAGGACTTCCTGGACGTGCTCCTGAATAAGGCTGACAGTGATACAAGAAACATCCAGGGAGATACTATTAAATCCACCATTTTTGTATGCCCTTTCACCACTTTAATGAGCTTTCTAAAGTCATGTTTTGTTTAATTTGATGTATATTTTTTTCTTAAATAGAATTTTTGATCATTTCACTGCCTTAATACCTTACTATTTGTCAATAGACCACACATTCATGGGCATTAATTTGATAGGTTATTGATGTTTGCAGGATATTGTGAGTGGTGGAATAGACACGACAACTGTTGCCTTAGAATGGACAATGAGTGAGATACTGAGAAACCCTCACGTTGCAAGTAAACTTCGGGAAGAAATTGAATCTGCAGTGGGGAAACACCGTATGGTAACTGAATCTGATGTTGCCAGCATGGAATACCTGCACTGCGTTGTGAAAGAATCCTTACGACTGCATCCATCATCGCCATTCATCTTTGGCCACAAATCTTCAAAAACGTGCATTGTGGGAGCTCAAGAATTCGTAATACCACCAAAAACAATTCTTATGATCAATGTGTGGGCAATTGGAAGGGATCCAGCCATATGGGAGGATCCATTGGCATTTAAGCCTGAAAGATTTATAGGAAAAGGTATTGATATCCAAGGCCGATCAGATTTTCAAGTTCTACCATTTGGGGCAGGAAGAAGGGCATGCCCAGGGGCTGGAATGGCTATCTCAACTATGGAGCTCATGCTCGCACAACTCATGCACTGTTTTCATTGGAGAATGGAAGGCGACCCCTCAATGTTCGACATGAATGAAGAATTTAGCTTTTTTCTCAGTAGAAAAGAACATCTTTTTGCAATTCCTGCGTTGAATGTCTATAATTGCATCTAGGTTCCTTTGGTGCATCACATCCTGAACAAGAGACTTGTTAAGGTTATTATCATGCAATAAGATTTCTAAATTATTAGTTTAATAAATAACAAGTACCACATACTGGCTTGCTCCTTGTGGATTCTAAATTGTAATAGAAAATTTATTTGTACTATCAGCCTAATCGAATGCCTCAACTCTGGGCATGTCTATTCTAGTATGGAGCATTTCCTGTGTCACATCTTTAAGTCTATATAAGTAGAATTTTTGTGATGGTGCTTGGTTCATAGGGTTGTGTATTCTAATGAAAAGCTTATTTATACTATCATCTAATAGAATGTAACGAGTTTGGTTGTTTTTGTTTTTATCTACAGCATTTCCTACGTTACACTTTGAATTTTATATAAGTTTAATTTTTGTGATGGTGATTTTCGCTCTCGTTGTGGTCTTTCACAAATTCATTTATGTAAATAAATATGATCAAAATGATTAAGAAAATTCTTATCCCACTTGATCGGCATGGCCATTATAATAAATGAATAGCTTTGACATAAAGCTGTTGATAATAATGATAATTAAGTCATGAAAAATGTCGATAAAATAATATCCCATTATATATTCTTGCATGAGAAAACATTTGAAAGATTATAAGTGCTGGAATGAATACAACTGTGTTACCGTACGAATCTAGAACATGATGCTTGGAAATAAGTTGCTGGGAAAAAAATGTTTTGAAATTATGCAACATGGCTGCAATTTGTGATTATGAGCACGAGTTGGAATAAAAATTTCTGTAAGATAACTTATGGATGGTTTTTCTATTGCGATCATAGAACATCTCCTATAAGATTGTAGGTCTACAATTCTTTCATCTCCATGTCTCTCCCAATATTTTTTGGGGGTCTATTTCAAGGATGAGAGTAAATTCGATTTTCATTGGGGGTCTATTTGAATTATAGAATATTTAATAATTTCCATATTTTTTCATGGTTTTTCTATTGATTCTAGCAAGTTTCCTACAAAATTAATTTAATTGTATTTTGTTAAAAAGTAGTTGGTCAAAATTTATTATCTTCCCACCCTCTTTCTAGATGTGACTTATAGTTTATGACAACCATCTTTATATTAAAAATATGTATGTTTCTATTATATATGTATAACCTCCTCAATTTTGTTTCGTGGATGCAATCTTAAATGGTAGGCATTGTGGCTTCTTTTATTAGGGTGGATCTTTTATTGTTAAATCGGGTTTTTCTATTAAAAAACTTCATGATGATTGACATTAATAATTTTAATGACTTACTCCCTAATGTCACTTGGGTTTCTAATAGATATGTAACTAATCCTTACCATCTTATTTCATGTTACATTTTGATAATTTTAGTTTTTAAATGGACCTTTCAATGAACCTCTATTAATGATGCTTGTATAGAAAATATTTTAATGTGAACATTTAAGTTCTTTTTATATTATTATTGTTATGTTGTTCACTTTGCAATCAACATCGCAATAAGGTAGGGTGGTATGATAAGAAAATTTGAACTTGTTTTGTTATTCTTGTAAAAAAAATTATATATAAGATTTGTTCAACACACTTTATTAGAATTTTATATTTATTACAAAAATAAGTTTAAAAAGGTTTTTGTTTAAAGATACATGCATTCAGCCACATGCAATGTTCCATCATTGCAAGACCTTCATATTGTGCCACCTTTTTCTTTGCAACAATATGCGGAAATGAAAGCCAGTGTATTCATTAAAACAAGAAAGAAAGAAAAGAAATGACTACGCTCCATGGCACACTTCCCTTGGACATGACTTAAAATCTCTTACTTTCCCTTTCTAGAATTGATTTCATTGTTGGCATGCAAACAACCATATTTTTTTCCTTTCTATCAATTTCCCGCACTTGTAAACACCAAATTATACCTTCTTTTATCTAATCTACATCATCTTGTTCAACATATAAAATTCATAATTTTGTTCTACATGCCTCGCTTTCCCTATCATCATCCTTGTTGCATGTCTGGGGTGAAATTTCTTATTTACAAATTTCTATTTATTATTGTCATTTATTGTGGTACACCAAATTTCCTCACATATTTCTATTTATTCTTAACCATTGATGTGTTGCTCCAACATTTCTCATATTACTAAAAAAATGCTTATCCATTGATGTGATGCTCACTTCATTTCTTACATGATTTTATTTATATACATTGTCATAAGTCATTTTTTTAGTATTTGATAAAGAAAATACCAAATGCATAAATATTCATACTGTAAGATATGCAAACAATGTAAAATTTATTGATAGGAGGACCTTGTAGTACCCCAAATTTGGTTTGAGCACTTGACAATAACTAATCTTGTGGTTATCTTAGTATTAAAATTATTTGCACATTTTTGAAGACTTAGAGTCATCTTTATGCTCTTCCAATACCCCTCTAAACAACTATTTTACAGCCTCTGCACAACTCGTTGAGTATCATAAATCCATTTAGTTTCCATTTATTATTAGTATATATAATCTTCCATGTCTCAATCCTAAATTTTTCTGTTCATAGAAACTTTGTGGGCACTACATAGTTTTGGTATGTATATTGTCCACCTAATACATACCTATCCGCCCATATTTTAAATTTCATAATTTCAAATCGGTGACATGGCTTAGCCAATGCAAATAAGATTTTTGGTTAGAGAAATTGGCTAAGTATCATAGGAGCATGACTAGAGGCTTCCGCACAAGATGACACATGCGCAATGCAGTAGGGATAACACACAAAAGGGTATATGTAGATGTTGAATAGGGTAGCACACGTGACTATGCATATACAAGAAATAAAGTTGGGACTTAGCTGATTTTCCAGAGCTCAAGCTAAAAATAGAAAAGAGGGGTTGGAGTGCCGACCAAGCAAAGAATAAAAATTTGGATGACTTAGTAGTCAAGAAACAAATATTTTTAGAGAAATCACATGTAGATCAAGGATAAAATCACATGCATAGAGAAGGCTAATAATAGGATTAAAAGAATGTTTTATTTTTAGTTTAATCTATTATTAGTAATTCTTATGAAAGCATGCAAGCTTTATACGGATGGCTATTTTTAGGAATGTAAAGCATGTGGTCTATTTATGAGCACAACTATTTTTAGGAGAGTGCATGGGCAGTGAAGGGAAAGACCCCACCCCTATATATCTAATGAATAAAATTGTTCTAGTAGTCCTCTTATGTTATATCGAATTCATAGATGTTGTTTTGTTACAGATATAAGGTTTGATGCTTGTGCGCATGGTTTAACACAACACTGTGTTGACTGGTTTGGTACTCAACTTCCTTATTATGTACTCATGAGTTCTTATTATAATGGGTAACTATGGATGGATATTGGTTGTTCATGGATCTGAGTATGGTGCATTAATAGTGCAATTGGTATTGATTATGGTTTACATAAATTAAGTGTTTTCCTTATTATCTGTAATTCCAAAGTGAAATGGATGTATGGGTTAATTATGCATGAATGGTTTAATGGTTAACAACATGATGAATATGCATGTTAACTTCCTGTCAAACATCACAAAGGAGGGACGTGGTAGTCATATGCGCTTGAGGTGAGCGTTCAGATCTATCTGAATGAAGTGTTAGCGTGCATAACATTTGAGTGAAAGTAAGGGCTATAATTTGGTTCCGTTTCTGGGACCTATTTTCAAGATATCTGTTAAGATGTGCATGTAGATAGCATGCATTGATTTTCTTTAGAGGGCATTGAGAGTTGGGTAGAAGATGGACAAGATAAGTTTTCACAAAGGTATAACATTGGACCAGACTTTAATGTGCGTAAATGGGTGGAAGATAATCTTTATGAATACTTGTATGAGACGTTATTCATTTTGTTTCTAGTAGAATCATACTCATGGTTGACATCTTTTGCAGCAAAGAGAATATTATTTTCTAGATCGAGAATTTAGACGTAGGAAGATTACCAGACTCTCTTTGATGCAAATAAGGAGTGGACTAGAGTTGTAGATCGCTTATGGGTAGGCATGTTATGAAATTATCTAGTTGAGTACATAATTTTGACATGTTCTTTCCCTGAGGAAGCATAGTTTAAGTTCTTGTGCGAGACCATAGGATCTTATTTGTGTGTGATACCCTTAGCCATCAAGACCTTGATAATAGAGTTGGGATTGGAAAGGTACCTATGGCTAGCTAAATCCCCACTACACGTAGGGGTAGGAGAAGATGTGGAGAAGGATGGAGGCCTTGGAAAAAGAAAGAAAAGAGAGAAGAGAGACAAAAAAAGTATAATGAAGTGCGAGAAAGGGAGATTTAATAAGCATTGTAGTCAAGAAGAATGATGGCTCAAGAATGTTTTGAGACACTCCTGGAAGATAAGGAGCCGCACCATCATGTTCTCTTGACATTAGGAAAGTGTAGTAGAGATTCCTCATTGGATTCAGAGGAGAGCGTGTCATAAGAAAGAATGAGGACCACGAGCACAGTTTTGACTCAGCGTGGATACCTAGTCCTTGCACTAGGCGTTCAGAATCTAGAGGTAGTTATTGAAGGGAAGTTTAGTGAAGGTAAGTACATAGATACATGTAGATACAATTTTTGTTAAGTAACAAAGTACATCAGACTAGGGACGATCCCATGGTAGCACAACAAGGGCCAATGTTTGGAAGTACACTTGGGGGATTATTTTTGGGAGTGTCATCATGACAGATTATTGGCGCACAGACAGCTCGAAGTAGTTCTCTAGGTGCTTCGATAACACAAAAAGTGAGTGTCCATTTTAATACTACAATTGGGACATAATGAAGTTCATCAACTGGGCCACAACCTGTACCAGGAGGCACAGGGGGCTCAGGAGGTTCAGGCTAGTAACTTCTCAGAGTAAATAATGGTGGAGGCTCTGGGTCATGTCCTAATCTAGGGTAGGGCCCATCATCACAATAACCACTACCGAATCAATCTCAGCATGTGCCACCTTAGCTATTGCGGTAGACTCCTCAAGTCTATTTTGAGATGTCTCTCTACTTGCCAGAGTACAGAGGTGTGGAAGATGCAACAAAGCACATGCACAAGTGTGAACTCTTATGGCACTTTAATGTAATTACAACTTCATATAGGAAGAAAAGACAATTTTTCACTACACTTCGAGGGCGTGGACATAGTTGGTATAGAAAGTATGACCCACATCATACTGGGGTAGATTATGATGCTTTTTGCACAACGTTTTTGACTAAGTTTCACATTCCAAAGTTTGAGCAGTAAAATATTAGCATGCTCAAGGATATCAAACAGGGTTTTCAAAAAGTGTCATGGAGTATGACGCGCTTTTAAAGACTATGTTTTCTGAATTGTCTTATGATATTCATCCAAGTCAATATGCACAGTGGTTCAGATCGTTGACCCCGTTTCGAAGGGCTTTATCTCATGATGCATACATAGATATACATGAGGCCTTAGAAGTAGCTCTACATGTTGAAGTGGTTGGGAGTGATGATACAAGAGTGAGCTCATTTTTGGAGGCAAAGATAGCAAAAATGACTAAGTAATTGGAAAATCTCTTTTCCAATTCAGCACACAAAACACGTAGTGGTATATGGTACATTGATTGTGAGGTTGAAGGACATACTTGTTATCCAAATAACCCTCCCAGCTATTTGGATGACTTTTACTTTCACTCTGGCTCTGATCCTTCACATTTCAGGTTATGCACCTACAGGATTGCTCATTTGGCACCATTTTTATAGGTTATAGTCCTTCCGTGCACCCCTGTGTAGATGCCTTCCAAATTGGCTAAGTTCCAAGTTGTCCTATCGTGCGGTCTCTTTCCTTTCTATCGTCGTGCGCCCTTCCTTACTTGGGTATTCGCACCCCACTTCCATACTCTCCTTTCACATTCTTCTCCCCTTCCCATTTCCCCACTTTCACATCTTTCTCCCATGTGCGTACCTTCTTTTATGTCCCCTCGTGCCCTATGCATGTGCATCATCTCTACTTTCCTCTCTTGCGCTTGCATCTTACCACGCGCCCTACTTCCTTGTCACCTTCTTTCCGCGTGCCCTTGCGCACCTTCTTGTTTCTTCCTTTGCATTCTTCTCTCCTTCCAGTTTCCATCTCCATCTAGCAGTCAGTGTTCAATCAAGGCCCGAATCAGTTAAGTATGAAAACCTCCAATAGAAGCCTCCACGTGCTTCATCGGTACAACTTCAAAGGTAAAATTTGGAGGCATGCCCTAAACAAGTGCAGGCTCTCCATGTGTCTAGGGCCCGAAAAAGTTGCACCGGCCATTGAAAAAGTCTAAGAACCAACGGAAGGTGCCACATGTCAGCTCGGCACAACTTTAGGGGTAGAATCCAAAGGCAAACACCAAAAAAGTGTAGGCTCTCCACGTATCTAAGGCCCGAGAAAGTTGCATCGGCCGTTGAAAAATTGAAGTAAAGCAACAGAGCGAGTGGAAGGTGTCATGTGTTAGTTCAGCACAACTTCCAAGGTAAGACCCAAAAGGTAGGTCCCAAATGAGTGTAGGCTCTCCATGTGTCCATGTCCCGAGAAAGTTGCACCAGTCGTTGAAAGGTATAACCACCAGGGGAAGCCTCCACATGCTTCATCGGCACAACTTCAAAGGTAAAATCTGGAGGAAGGTCCCAAACAAGTGCTAGCCCTCCACGTGTCTAGGGTTAGACATAGTGTCTTTGCCAAACAGAAGGGACTTAGGTGGAACATAAAGGAAATAGAGCAGGCACGTGAACAATGCCAAGTGTCCAATCGGCACAACTTCAAGAGTGAAAGGAGGGGGGTAAAATCTTAATATGCATGACGCTGCCACATTGATCTTGTATGCATAGACTCTTTTAAATATTGTGATCCCATGTTAAACGCCCGAACCTGGCCTTCAGATAGCCATATATTTTAACTAGAAACTCATATTTGAGCAAGGGAGGACTTTTTGGAAAGCTCTTGACATCTGTTGCTCACCTACCACCATAATGAAAAATACAATCCACCATTTGTGAGGCTGTCAAGTTTCTCACTTACAACCATAATGTAAAACGGGCCTCCTTTCTTGCCCAGTAAGGAACAACACATGGAGGCATGGGTTTTACAGTGGAACTCATCATGGTTGGAGTAGGTGAATTCAATGTAATCTTGGGGTGGTTGAAGTAGGATTCGAATTCTTCTCTCCTTTCCCTCTCATTCTTCCTATATATTGTAAAGGAGGGGCATTTTTCTAAGAGGTTGGTCATATTTTCTCTCCTTCCCCCCTTCCTCTTTCTTATCTAGGGTCGAATGTGGATTTTAAGCCTCCTCTCTTTACTTTACTAATGGAATTTTCTTGTCTCTTGCCCACTGATGATGTACTGTGTGAATTCATGCAGCAATAAAAATATGTTTTGTGATGTATTTTGTTCATCCTTTTCTTATTTTATTGTCTCTTCTTGCCACTCATCATTGTAGGGTATATTGTGCATATCTCTTATGTCTATTGTAGGTTTTGGGAGTTGTGTTTAATGGGTTTGAAGTGGTGTTCTGTGTGAACTTTATCTTTGGCTTGTGATGCATCTTATCCGTCCTCTCCATTACTCACCTCTCTTTATTTCAAGTAGTTGGATTTGTGACCAGCACATCCTTTTCTGGTGTATCACTACTTTAGTGTAGGCTTTGTTTTCATGCACACTCTCCCCCTGGTCCCTTGGAAAAGTTATATTAGGATTAGATATTGTTGCCTATATTAGAGTAGATTGTGGCGTGTAGTTTAGGAGCAGGAACCAGCCTTCTCTGGAGGACCATCTCAAGCTCACAAGTCCCACAGCTTGAGAGATGGTCTAATGTTATGCAGATCACACAAGATGCCCCATTCAAAATCAGGCCATCCGAAGGGTGCTGTGATTTCGCATGGATAGCTTCCCATGCAAGACGACATGTGTGTTATTACAGTCTTGCGAAATCTACCATAATAAACATGATTTTTTGAACTACCCCCCTCTTATAGCATGCGATAATGAAGAATGTATCCATGTATTGCAATATTTGTGATGTGCACACTCATGATACAAAGGATTTCCAACTGATAGATCATATTTATGAGGCATGCAAGACTGTATTACGACAGAGCTCCGTGGAAAGAATATATCAAGCGTAAGAAGCCCAACCTTTTAAGGAATGTAATAGTGGAGGAGGTGAATTCTGTGGAGGATATATGAGAAAATGTCGTAGTAGTAGAAGTATATTTCCACACGGGACTTGTTATACTTGTGGGTTCCTATACGCACCTAATTTTGCACGTGTTACATTGTCAGAAATGGTTACAAAAAGGTCCCCAATGATGATTCATGTCTTTTCAGAATGTGTTTGAGCTCTTAAACCTACTCGTTGTTTATATTTATAGCCTAGTATGTCTTACTGCTTCATTTTCCTTTTTTTTCCTTAAGTGTCAAAACCACCACCTTGTTTGGTTGACGGTTATGTAACCTCTGCCCAAGTATGGCGGTGGTCCTGTAATCGTCGCTCTACATTAGGCGATGATCTTGTGTGCATTTTCCAAAATATTTCTTTCATCCTTTGAACACATGTAACTCAACTCCAATCCAGTTTTTAGATGTGTTTCCCAATCAAATATCCTAAATGTAGACTTGATTTGTTCATGTTTAACTCCTTTTTCACTTATGATTATTGATTACATAGTTAACTTCCTCTTCATGTGATGATTTGGTATCCCATTGCTGCCAAGTGTGCTTGTGTACTCTACAACTAACTTTCTATAAATTGATCACTTGTTTTCAAGAAAAGGGCCTGAGAATTTTGTGTATCTTGCATAGTATTGCTACAAAAATCCTGCTAGAAATTACATAGCCAAGCTCTATTCACTTGTGTTGTCCCTCTTCTACTTGCATTGCAACTAGATTGTCTTCAAGATGTCATTACTCAAGCTCCTTCTCTTGTTGTTGCCTCTGCATTCCCAATTCCTTGGACTCGCGTGGACATACAGAGAATGAAAAGAAAAAACTAAGGGGACAAGTCATCACATAGCTAGATTTACCTCTGTTCTATAGATTTTAGGTTGGAGTTGTTGTTTTTATTCCTTCACTGCTGTAATTTGTTACTGTTACATCATATCAAATAGAGTAGAAAATCATTCTTATTTCATTTACAAGTGGTTAATTAATTTCCAAGATGTTTTAAATCTTTCATAGCAGCCCTCAGTGAGGTATCTTCTCCTTCCTATCCCCGTGGATTTGAAGGAGAGAATATTTGTAGTATGTTTTCTATATATCATAGGGTATTTGGAAAAGTTCTTGTTTTAAGTTAGTTTAGATTCAATACACAATTGCACAGACAATCAGCTACATCTGGTTATTTGTTAGTATTAGATTTATTTATTTAGATTAGAATTTTTGTTCCTAACTATCAGAAAAGAATAAAAAAATGTTTACTTTTATTAGATTAGTCACCTTTATTGAAAAATACCAAAAACCCAGTGTAGATTTACTTTGCTTAGTTAATTTGCTTCACTAGATTAATTCAATCATTTCCTCAATGACAATTACAAGGCCTAGAGAACCCAGTGATTTCATATTCGAAAAAATAGTGCCTCAGCCAAATCTAGCAGTACCATTAGTAGATATTGATCAAGGTCTTAGATTTATCGTATTATGAACAACCAAATATCTATAAGAAATCATTGAACAAATAGACGTGTTAAACATTGAAGATGACAAAGCATATGAATTTTGGTCAAAACAACCCAATTATAGATTGCCTTAAACATCTACATGACCATAAACGGACTTGAAAGAGATAAAACATTTTTCTGTGATACATTAGCTCCATAACCAGATGCAGGAGACCTATTTAGTGATATAGATATAGGATTACACATATAAGTTATTAGAACCCCAGTAAAGTATTTCAAAAAGATCACACAACTCCTTGTTTTAAACATAGAAGCTGAAAAATCTTATGAGTATTAAATAGTTGGAAATAGAGTTTGATCATTTGTATGACCATACAGGGACCCTAACAACCAAGAACTTTTAGTAGTGATCCTGCAGTCCCACAACCAAACTTGTCAGAGCTTATCACATACATTGACATGAGTTTGTGCACATTATTTTTCTGTACATCACCAATTCCACTTGACATTGTTTCAGAATTGAACATTCTAAATGAGGAAGCTCACTAATCCCTCAAATTTCGGACTACTCCCACCAATCGGATCTATATTTTGTGAAACCAAGCCTTTCTCATTTGTTCCATGACCTTTTCTGGACATATTTATGAGGCTCCCATTGGTTTCTCGTGAATTCCACAACTAGTAGAGAGGATATCCACAGATCTCGATATTGACTGGAGTGTCCACGTTGCCATACTTTCTAATCCATTCATCTAACCCGTCCAAGTTAGACATTCTTTCATTACACTCGATGAGAAAATTCCATTATTGCAAGTTGAAGACATTATTTTCCTTAACAAATCTTCCATACCATTTTTGCATACTTTCATCCACTACCAGCCGCCTTGGCAGAACCTCAGGGAGTTGAGTTCAGGTGGAGGTCACGTGTCAATTTTCATCTGTAAAAATTGGTGAACCCAACATGAAGAGCTAGTCTCTTTTCATTTCCATCTTCTTCATCCTCCTTTCCTCTCTCCCATTATTCTACGGGTATTTATATACCCCTTGAATACGTCAGGATACGATGGATACAACTGACCCATTTTGGGTCTAGAGGCATACTACTATCAAATGGGAAGACAACAATAGTCACCCTCGCTATCTGCATGGGTAGACAAATACTCAACCCATCTGCATGCCACTCAAAATACTCCTCCTCAAGGGACCAACAATGGATCCTCAATTAGGATCGAGGATATAGACCAAATTACACACACACTACAACTTGAACTTTCAAGCTCCAATAACATGAATTTTACTGGAGAGTTAGGCTCATCTCCTTAGGTTTTGTTCAAACAACCAATCAGTATGTGGTCTGATCAACTCCCATTTTTAGATGAGGAGTACCTATCACGTTACGCCTAAAGCTAATAACGATTTCAAAGTATGAACCAACCTTTAGATAAGGCGTAAGGACATTTAGATGTATTGCTTCAAAACAACACCACTACCCCTCCCATAATGGAAAATGCTACTAAAGAGGAGTGACAAAATAATGATCAATTTATAGCATAATATCATATGCCTTCACAACCTACCAAGGTTCAACAATACATGCCAAATAAAAATGCCACACCATCATCGACCGAGGTCATCTTGACTTTGGTGGACAATGTTAGGGAGTTAAAACTTGCTCAAGTGTGTAATGCTTCATATGTTGGGTAAGGGAAGATTCACCATCATCAGCAGACCTATGATGAAGTGTTAAGTGTTCCAAATTCTCCAGCATACATGGGAAATCCTAGCCCTTGGGATATTCTCACTAGGTCAGGCACCTTGGGTATGCCCCCATGCTACATACGCATATCCACAACAGGCACCAGCCAAAAGCACATTCTCAATACCAACTGGAAGTGAATGTTCCCTAGCTTTGTGCCTCTAAATCCGTACTAAAATAATATTCCCCCTATGTACACATGTATTCTAATTCACCACAGGGGGACATTTACTCTTACCCATATGGTCAGCCACAGGGGATTCCTTATACCCCAACAAATGTATGTGTTGCACCATATGAACAACCATCCTCCTCCACCTCCCTAATAGGGATCATCAATGGTTGAGTCTTACGTCATAGGTACCTACTCAGAATATCTCAAAGAGCCCCTTAACTTCTCCATACAGAGTGTCATGCTCCCAAGACCTCTCCTAGACCTTTCAAAAGTCAAAGGGGAGGGAGATCTAGATGCACACATCAAGGTGTATGCAACTTCCATTCGAGAGCTGCTCTTATGGGATGTAATCATTACAAAGATCTTCCCTAAGAATTTATAAAGTATTTCTCTTGAATGGTATTACAGGATACCAAAGGCTTTGATACACTCTTTTAAACAACTTGTGTATGATTTTATTAAATATTTTGACATGAATAAATTGCTAAGGACATGAATTAGGGAATTCCTACACATAAAACACGAGCATAATGAGTATGCCACACATTTCATCCAAAGATTTCAGAAATTCCTCTATTCTTCTACAAGAGCACCTAATATGGATCAATTAGAGCTCTCTGAATTATTCATTTATTATCTTAACTAGGAAATGAATGAGGAGGTCCAAAAGTTCCCACATATGTTATGAAGAGGTGCTACAGGGTACTTTTTGAATAGATCAAGCAGCAATAGATAGCAGTTTCAAGACATATGGCTTGGATGGGAGCTTTATCACTCCCAATAAAGGTAACTCAATTTACCCAAACAATACAAATAACAACCAAGGACCTAAGGTCCTCAATAAAAATCGTGGTGTTACAACCGATGTAGTGTTACCAATCAAATAAAGAAACCCAACATTGTTACTACCCCAAATACAAATAAAGCTAACAATAAAAATAACAATAACAATAACAGTAATAATCAAAGGAGAAATAATTTTTCCCCCACAATCAATGTAGTGGAATTTAATCATCCACAACAACAAAAACAACAAGTTCAGGCTCAAGGCTCTAGCCAATATCTAAGCAGGTACTCGAATCAATTTCCAAATCAAGGGCAACGGCCTCCAAATTTCAACTATAATAACCAATAGCTGAACAATAATGGGAACTTTGGGCCACAAGAAAACACAAACTAAAGACCTCGAGATTATGATCCCGATTTATATTGTGGTTTCCATAGGGTTTAAGGACACGATGCCAAAACCTGCCAGGATTATAACAAGTTTTTATAGCACTTACTTGAAGACCAAAGACAACTATTTATTGACATTTTTTTGGCAAATCCTATGGCGCCTACTCAATACACTTACATGGGTCATGTGTCCCCCCAAAATTTCCCAATCAGGATCTTCAACGATCCTCTACCAACACATCCAAATAATGGTAAGCTAGACCCTAATGGCTCAAATAAGGATATCATGGTGGGAATTAATGATCATGAAGCTTCAAATTCATTGAACCCAATAGTATCTCCTTTGTTGGATGTTCGTTTGCGAACCAAGATAGTGGATCTTATAGAGCTAGAGACTAAGCCCTAGATAAATTTTTTCACTAGAACCAAAGACTATTCTTCATAGCCAATCCAAATTTATCTATCTATATTGGATGATATTCATGATACGTTTGGAAATCCGATAGGATCTTATGACTTGATCAATGACCTTATAAGACCTTTTCTCACATCTCCTTCTTGGACTTGTTGAAGAACTCCCCTGCTCATAGAGCCCCCTTATTGGAAGCATTGGGTCTAGGACATTTGATGAATGCCATTCCTCCTTCGGATCCTCCAGAGGCACAAATAAACCATATAGACTTCAATGTCTATCCTCTAGGGCATCCAAAAAGAGATGTCAGATTTTTATTCAACATCAGTAAGATGCCTACAGATGTTGAAATAACACTTAAAGGTGATTTGAGTTTGTATCTATGGGTTTGGATTTATAGTAACTATGTAAAGCACGTGATGATTGATGATGGGATAACAATCAATATTGTCCCCTTTTAATTCCTCCAGAAATTAGGTTATGGAGAAACCAATTTCTCCTTAACAAGAAACATGCTGAGAGCCTATGATTGTATCAAATAAACGTCAATTCGAACCATAGTATTTTCACTCACCCTGGGACCCAAGACAATTCTAACAAAATTCCATATTATAGATCGGGAAACCAACTATAATATGACCCTCGGTCATCCTTGGATACACCGCATGAAGGCAATTCCATCCACTTTGTTTCAAGAAGTAAAATTCCTACACTTGGGGAAGGTTTTCATTCCACAGGGTGACCCAAAACCCTTTGAAATACACCTAGCTAATTTTAAGAAGAGACTAGTGGTCCATTCTGAGTTTGAGATTCATGTCAACTATTTAAACAAACAAACTAGCTCAATTCCTGAAACAAAACTAATTCCTACAACGGAGTTAAAAACCACCAGCTTGATTGATGGGATTCCTATGGTTAGGGATGAAATGGTTGTCACGGAGATAGAATAAATAGAAACCACAAAAAACATTTTCAATATGTTGGAGGATGATTTACCTATTCTCCTTTCGTTTGATTCCATAGGCATAAGACATGCTCTGGGACTCGGTTGTTTTCCATCTTATGAGGTTTGCGTGGTTGAAGTGTTAGAAGAAAAGTCTCAAATTTTATGGTTGATAAAATCAATCTAAAATATGAGAAGCACATGTATCCCTATCACATATCATGGTTCGAGATAAGAGGACACCACAAACGATCCAACATCCATCTTCCTAAGTAACTATTGGACTCTTCACTTTAACAGAGTAAAATTTTGTTTTGACACTGGGATAGGTGTGATTCTTACTTCTTCGGAAGGGAAGGTCATGCCTTTTTCCTTAAAACTTGATTTTAAATGCACAAACAATGGTTCAGAGTATGAGGCTCTCCTTCTTGGTTTCATTATAGCCAAGAGGATAGGTGACTCTAATATAAGAGTGTTAGGTGATTCACAACTAGTCGCCAATCAGTTTTCAGAAGTGTATGAGACTAGAGCGGCACACATACAGCCTATAAAATTACAGTTCTTAATTTGACAAAAGGGTTTGACTTCATCTCAATTGAATTAGTTCCATGAGAATAAAACCTTCTCAAATATTATATAGCCTCTTCCGCTTCTCATTTCTATCCAAGTAGAGAGTTAGAAGAAATTAACTTCATAGTTTTGGTTCGTACAGAACCCTTAGTGCACAAACTACTAACAAGCCCAATCTTGGTGTACATTGAGGGCAAGAAAAAACCCACCACTGTAGACTATGTGGAAAATGATGAGGCCATCCTAAGGTATCTTAATGCCTACACTGACCTACATCCCCAACACCATAAGAGAGGATTTTCTCTCATTCCTCACTCCTCCTCCTATTTTGGAGATCACACGATGGACCCCTCCTCCTCGAAAGGTCTCAAATTTTGTGAAATAGAAGAAGGAGAATTAGATTTACCTCTAGCCCCTTCTAAGTTTAAAGAGGTTAATTCCTCTTTTATCAAAGGAACAATCGATATTAACATTAGGACAGAGGAAGACCCAAACATTTTGAAGCTAGGTTATTTTCTAACCCCCGAAGAAGTTGAGATACACATGAAAATAGTTAAGGATAATTCGAAATCCTTTACATTTATCTATAAAGAAATGACAGGAATTTCTCCTCATATTACTATTCACAACCTAGTGACCAGGTTTGACGCTAAGCCCATCAGGCATAAGTCTTGGCCAATAAATCCAAAGGTGGCACTAATGGTCAAAGAGGAAGTGATGAAACTCCTATAGGTAGGGTTCACTAAGCCTGTTGATTACTCAATGTGAGTTTCCAATAGTGTCCCCATTCTCAAGAAGAATGGTACAATTTGTATCTGATTTGACTTTTGGGACATCAACAAAGCATGTCCCAAGGAAAATTTCCCACTCCCATCCATTGATGGCATCATTGATGCAACAACTAATTATGATTTTTTGTCCCTTATGGATAGATTCTCTTGGTATAATTGAATTAGGATCTCTAAGGAAGATCAAAGGAAGACCACATTATCACTCCTTGGGGAACCTATTATTACATGGTCATATCATTTGTACTTAAGAAAGTGGGTGTAACTTACCAACGTGTCATGACATATATATTTCATGATCTCATTCATAAGATTGTGGAATCCTACGTTGATGACCTTCTAGCTAAGGCTAGGAAATGTTGTGATCACCCTGAGGTGCTTTACATCATCCTCTCTTATTTAATTGACTACGGTGTTATGTTAAATCTTAAAAAATTTGAATTTAGTGTGATGGGAGGGATGTTACTGGGATACATCATCTCTTCATGAGGGATTGATGTAGACCCATCCAAAATTTGGACAGTGTTGGAAATGATCCCACAGTCAGACGAGTCTAGCATAAGGTCATTCCTTGATAAGCTTGGTGTTATTCGAAGGTTCTGTTAGTGTGACATCACATCACCCCTGAGGTCTACAACTTGATGGGTTGAGACTCTTGGTGTGATTGCATAACATGGAGCATATCTCAAAGTGTGGGACTTTACAAATCGAGAGAGCTCTCCAAATGAAGGTCAATTCCTATTCCTTTGTTCAGGTGTAGACACCAAAATTGGATCACACTCCCCTTGGTTCCTCACCAAATAATCTCCTTGAACACACTCACCTAACCATGGCCCCTTTCACCCCACTCTAATATTAGTTTAATTAATTAAATTAAATTAATTCATGATCTCATAATATTTGTTATTTAAATATCCTAATTGAGATAATACACCACCACCTCACCTATACACCTCACCTAACCACCTAACCCTAAGACCTATTCTTAGTATGTTGCCATAACTAACTAAGACCTACCTAAACCCTAAAAATCAAAGCCTACATTCCCTCTAACCACATTCTCGCTCGTTAGAAAGAAAGCTTCCATTCTAATCCAAGAAGGAAAGGGAACAAGATCCAAGAAATCAAACGGATCTGCCTCTTTTAGGAAACCTAGGAAATCCCACCTTAACCGACGCCGGTTACCCTAAACCACCACCGGTTAACCCGAAATCATCGTTGGTTACCATGTATTCCCCAAAACAACCTTATTTCGGGGTTAGCACATTCAGAGAGAAAGGAGACAAAACCAGAGCTGCATACAAGCAGAAACTAGCATTCGCACATGGATCTAAACATCCACAGCCAACATCAGAAGTGACCACAAAGCCATTTTGCATTCACAACAGCATCTTGGGAAGCGTCATCACCACACCAAACTCCATCCATCTGATCAACTACCATTGCCATCTAGCCACTAAGCTCATATAACAATAAGTATTTTATTAACTAGCATTCATCTACTTTCGTTTTATTAGGCTTTGTTACCTCCGGTATCAGTTTCTACTTGACTCACATTCCCCCACCACCTACCTTCATGCAAGTTTGATCATTCCTTCACCCACACCATTAGATTGCTCATACCCAACTGTTAAACACCTCTGAGTACACCTATGATCTCCATAGACCTTGGCATTTCCCTCTTCATTTCCATTTTTTGCCTCAGATCTGTCCTTACACCAAGATTTTAATAAGTTTTTGTCACCCGACTGTACTGACGTCGGTTACCCATGACCGTCGTCGGTCCATCCTGAACCGTCATCAGTTACACTAGACCGACGTTTGGTCTTTGTGTTTTACCCTTAGACCAAGAAAAGAGCCTAACTTCCCCACCAAATACCCAAAATAGCCCAAAACCAGACCCTGACCAGTACACAAGTACTCGAACAGAGACCTTGCCCTTCAAGTTCAATCATATCTTAGCCTGTTGTGAACGATTTTTCTTATTGTACTCGAATGAGATACCTAAATCATTTTAACTACAGTAGGACTTAATTTATTGTTAACATTGAATTGTTCTAAACAGTGGATTGACAGCCTTCTACGGAGTATCACACTTCCTGGAACTAGCACATGCTAGGCAGTCCACTGTCATATGTTATTTAATCTCTTTTGGTGGTCTTGTTGTTCATTTTAGGTAATTCCTCCTAGCCAAAAGGAATCTCTCACAATCAGCTATGGATCAAAAATTCATACGCATGCAACAACCTTCAACCAGCTTTAATAGGTATTCCTCCTAGCCCTTTTACCCTTATCTATTTCATCAATATTCAAAGAAACGCTCTAAGAATTAGGTGAAACATTTTGGCATGCTCGGTGGGACCCATTCAGGGTTCTTTGCATTTCTTCATTCCTAGGTGAAAAATTGTACATGTTTTTTTCCTTTCTGAAAGGTTCTCACATTAAAATTCTCCTTGGAATCTTCTTTTCTTTCTATTGTCTGAAAGCAATCATGTTTTGGTGCTATAAAAAGAACTCTTCTTCTCTTTCATTTGTATTGCATTAGTGAAATATCATACTCTTTCATGTTCATCTTTTTGTGTCATCGAATTCAATATTTCGATTTGGGCTTAAAATCGAGGTGCATTTCATTCTGATTTTCTACATTAGCTCACATTAAATGAGGGTAGCCTATATGCTGGAAGTCATGCCCAACTAATGGTTGACAAACAAATCGTAGAAAAGCACTTTCTTTCTTCTTTCTCTCTCTCTGAGTCTCACCAAACTAACAAAATTCAAATTAACACATCTTTCTTAAATGATATCTTACCTGGGAACATCTGTCAGTGATCACACACGGTCTAATTGGTAGGTACTCCCCAGCTTGTTACTTCTGTCGAGTCATTATCTCAGAGGATGGCCCTCCCCCACCATAACTTACCTGAAACCTCTCCTTTTAGATATCCTTTCTTTGGAGGATGCCTTCCCAACCAAAAAAAAATTTGTTCTAAATACACATAGTCAGTTATTAAATAGCGTAAGTTGAACAAACATAAAGAAAAGAGTAGTCTTAGGATCATATTTTTCTTAGTGTTTCTGCTTGGCTTGTGTTTTGAGGTGAGAGGACATGTTCTTCATCTTTTTATTTCTCCTTGCACGCTCCTCATCATAGTTAGTGTATTCCAACTTTGTCTGAGTGTGCCTGGACCCTATTCTCATCATTCTCAGAATTATGGGTTTGATTCCACACTTGATTTTAAATCAAAACCACCTTTTTCTTTATCTCTGTTTCAATTTCACAATAACTGGTGTCAGTCCAGCGACCGTCGTCAGTTACCCTCTGACCGTCACCGGTTTTACCCAACCGGCGTTGGTTTACTGTTCTTTTGGTTAACCTGCCCAAAAGGATACATGTTTCATTTTCTTCATTGTTCAAAGTCTCTATGTGACTCTCAGTATCTTCTCTGTTCTAATAAAATCCATCTACAGCTTATCTGCCTAGTAGATTATCATTTTTTTACCTTGTTTGGAAAACTATTTTTTTTCCATAGTGACCAACTGTGGTTACCTTTAACCGACCGTAATTACCTCTGACTGACATCAGTTGACCCTAACCGGCATCGGTTATCTTTTGCATTCTTTCGGCTGACATTTTAACCCAATCCACCTACCACTGCTTGTTTTTCATAGTTTCTGTTGTATTTCTATGTCATTTACAGAAAGCAGTCCTACCAAATCGGTACTTGTTCATATGGTACTGACTCGTAGCCAAGCAAAACACCATCGTATTCCATGCTAGTTGTCAACCACTCCCACCTAGCCCTTCACCACCTTCCATTCTATCACCTATGGATCCTACCCAACCTATCACCATCGCCACAGGTGACAAGGAGTTTGCACAACTCCTTGATCAGAACCCTGCCGCCTTACAGTTCTATCTTTCCCACTCATCCACTTGAGATGCCTCAGGATCAGTTGATATACGCATGCTTGTATCTATCCCCCTGAACACTCGCTCCTACTTCTGCATCAGCCTCTGCTAGCTCCGTGCGTTGCCCGCACCTGCCTTTTCCCTAGTCATTTCTCAACTAGGCCCTACACCTGTTATGACTGCCACATCTGTTACATCTATTACACCTGCAGCATCCACTATACCTTCTTCGACCACCCAGAACATCACCTCATCCACGCCTATTGTCTCACATATACCCATAGTAACACAACCACCCCTGGTGTCAGTGACCCCTACCCCTTTTCAAAACATTGTCCTTTCTATCCCACAGTCCTTAGCCCCCATCGACTACTAGAGTCACCTTGACCCTTCCACCTCCATATACATACTATCAGTAGCATCCTCATTTCATCTATCATTCATTCTGGGTACATACCCCCTATCTCACTCCCTCATTCTCAATCTGCCTATACGGCCTCACCATATAATGGAATTCCACCTCCATCATATGTCCAACACCAACCTTCTTATGCTACAGGAGGGTACCCATCCATCACCACCTACCAATGACCTCATCAAGTTAATGATGGACAAGATGCAGACACTGGAGGCATTGGTTTCTGGCTCACGCAACTCTCTCACCTATGATGAGATTTGTAATGAGCCCATACACCCATCCATTCCTATTCGTCCATAACCTATACACTGGGAAATGCCTAAATTTAACCGCTTCAACAGCAAAGAGGACCCGCAACAGCATTTGCAGTCTTTCAAACATGGGTGTTATCTTATCGCTCGTGATGACACTTTGCTCCTAAGGACCTTTCCCATGTCTCTGACCAGGCCCGCGTTAGACTGGTATAGTGGGTTACCTAGACATTCTATCTTCTCATTTAATCAGGTAGCCCAAGCCTTCTTGGATCACTTCTCCATTAACGTTGTTAAGAAGGTTACCATGACTGACCTCTACTCTACGCGTCAATATGATGACAAGTCTATCATAGATTTTGTCGCTCGTTGGTGTAGCCTGATCAATCAACTCATGTTCCAATTACCACAAACCGAACTCATAGAGCTCTTCACTTGGGCTTGTGCTAGACATATCTCGTCAACCCTGTAGGTGTAGACTTTCTGAACCTTCGATGAGGCATTCACAATGGTACAAAACCTAGAGATTCGGGCCATCAAAGAAAATAAAATCCAACTATGTAATAAGAACGCAACATTTAAGTCAAATGATACCTCTTCTTCTTCGAAACCACAGAATAATAACTCAAAATCCAAAGGAACTACTAATGCAGTGGTACTCAAGGCCGGCCCAGCTCATCCATCAAATCAGGCTAAGCCCTCATCTAATCTTTCCCATGTCCAGAAATTTTCAATTCAAACGAGAACAATGGAAATATACCCCAATTGGGGAGCCTTATTCTTCTGTTTTAGAAAAGCTCATTAAAGCTGGGGCCATCACCCTTCCTCCTATAAAACCACATGCCGGTTTTGATCCTGCTCTCCCCACACTTGTGTGGTACAAATGGCATGACTTCTGCAACTATCATTGGGTAAAAGGTCATAATGATGGCAATTGCATTACTTTCAAGAACATTGTCCAAGAAATTCTCGAGAACAGTGAGTTAGTCTTGGATAATCCAAACGCACCTGCCAACCAAAACCTACACATCTTCAAGAAGTCATTTCCTAATCATGCCACTTCTTCTAATCAAACTACAGAGACCTCAACTAATTATGGTCATACTCGCGAGGTCCATGTTATTTTCAGTGAAGCACCAGTTGCTTCCCAATTACCTCATATTCCTTCCATAGAGGAAATCCTAGCCCGAAGTCCTCCACCTACACATGAACCCACTTCACCTATTCCTCCACCCACCTAGGAACACCCTTCATCTCCTCCCTCACCTATGAAGGAGCCTCCTGTTAACGTCAAGACCGCTTCACCTTTGGCTTCTCCACCTAGAGAACCGTCACCAACAGTACCTCTCTGACCCATGGGCAACGCTTGTTCATCTCTTCCACCCACATAGGAGCACCCATCATCTCCTTCACCTATCAAAGATCCAATAGAAATTTTGTTACCTCTAGGTGACCATTCTCCATCAACCACCCAAAATCCTACCGACTTACTTTCAGCTCTCTTACCCACAGAGGCTGAAGCTAGCAATTTCCCTGTTTCTAAAAAACATTTTACGGGAATCGCCATTGGATCCACATTGACCTCACCCACAACAATGTCATTTTCATGCTTAGCTGATCACCTGGATTATGTGGATAGAGCCTTACTTTGGGGGCATCTTCTACTTCCTGTCTCAAAACAAATATAGATGTCACTCGTTGACACCTCCACTATCTATCCAAAGGTGTTCCGGCCGACCGAACCAAACACAACCACAATTATCACAAATTCTCCCACGATACCACTTATGGCTCAACTCACACCTCTACCCATAACCCAACATGCATCTACATCCAAACCCACACCTGCATCATCTTTCTTGCCTAAACATATTACTACTTTAGGGGTCATCCCAACGGCTAGCCTTACCCATCCACCAATCAAATTAGATTTAGCTACCTCTTCCAAAACTAACACCAAATTTAACCCAGCCCCACAAACAAAAGAACCAATATCCTATATCTCATACCCCAACCTCACCAACCACACCCTTATCACCTTTACCCCTTCCGTCCATCTTAGGACCTCACCCCTCGACCTTGGCTAAGAAACCCTCATACACCAGTAAACCTAGAAATACAGCAACCCATTTCCCCATCGCAAACCTCTAATGTACCCAAGCGCCCCATACAACCTCTGCCCACACCTGTGACATTTTTACCACCCATACCTCAAATACCATCAATAACTTCTTTACTACCCATGACACTTCCCTTCCCTTTCTCTCACAACCTCCTGCCCAACCTACGCCACCTACCTCCATAGCACCTCGGTTACCCTTGCATGGGTAAACCATCCTCTTCCACCATCTGCTTTTCCCTCTACATCTCGTGCACCCGTATCACCTTTACCCAAGAGGCTGTAACCTAAAGACAAAAATCTGCTACACTCCAACAAGGTAGTCAAACCAACCACACACTCTATTTCCAGTTCATCTACCGTGCCCCTACCTAAGCAGACACGACCAATGCCTAAGACCATAGCTCGACCCGCTCCCCCTCCTGTAAAAACTCTTCCTATACAATCAGCCGCACCCACACCCAAACCCATATTCACTTCCCATTGTGATCCACTAGCGGGATCCTATGCCAAAATCTTAACTAATCTCCTTGAAACTTTCTTCATCACATTACCACCTCTTAGACCTTACGACCCACTCAAACCCAAACCAAAAGGGTTTGACGAAACCAAAATTTTTGCAAACCATCGCGTGCCAGGGCACGATGTTGAAAATTGTAAGGCTTTGAAAACTACTCTTGTCTAATTATTTCCCCCTGAAGAAAAATTTGACGATGATAATCTTCTTGATGAGGACCCCATTTCACCAGCACCAATTTCCATAGTTCTTCCTTCATTACCTACTCGGCGACCAAAATCTCCATCCCCACAACTCTTAGAGCCACCTTTGAGATTCGAAATTAACATGGTTCATATCAAAGAACTCGTCAAACCTCCACCCAAATGTTAGTGTGCCCAATTCATTTCACAAGGCTCTTTCCCACCTCTTGGCTTCTACCCTTCCTGTCAATATACCTTTCATGGCTAACCTACTTCACCTACCTGACCGCCCTAAATTAACATGATCCACGTTGTTACCCGCACTCAGAAAGGCAAGGGAAAGGAAAAAGCAACTGGCCCATCAACCAATTATGTACCCAACATACCATCTGCACCCACACCTAAAGTCACTATCCGCTGCCCCACATATCCTATTTCTAATGGGGTTACACATCGCGCGATGCTCAAACAATTACACTCAATCCTCCCTTAAAATTTCCCTATATGACCTCATCCAAACCTCTGAATCCCATCGCTAAGCTCTCATGGAGGTTCTTCAATCTATTAAGGTTTTACCCAATGACCCTACACCCGTAGCCTCCATTATTACACCTCATCATGTAGCCTCTCTCACCAAATTACCACCTTCTTCTACACCTCCACCTACTCACCAAGTAGTTGTCCTCAGCTTCTCAGATGAAGAGATCATACCACACCAAACCGATGACCCAAATCCAGCCCTTTTCATCTCCGTCCATATCGATAATATATGTGTACGACATGTTATGATCGATGGGGGTGCTAGCATTAACATCATCTCCTCCCATGCATTCGCTCAAATGTGCATACCTGACAATTACATGCATAAACATCCCGTCATGTTGCGTTCATTTAATGACGATATCACTTCCACACTTGGCACCATCATCCTCCATGTTCGAGTGGGCCCCCGTACTATTCCAGAGTTATTTTACATCTTGGATGGGTAATTTCAATATAAATTTTTGCTAGGTAGACCTTGTATTCATGTTATGGGTTACATTCCTTCCACTTTACACCATTGTGTAAAGTTTGAGCATGAAGGACACACCTATACCATTCCAGCTGACCCATCACCTTTCAAAACCTACAACATGCTTTATTAACCCAATGATTTGCTTATACACATTAAGGCATCTACCTCCATGACCAATTCCTCTTCGCTTACACCTCCACTCACTAGTTCCGCCGCTACCTCAATTGCACCTAAATCCTCCATCCCTACTACTACCACAACCTCCATGGCCGACCTGTCAGCTTCCCAATTAGTTGACTCCACCTCCGAGCTGACCTCCAACACATCATCTATCCCAGCTACCCACATATCGACCACCGATCCCTTGGAAGGTGTTTTTCAATGCCTCACCTTGGGGGAGTATCGCCTATATAGTGTTAACACATTCCTTACTGCACAAGAGTATGGAAGTCTTCACCAACACCCTCACTATGATCACCGCATAGGAGAGCATCTCCTTTATGGTCCTCCCCACCTTCGCACCAATCTCACCTATGGGGGACTTGATACTTCCACTTATACACCTAAACCACCGTCACAAACCCACCCCTTTTCTACCGACCTCCAGTCACTCACCAATCGCCGCTTCGCCCACACCTTCCTGCACTAATGTACGTAGAAGGGTTTTGTTTTGGCATTTACGAGCAAGGCTGTCCCACTGTTATTCCATGTACTACTCGTAAACATAACGACCATAATGGTATTGGCTTTGCTAAACTACCTACCAAGAAGGCCCGCATTGAACTCATCAAGGAGATCGACCCTTCTCCACCTTCTTCACCTGCTCCACCTCCTTCACCACCTTTACCAACGGAGTGGATGGATACAAAATCCATTCCTCCTAAGTTTTTTTCATAAACATCATTTCCTTGGGGCCTCTGACTTATCAACACGAGGGTGAGGCCCCCTCTTCTCTTCCCTTCTTGTATCCTGAAATGATCAATGATGATACACCTTCTATTAATGTCATTCAATGTCAGGATGATGAATCTATACTCACCTACCTTGGTGCAAAAGACTCGTATATTCATCGGTCGTTACCATCTGAGACACAAACCATGTTGAATGAATCGACTATCGAGATCAATATCCATACTCTGGATGACCCGCACATTCTAAATATTGGCCAATCTTTAGATGCTACTGAACAGGAAGCCATCACTTCTTTTCTCAAAAATCATAACCATGCTTTTGCTTGGTCTTACACTGACATGCCCGGTATTGACCCCACCATAGTGGTCCACAATATCATAACCGTTCCTGATGCCAAACCCATAAAATAAAAGCTGAGAAAAATACACCCTCGCATTGCTCTTCTGTTCAAAGAAGAACTTCAGCACCTTCTTTCCGTTTTCTTCATCTTACCCATTGATTATCCCTCAATGGATTTCTAACATTTTTCCTATCACTAAGGTGACAGGGGGACTTCACATTTTCATAGATTTCTGTGACCTCAACCTAGCTTGCCCAAAAGACAACTTTCCTCTACCTGGGTATTGACCAACTGGTTGACCTTACTGCTGGTCATGAGATGCTATCACTCATGGATGGTTTCTTGGGTTATAACCAAATCTTTCTTGCCCTAGAGGATCAACACAAAACCACATTCATCACCCCTTGGGGGACCTTTTGCTATCGAGTCATGCCTTTTGGCCTTAAAAATGCTGGTGCCACATATCAGCAGGCTATGACTTACATCTTCCATGACATCATGCACTGTATATTGGAAGATTATGTAGATGATCTCCTTGCCAAATCCAAACACCGCTCCGAGCACCTCACTGTCCTAAAAACCATCTTTGACCACCTCATTAAGTATTGTGTTCACCTTCAGCCCAAGAAGTGTGTCTTCGTGGTTCTCTTGGGAAAGCTCCTGGGATTTATCATTTCCTTACGTGGTATAGAGGTTGACCTAGCTAAAGTCAAGGCCATTCTCAAAATGCCTCCGCCCACTAATCTATGGCAACTTCATAGCCTACAAGGTAAGTTGTATTCTATTCGTCATTTCATTTCACAATTTTCCGATCGATGTCATCCATTTCATCATCTTCTCAAAAAGGATGTCTCATTTAGATGGGACGATGACTTCCACAAAGCTTTTGAGGCCTTAAAAAATACCTTCTCCAACCACCCGTACTCATTCCACCTAAAGACGATCAACCCTTCTACCTATACATCTCTGCTACCGATCACTCCTTAGGGGCCATGCTCGCTCATCGTGATGAACAACATAGGGAGCAGGTGGTTTATTACATAATCCATACTCTTCTGGACTATGAAACCCGATACACCCATGCCTAAAAACTTTGCTTAGCCTTAGTTTTCATTGCCACCAAACTCCGCCATTACCTACTTAATCACAAAACCTATGTTGTGACCAACACCGACCCCTTACACTTCATGTATGCCAAACCTTACCAAAATCAATGGGCTGCACATTGGCTTATGCTTCTAGCTGACCTCGACCTCAAATTCATCCATCAAAATTCCATCAAGGGCCAAGCTATCACTGACCAATTGGCTGATGCACCTATTTCTAGGGATCAACCTTCTAACTTTGACTTTCCAGATGAGTCAATTATTACCCTTTCCCTGGACGAACGCGCTTACCAAATGACACTTTTCTTTGATGGTTCCAAGTGTCAACGTGGGGGTGGGGCTTGAGTGTTATCCTCATTCCACATGATGGTGAGCCCATGCCTTTGTCTTTCAAACCTTTCAAACTTGATTTTGATTGTACAAATAATATTTTTGAATACGAAGCACTCGTATTGGGTCTCCAGGCTGCTTATGCCTTAGATGTCAAGTCCATCAACATCTTTGGTGATTCTCAATTGGTCATAAACCAAGTCAATGGTATATACCAGTGTTGTAATGAGATACTTCAAAAGTATAAGCATCATGTGGACATACTTTTGACCACCTTCGACCGTTACGCCCTTCAAACCGTCCCACGTTCTACCAACAAATTTGTAGATACCATGGCCTGCTTGGCTTCTCAGATACCCGCTTCGACCGTCGAATCTAAAATCTTTGTCACTGTACAAAGACTCCAATCACCCTCTTATTTACCTCGTGAATTTTACTCTATCGGAACCGCCACTCCCGACCCACGTGACCTTTGGTATAAACAATACTCAGACTATCTTTCCCTCTCCATCTTGCCTCCCAACCTCACTCGTAATGGACAACGCACCTTTCTTAAAAGGGTCTCTCATTACGTCATCATGGGTGGCCTCCTCTATAAGCGTGGATTTGATGGTATTCTCTTATGATGCCTTACGAGTTCTGAAATTCTCTATACCGTTAAGGAAGTTCATGATGGCATATGTGGAGGTCACTTCAGTGGTCTTGTGGTTACTAAGCGTATTCTCTGCCTAGGCTATTACTGGCCGACCCTTAACCATTATTGTTGTGACTATGTGAAGCGTTGTGTAAAATGCCAACAACATGCCAATCTTCATCATACACCCAGTCATGCCTTGCAGGTCACCTATGACCTTTTTCTTTTCTCTTAATGGGGTTTGGATCTTGTCGGAGAGATCAATCCCCATTCTTCCCAGAGACATCAATGGATAATCACCGCTACCAAATATTACACCAAATGGTTTGAAGCCATACCTCTCATCTCCACAAAGGTAGAGAAAATATGTGAGTTCATCAACCATCACATTATTTGTCGCTTTGGTATTCCACATCGCCTCATCACTGATAATGGAAAACAATTCAAAAATAAAACCTTGCAGAAACTTTGTGACTCCTTTAGTATTCAACTAATTTTCTCATCACCTTATTACCCACAAACCAATGGCCAAGCTAAATCCACTAATAAAACCCTGAACAAAATTCTCATGAAAGTGGTTAACGATACTGGGAAGGACTGGCATATGCACGTTCCTTCTGCCCTATGGGCATACCATACTAGTATTCACACTTCCACTGCTGCCACACCTTTTTCTCTGGTCTACGGTATAGAGGTTGTTCTGCCTCTCGAAGCCCAGATCCCATCACTTCATATTTCTCTTCATGACATGCTCAATGATGATGACTTTCGCCAGGACCGTTTAGCACAACTTGAGTTGTTAGATGAATGTCGTCTTAATGCTCTTGACCATCTCCAAGTTTACCAAAACGTATTAAGTGTGCCTATGACAAACGTGTCCATGAACGAACCTTCCAAGTCAGTGACCTTGTCCTGAAGGAAAATCAACATGTAACCAAATTAGAAAAAATTAAACAGGGAAAATTTTCTCCTAATTGGCTTGGACCATACATTGTGACTCATGGTTATGGATCAGGTGCTTATCATTTATCTTCACTAGATGGTAAACCCGAACCTAAGCCCCTTAATGCCTTACGTCTTCAACCATTATACTATTGACTTTCAGTCCTACCTCACCTTCTGCCTCTTTTTAGGCTCGTCCCTTAAGCATCATTCACTTCCCTCCTTTCACTATGCCATCCCCAATGATTAAACACGAATCATGTGCGTACCCGTTACTCTTTTACCCTCTCTTAAATATGTGTACCCCGACTCTGCACATGGCATGATTCTCATGGATAATTTTTGTCTACTTTCAGATGAGATCCCATGGTCATTTCACCTTGATTTTTGAACAAGAATCTAATTCTTCGCCTTAGTCTTCTCCATAACTTAAAATCCCTCACATGGGATCCAACTCCTTGAGTCAAACTTCTAATAAAAAGATGACTCCCTCAAAAAGGACATCTTTTTCTCTACATCGCTACTATAAATAGACTGCTCCCTTGAAGGACAGCTATGTAAAGCCTGCTTAAAAAAAAGAGAGAGAATCTGAAGCTTCCTGCATCGATCAGCTTCCCAAAGACCTCAAGGAGTTAATTTACTCATCCCATATAGACTTTCTGCATCAATCAGTCTATTTCAAATACAAGTCAAACAAAAAAAAAATCGTCATGGACTTGCCCATTGTGATCTTGGAGTTCTTTCCAAAAATGCATACTACCTCATACCATATAAACTAACCACTTTTCACCGTATCACCATTCGCACCTTCATTTCCTACCACCTTAAGAGACCTCTTGAAACTGTGACATTTGGTGATCATGTGACTATTCTTCACCTTTAGAATAATCAATCATGCAATGTCTTTAGGGTCTTACGTTCACCAGCCTATCTAAGGTATGACCCAACCGTTATGATTCTCACCAATCAGGTGGCTCTCTTGCCTCTTCTTATCTTTCACCTTCTTCATTAAGTATTGATCATCCTATACAGGACTCGACCTTGATGCTTATCTTTGGGAAATTTTCCTCTTTCACCACAATCAACTTAAAATCACCCATACCAATGTGCCCACAATTCAACCATACCTAAAATACCTAGAATCCATCATGCTTATAACCTACCAACCCATTCTCATACCTCCTTACGTTTCCCTAGCTTATGGGAGAACTACATCAGCCTGAGGTCCCTATTCGCTGGTACTATGTAAGCAGCACTCTGACAGCATGGGGCCCTTGGAGGTTAGCTTGGCCACTCTCTACCTTAACTAATTCCCTCTCCCCTTTCCTACTCATATTCTACCCTAGTTAGTTTCCTTTTTATACCAATAATTGGAAATTAAACCAAACAAACAACAATTACTTCACATATTTATCATCATCATTCATACATTCATTCTATCTACCATTTCTTTACCATTATCATGCTTTTTACTACAAAACATCTCAATGAGACCCATAACATCATTAATTGCACAAATTAATGAATTACAAACTCAACCAATTTCAACTCAACCATGCCTAAACCAACCTAAACTTCATCATACCTAAGTCAACCTGACTCAATCCATGCCTAACCTGACTCAATTCATGCCTATGACCTGACTCAATCCATGCCTAAACCAAAGACCTGACTCAATCCATACGTTAACCAAAGACTTGACTCGATCCATGCCTATGACCTGACTCTATCATGCTTACACAACTTAGTTTCCATTAAACATACAAATCAAAATAGCACGTTAAACACAATTATATACACATCATGCCATAATCACAATCATCTCTATAAATCAATCATCAACACATGTGTATCCATGTACATTCCTCCCAAATATCTTCGGAACGTAGGCCGGTGTATATAACAAAATCTCAAAACCTCTCATGTACATCCTCACTATCTTCGGCACATAGGCCGGTATATATGTCAAAAATATGATATCAAAAATAAAATAATCATACGTGGAGCTTAATCATCTCCCCATCAGATGTCCAAACTGGTATCATCTGTCTCCACCCCCGCTTCTCTAGCCTGGCTTCCGGCTGACCTCCCTTCTCCTTGCCCTAGTCTGGCCCCTGATGGTCCTGCCTCTGGAGCTGGCCTCCATGCACTAGTGGCCTCACCTTGAACTGACCCCTGGGCTCACTGGCACTCTGTACTCTCCACACTATGTATGTGGAATCTTCTCCTCTCACTCGAGACTTGTTGTGCTCTGTACTCGGCATATGATAAGACATATATCCCCGCTGTCATCAAATGATCCTAGTAGTATCTCACCTCGCCCATGGCATCTCTCAATATAGCAACGGGTACTGTCTATAGTGGTACCATCAGCCTCTGACCCTACCCTGTTCTTTCCTGAATAATGGGACCCTCACTGACCATGGGAATCTCTCACCCTCTACATTTGGAAGTGCAAAACAGTAGAATACCTCCATCAGAAGTCCTTGCCCCATGTGGTGGTGTCATTGGCCCCAGATCCTACGCCTGTACTTGGGCCTGAAGGGCCGCTATCTGTGCCTGTGTAGCGGCCAACTGGCCCTACAAACTTGTAACTTGTCCCTGCATTTTCATCAACTGGCCCTGCAAACATGTCACCTGCACCTGTAGGGCGGCTGCCTGCACCCCATATCCATCTCTACCCTCTCCCTATCCCTCTAGTGTGGGTTTAATAAACCTTGACAAAAACCTACATGCAACCTTACCACCCCCACTATACCACTTACCCTAATTGGTCCTTGTACTCCCTATGCCTGAAAAGCGGCCACCTGTGCCTGCAAAGTCGCAACTTGTGCCTCGGCCCTGTCAGATGTCCCTGTATTATGCCCAACTAGGTCACCAGGGTAGCCACATACCCCTATAGGGCGTCTCTCTAAACCGTGACAGTAGCCAAATCCGGTTGCTCCGGCCTCATCGGTATTGCTCGTAGCTATGTAGCCCACCAATGTCTGTACCTATCTGTCACCCTGTCATCATCTATTTGTCAGTCAACCAGCTACTCCTCCTACCCGATTGGCACTGTAGGTCATGGTGGAGACATAGGCCTCTCCACATCATCTCTCCTATATTGAGGGAAGGGTGGGGGTATATCCTGTGGCAACCCAAATTTCCATCTGGTCTGGTCTACGGGTATCATCTCATACTCCCTGTCCCATCGCCCCTCTATTCACCTGTAAATCTGTAGCCCATCCTGCTCAGCCTTATTACCACCCATTACCCCTAGTTTGTTGCCCTGCATCCTTTCTACCTTACCCACACCTGACTTGGACATTTCCCTTTACCCTCCTGACCTCATCATTTACCACATAACCTCTTCATCATTTGGGGACTTGTTATTTTATCCATTCCTCAACCCTACTCGTGCCGTGACCTAGCTACTTAGACATGGAACTTTGCTAGTGGCCTATGACCTCATGTGCTCGCTATACCTTGCGACATTGTTACCCGTGTTGTTAGACCTAATGACCTTACCTTGCCTTTTTCCATGACCGTTTATCCTTACCCAACCTTTGGTGTACCGGAACATACCTACACGTTCTTGCACTTGGCATGCGTCGTGTTTCCTGACCATATCCGATACCTTGGATACCAAAATCACCTCAACCTTGTTTGGATAAACCTATTGACCTTAGACAATGTAGAGTTTGCATGCTCTTCAACCTGGTACCGTGTTGCAGTTTATACGTGTGTGTGCGTTTGATTGTTACTACCTTTGACCTTGACCCATTACCTGAATTACCTAATTGGACCTTTACCCCTTTACCCCCGTTGCCCACCTTCCTCTTCATCACATTCATCTTTTATCAAACCACTCACCAATTCTACCTTCTGCCTCATCAGTTCCTGGCTTGAGGGGGATCAGCTTCACCGACACATGGGGCAACCACATCTTATTTTTGTCAGCGTCATTTACCAATACAAGCTATGCAACAAAAAGGGGGCAAAATGTAGACACCAAAATTGGGTCACACTCTCCTTGGTCCCTCGTCAAATAATCGCCTTAAACACACTCACCTGACCATGGCCCCTTTCAGCCCACTCTAATATTAATTTAATTAAATTAATTCATGATCTCATAATATTTATTATTTAAATATCCCAATTGAGATAATACACATCACCTAGCCACCTCACCCTAAGACCTATTCTTAGTATGTTGCCATAACTAACTAAGACCTACCTAAACCCTAAAAATCAAAGCCTACATTCCCTCTAACCACATTCCCACCCGTTAGAAAGGAAGCTTCCATTCTAATCCAAGAAGGAAAGGGAACAAGATCCAAGAAATCAAGCGTATCTGCCCTTTTAGGAAACCTAAGAAATCCCACCCTAACCGACGCTAGTTACCCTAAACCGCCGCTGGTCAACCCGGAACCATCGTCAGTTACCATTTATTCTCCAAAACAACCTTATTTTGGGGTTAGCACATTTAGAGAGAAGAGAGATGAAACCAGAGCTGCATGCAAGTAAAACCAGCATTCACACACACATCCAAACATCCACAGTCAGCATCAGAAGTGACCACACAGCCATTTTACATTCACAGGAGCATCTTGGGAAGCACCGTCACCACACCAAACTCCATCCATCTGATCAACTGCCATTGCCATCCAGCCACCAAGCTCATATAACAGTAAGTATTTTGTTAACTAGCATTCATCTACTTTCGTTTAAGTAGGCTTTGTTACCTCCATTATCAGTTTCTACTTGCACTCTCATTCCCCCACCACCTACCTTCATGTAAGTTTGATCATTCCTTCACCTACACCATTAGATTTCTAGTACCTGAATGTTAAACACCTCTGAGTACACCTAAGATCTCCACAGACCTTGCCATTGCCCTCTTCATTCCCATTTTTTCCTCAAATCTGTCCTTACACCAAGATTTTAATAAGTTTTTATCACCTAACTATACCGACATCAGTTACCTATGACCATCTTCAGTCCATCCTAAACCATCATCGGTTACACTAGACTGACTTCGGTCTCTGTGTTTTACCCTCAGACCAAGAATAGAGCCTAACTTCCCCACCAAATACCCAAAATAGCCCAAAACTAGACCCTGACCAGCACCAGTACTCTGACAAAGACCTTGCCCTTCAGATTCAATCATAGCTTAGCCTGTTGTGAACGAATTTTCTTATTGTAGTCGAATGAGATACCTAAATCATTTTAACTATAGTAGGACTTCATTTATTGTTAACATTGCATTTTTTTAAACAGTGGATTGACAACCTTCTAGGGAGTATCACACTTTCCGAAACTAGCACACGCTAGGTAGTCCACTGTCATATGTTATTTAATCTCTTTTAGTGGTCTTGTTGTTCATTTTAGGTAGTTCCTCCTAGCCAGGGTTCATTTTAAGACACCTCTAGAAAATTGGAGGTGGAAAATACCTGGCGAATATCCTTGGAACTGGTTTCAGTGAAAGGTGAATTTGACAGTTTTCATGAACCAAATTTTTGCCAGGTTTTTCAAGCCAGAGAGACTACAGATTTTTAGACACTAACGCCTCATTGGCACGCGTCAACAAGATCCCATTGACGCCATGTTGATGCATGTCAATAAGGATCGTTTACGTGTGTCAATGACCCTTATTGGCACGTGTCAACATGATGTCAGCGAGCTCTTGTTGACGTGTGTCAATGGCCCTTGTTGACGCACGTCAACGACTCCTCTTAATGCATGTCAACAAGGACCATTGACACACATCAACAAGGGCCATTGACACATATCAACAAGGGTTGTTGACGCGCATCAATGGCCCTTGTTGACACATGTCAATGGTCCTTGTTGATGTGCGTCAATGGTCCTTGTTGACACGAGTCAAGAGGAGTCATTGACGCATGTTAACAAGGGCCATTGACGCGAGTCAACAATCCTTGTTGACGTGTGTCAATGGCCCTTGTTGACGTGCGTAAAGAGGATTTGTTGACACGTTTCAATGGCCCTTATTGACGTGCGTCGATAAATGTCATTGACCCTGGATTTGTCTTATAAATACCCTCCCATCGGTCATTTTCATGTTTACACTTTCCAGCTCTCATTTTTTTTTGTATACAGGAATCCATCATTCTCAAAGACTCAAGCACAACCACAATGGTGACTACAAGTGCATCCCAAATGCAAGCTCAAGGCAAAAATCAAGAGGAAAATCTAGTCCTATCCACGGGCAAGATCATCTACGGGAATCCTTTGTGCCCCCACATCTAGACTGTTTTACAAATGACTACTGAATACAAAGTTTTGATCGATGCATGTGAGTTTAGTGGGCTCGTTAAGATGCCCCATTTCAAAATAGACCCAAACATTTTGAACTACCTTCTCTCATCTTACAATATAGAGGATGACATGTTGTATGTTACTATGAATGATGGATGATTGTTTCAATTCAGTATCAACGCAACTAACATCCATCAGTTTATGGGCCTTCCATTCAGAAATTTACCCTTTGTTACAATGAAGGCAACACTCATCAAAGATGATAAGAAATATCTTGAATCGATGTTTGGTTTCCATGTTGATTGTAAGTATAATTCATTTTCATTCATCATTTTTTATTCATTTTTTTATTGTGATATGCAAGCAATTGCACACCACTTTCTTCCTGTAATGATTTCCTTTTTTCAATCCAGAATAGTTTTGTAGGGTCAGCAAACAGATATACCAAACTGGGCCATTGCATACATTTTTGCAACTATTGCAAAACAAAAATTTGATCAATGCACCTTTTTATCAAAAAAATAATAACTGATATGACAAATGCAAAGCTTTCAGAAAAACCTATCATTTATTCCACAAACTATCTCCTTGGCCTTTATTACGAGGCTCCTTTAAATTTAAAAGACAAACCAATTCCCACTTACACTGACAAGGCATTGATGAATTTGTCAATTCCATTTGAAGAACAATGGGTATAAACTATTAAGTTTGTATTTTGACATTACACTATGCATAGGTATTAACAATTTACTGTTTGCAAAGAAGATTTATGGAAGCCCTTCCCTAAAAAAGGGTATTATCAAGAGGAAGAGGATAACAACACGCTGAGGCTTTGGGAGATTCCCAGTCTGAAATGGAAGCTCACTCATTAAACGCCAGAGAAGTAATACCTTTTCATGTATTATTTACAAATTCCAAATTTGTATTTTCATTTTCCAATTTAAATTTTACCCAATTGAATTGACATACAATTCAATCTTGATGAAATTACAGGGACTTTGGACCATACGCGTGTTTCAGAAACTCAACCATCTTCCCCAAATCACTCAGTACATTCGCATGCATTTGTATCTTCTCAACAACCACCAATTACTACTCCAACACGGCCACCCTTAGCACCATGAAAAGCTACCCCTCAACAACAAGGTACAAGTTTTGAATACTACTTCATTTAATTTCGTAGTTTTTGCATTGTTTTCTAGTTTTTCATATGATTTTTCTTGAACTTTTTAGCACATTTCAGTCCTCCTTCTATTCAAACAGCGGCACCAACCCCCCCTCAACCAATAATATTTAAAATGCCAACTAGAGGATCAAGAAAAAATAACATTGGTAAACGCATGTCAATTACTCTGGCCCCTAGCGAGACACTAAACATTGCCTCCTCCTTTCGAATTCCAACCCTCTCACTTGGTGGCTTTCCCAGTGCAACAGGGATATCGGTTTTGAATAATATAAATTTAGATGAAGATTACTTGGGCATTGATAGTAATGACCCAACTGGATTTTTCAATACCCGTGAGATGATTCAAGGCCAACAGGTATACTTCAATTTCAACATAGTTTAGCATATTGAATTACATTTCGCTTTAGATTTATTTGTCTAAATCTTGATTAATTTTATCACAAACAAGATCAGGCCACCCAAAGGCAGAAACAAGTAGTAGTTGATCAACCCGAAAGCCCCCATACCTCTCCAGCAAGATCATCTTCATCAGATACAGATGGTGAACAATTACTACCTTTTCCTTTGGAGAACTTAATTGGTTATGATTGTCAATCCCATGTTAATGGGTTTATTCTACCTCATATCAGTCAGCTCATATAATGGGAGAGAAAGGCTAAAGTACTTATCAATGAGATTATTAGTCATTGTAAAAATTATTGGCAAAGGGATAGTTTATACGCTGCAGTCCAGAATCAACCTGTGAAGATGGATTCATTACTTACCCAAGTAAGAAGTGGGACTGTCACGTAGAACAACAACTATAAAGATGAAATTTTGGATAAGACATTAAACAAAAATATTAGTGCTGAGGCCCAGGCATATTTTAACAAAAGGTCTAAGGATAAGGATCTGGTAGCAATTGCAAATGCCAAGAGAGATAGAGCGGTCGTAAGTATTATCACTTTCAAACAATAATTTTTGTTAATTTAAAGTTTTCTTATTTTAGTAATATGTTGAATTGACATTACTTTTTTTGTGCAGTTGAAATATGAAAATTTTAAGAGTCAAGCAAAGGTTTTCCAAGTTCACTTGGAAACAACGAAGAACAGTTTATCTGCAGCAAAGAATTTGAAGGAAAATATTGTTTTGGTTAACAAACAAAACAATACACTGAAGCGGTTAATTAAAGAGGATGGCTTCGACCCTGAAATATTATTCAAAGCTAAGGCAGCAGTTGATCCAAATTTTTTGTCTCATGGAGATGCGACAAAGCAAGAAGAATGAACTTTAAAAAATTTGGACAGTGTTGTAGAATATCTCATAAGTTCTGGGGTTATTTCTACCGTTGGGGAAAAGGGTACAGCCACAGGTGAAGGAACCATTGGAGAAAGGAGCACAAGATTTGAAATGGATACAGAAAAAGAGGGTTGAAATTTTTTATTATTGAGTGTGGAAACTTGAAATATTGAGTCTGTATTTGAAAATTTAAAACATTAAATGTTGTGGTCATGGCATTTGAATTTTATTATCTGGATTTGGTAGCCTTTGAAAATTTGAAATACTATATAATCTTTAATTTTATAAATTCCTATGTATTATGTATAGAATTTCTAGATTGTATATGGATTTTATGTTTTTTGGTTTACTTGTAATGATGATTGCATTAGATAGGGATGATGATGTATGTTTCTTATTTACTTGGATTATCATGAATTGTATGTGGACGCATATTTAGCTTCAAGCACGATAATTCTTATTCTCTAGACATTCAAACTTGTTTTAAGATAATTCTTCTTCTCTATGTACTTGTGATGATATGATCATGACGACATTAGAATGGATATAGATGATGTTGATGAATGATGATAATGGATAATTGTTTTAAAAAAATGGAATGTGTTAGGATTATGATAATGATATGATGATTATATGATATATATGGATGATGATGAATTTTATGTGGACGTAGATTTAGCTTCAAGCATGATAATTCTTCTTCTCTAGACATTTAAACTTGTTTTAAGATAATTCTTCTTATCTATACTTGTAATGATATGATCATGATGAAATTAGAATAGATATAGATGTTGATGAATGATGATAATGTATAATTGTTTTTAAAAAGTGGAATGTGTTAGGACAGAGACATTTCTTTAAATTTAAAATAGATAAATAATTGTTTTAATAATAATTGTAGTGTCAGGCTTATGATAATGATATGATGATGATATGATATATATGGATGATGATGAATTTTATGTGGACGTAGATTTAGCTTCTAGCACAATCGTGGATGACAAATTGTATAATGGATCGTGGATTATGAATTGTATAATATGGAAAAATCTTTCTCTGTAAAATTTGATTGTGTCATTTTATCCCACAGAGTTTAAAAAATATATCAAAGCATTTTGCAAATATAAAAAATAAATTAAACATAATTGTAAGAAATCAAGAAAGATGATATGATAGGGTTTAACTTATCTCTAGTGTTTTAGATGGCTGTGAAATCATCACTAGTAATGTGCTAGATCTTTTTTTAAAGAAAACTCAACACGAGAAATGGATTAGTAGATAGATGGGTGAATTTCCTGACATTGTTAGTTCCGAGAAGTACCAGCTTCCTCAGATGGATGTCAACCCACGTTTTCAAAAGAAATTAAAAAATTGTATTTAAATAAATATAAATATATATACCTATAACATCTTTAATGATAACAAGATCTGAAAAAAATTTAAAGTGACAAACAATAAGATTAAGGTGACGAATATACCTATTTAAAGTTGAAACAATCCATTATCAATAGCTTCTTCAAACTCGATGTTCTCTTCTGTAGAGTGTGACGATGTGCCAATTCCACTCTCAACGTTGGGAATAGTTTTACTTGTAGCTTTATTATTCACACCTCTTCTTTCGCATAGGGAATTCCAATGCACAATTGCTCTGTCGAAAGGAAAGGTTTCCATGGAGTATCAAGATACATAACACCTCATGTAACTTTTCAAATTTTTATCCAACCTATTTCTCAATTTTGATTTTATAAATGATAATGCACTGAAAATCCTTTCGTCCTCCACAGACCCCAAAATCATTGTTTGGCATAACTCATTTAATCTAAAATATTCACTGATATCTTCTTGTAAGATAGAACTTTGATAGATTCCTCGCCACATCCTTGTAATAGTACCACTTTCAGAAGGTTCATCTAAACTTTTATATTTGTTCCTCATTGTTGTTGCAAAATTTGTTGATTGAAATTTCAATAAATCAGCATTCAGTATACCTTTGATTTCCATACCCTTGAACTCTGAAGTCTTTGCGAAATGTTCCATTATTGTACCCATGGATTTATGGAAATGCTTTCTTACAAAGTCAGCATGACCACCTTCAATATTCTAAAAATTAGGATTCATCACACCCATGGCTTCAAGAATTTTATCTTTGGAGAAACGTTCTCTAATGTCTGATGATAAGGATTCTAAAAAAAATTTAAGCTTTATTCTTATTTCAACTATAACAGACTCAAAGAGATTACGTGTCACGGGAACATCTTCTCATTCTGATCCTATAATATCTTGACATTCTTACAAAATATGCAGTGGTATTTCCCTCCCATTAACAGTGATGCAGAGGTGATCGTGGATATTAAATCTCAAATAGTTACTAGGATTTTTAAGATCTAATAAAGCTTTCCAATTCTGAAAAATAGTTGTATCAAAACTATCTTGGGAAAAGTACAAGACTTTGACATACCATTTTTCTCATTTGTATAAAATCCACAATATAGATTAATCTCCCTTGTGCATGCTTCATCAGTGTATTGATCTCCTACAACATTGAAAGAATACCAACCAATGTAAGTAATGTCTCCAAATTAGTTAAACGTAACAAGTCCCTTGCCCTATCAAACTCATGACGATATTTGTGCATGAAACCAACCAACGAAGGATACTCCTCACGAAATCTGCATGCAAGTTCATACAAAGAGATACATCTAGTCTCAACATCTTTCATAATTTTTTGCCATCTATAATTCCAATTGCAAATTTCTAGAACTCAAGAAATTGCTTTGGGCTACTTGCCATATAGGTATGAAGTTCTCTTATAAGGTCTTCTAATTTAGCAACATTTTCGTGGTTGCTTCAAATTCATTTTGTGAGCCATACAGTGAATTGGTAGCATATATGGGGCCACTGTTGTTTATAATCTAACACACAGCCCTATTCGGTGACCCTACATGACAGATGCACCATCTACTTCGATGCATACCAACTTCGTAGCAATTTCATAATCAATTATTCCAACAATATCTTTCAAATGAGAAACAACTATTTTATGTAGGTTTTCAGCATTACAGTTTTCAACCATTTTCATAACACCCAACAGATGAGGTGTCCTTATATGATTTTCTAAAGTATAGACGTGGATACATACCCATGCATTATTGTCGACTGTTGTCACTTCATCAATTGAAAGAGAGATAAACTTTGATTTTTTTACACTCTCTTTCAAATCTTCCTTCTCTATCATCGAAAGGCATTTTTCCATTTCCCATCCACTACTTTCAGACCAATGTGAATGAGGTACGTTCAGCATTCCATTATATTGATACAAAACTTTGAAATTAAAGAAATCCGAAATCGGTCTTCCTTTTTTGAGTATGTGAAATAAAGTAGAGAATTGTATGAGTTTTACGTGTAGATTTGTTTGGTTCATCTTACCAATTTGTGATGTGATCGTTCCTCCCTTTTCCATGAGATGTATGCATTTATCCTGCTCTGCCTCATAATCCACTGTATATCTAACATGCATGCATTATTTTTCAGTTTTCCACCTGTGTGTTTTGATTTTTTGGCCATCCGCCCCTGTTACAGTAAAATATTATTTTCCACAATGTTTTTCTATAGTGTCCAGCTTCATTTGCATTTTTTGTTGCTTTCCCAATTTCCAAGTACATATTATACATGTAGATTCATATAGGATCTCTTCAGAATTAGATGATTATATAGGTTCGATAAACGAAAATTTAGCTGCCCAATCAAACTTGTATGACCTGCCAATGGTCCACATATTCTTGTTCATTTTCAATGTTTTACTTTTTTTAGTAGAATTTTGAGCAATATCACAATCACCTGGTTTCCTCTTTCATGAACTGGAATTTGAATTTGATTTTTTTGTTCCGTTTTGCTGATTATTTATATGTGTGATATCTTTATGCACTTCTAGTTGCACCCCAATAGGAAGAATATCTTCAAGATCTGGCATATTATTGTAGGTGTCATTTGTTTGATACTGTGCAAAATGCATGTCCACCTCAATAATACCTTCCACACAGTCAATATTTTGATTCTTTCTGGTGGCATCTATATGGTTGTTCTTATTTTCAATATCTATATTAGCAGAGTTTCCGAAATACTTGAACAGTGATTTTTGAGATTTCTTAGTTACTTTTAGGGTCTTCGAATTCTTTGGACTAGCACCTTCCATTATTCTGAATAGAGTCCTGCATCAGCAAATGAACCAAGTAGCGACTCAGAGTCAAAATTACTGAATTTTTTCAACTATGGTAATCCATGTCACGCGTCAACAACTAACCCTTTGTCCCACCTCAACAGCATGTCAACTATCCCTGTCGTGCATCAACAAGGTTTCAAATGTCTTTGTCACGCATCACCAATGCGTCAACTGGCTCTGTCGCACGTCAACTATGTCCATGTCACATGTCAACTACTTATGCCCTTATCACGCGTCAACTCTCTCTATCGCATGTCAACAAGGCACCATGATCTCTATCGTGCGTCAACTCTATTCCTCTCGCACGTCAACTGCTTACCCCCTTGTCATACGTCTGTAATATCTCCTTTTCGTGCGTCTGTAAGACCTCTTTGTTGTTTTTTCACGTGTCAACTATATCCTTGTCGTGTAATAACAACTAACCCTAATAGGCTAACAACAATCTCTGGTTCCTAAGAGTATGCAAGTTCAAACTTCACGATATTGGTAATTTGGTAAGCTACTTGTGGTAGTACCATAGTATACTACCCGGTGAATCACCTAGGTTTTTATAGGAGATGTTTTCAAATGAAGGTGAAGCTGACCCCAAAAAACAAATATACTATAAATTTTAGGTGAACAGGACACTAACCCGCTTCAAAAAAATCACCTTTTCAAATTTTCCTAAAATGAAATTTTCAGCATATTCGAATATTCGCCACTAAAATTATCCCTTCTCCTAGCCAGGTGCACACATTCATATTGTGGAGGGTCTACTCTAAATCCTACTCTAATTTTCCAAAGAGACAGGGTTAAGGAGATGTAACAAATAAAACCTAGACTAACAAGGGTGATGCACTAAAGGAATGATGAAAACCTGCTTTGTAATAAACACAAACCATAAAAAACACAACACAACCACCACACAGATGACCAAACTACAATGAGGGACCAGACATATGCAATAAATACAAGAGAGGGTTGAAATCATCTACAGACTTATCCTATTGCTCCAAAATTGATATAGTGCATAACAGTGGCCAAGAGGAAGAAATTGCATTACCAAATTTTCCTTCGGAACAGAGAAGAAGGGAGGGCACAAAGATAAACTATCCATCATTACAAATTACCCCTCCTGTACAATATATAGGAATAATTAGAGAAGGAGGTAGAAGAAATCCGGGCTCTTGTTCAACCACCCCAAAAGGGTAATGAATTCCCCTGCAACAATGATGGGTTTCGCTGCAATACCCATGCCTCCATTGTTGTTTCTTGTTGGGCAAGAAAGGAAGCCCATAATCCATTATGGGGGTAGGTGAGAAGCCTGACACATTCAAGAATGGTGGACTACATTTAAGGATATCCAGTTGTAGTTGAGTAATGGACGTCGAGAGCTTTCCAAAAAGTCTCCTCTTGCCCAGATCTGAGCTTCCAGTCGAAGGTTATGGCTTTCTGAAGATCGAGGGTCAGGTGTTTAACATGGGCTCACAATATTTAAAAGAGTCTATTCATGTGAGATCCATGTGGCAGCCCCGCGCTCCTTAAGACTTCACCCCCTCCCTTCACTCTTGAATTTAAACTGAAGAGACACTTGGCATCATCCGCGGGCCTGCTCTATTTCCTTTGCATTCTGGCTAACCCCCTCTGGTTTGGTGGAGACACTATGTCTGACCTAGACATGTGGAGGGATGGCGCATGTTTGGGACCTACCTCTGGATTTTACTTTTGAAGTTGCACCGATGAGGCATGGAAGCTTCTGCTAGCCTGTCCCAAGCTTGGACTTTTCAACGGCTGATGAAACCTTTCTCGGACCCTAACTACGTGGCGGGCTGGCACTCTTTTGGGGACCACCTTTTGGGTCTAAATTTGAAGTTACATCGAGCTGACACAGGGCTCCTTCCATTGGCCTTAGACTTTTCAATGAGTTACGTCACCGAGCTGATGCAACTCTGTCTTACCCGCCCATTTAGGAGCAACTTGTTGGACCCTAGACACGTGGAGAGTTTGCGCACATTTGGAGACCCTTGCTTGGACCTGACCTTTGGAGATGCGCCATTGAGACACATGGAGGCTTCCGTTGGCTCATCCCCTATTAAGAATTTTCAACATCCAATGCAACAATTTAAGACTCTAACCACGTGGAGGGTTTGCACTCGCGTGGGGACCCTACTTTGGATTTCTCCCTTGGAGTTGTGTCGATGAGGCACATGGCACCTTCCATAGTTCTTTTTCTCTACTTCAGGTTGGATCATTTTGGGCTCGATTTTGGGATCGAATGTGAATCCACACGACTGGGCCGACCCCTCCATTTCTCCTGTGCAAGGTCACATTCGACCAATTTTTCCTGAGGGGAAAATTGGATAACAATTTGGTGACTCACGGGATCACCTGCCTGCTAGGTGAATGGATCAGTTTCCTTGAAGTATCCATTGGGCACAAAGTCATGGATGGTAGCCTAATACTGATCCTGTTCTTGGAACTTGAATCCAACGCTTGCACTTGGTGACCCTGAACCTACCCCGTTGTCTGCACTCTCAATTTTCATAAGAAAATCTTGAAGATGAGATTTCTGAGAGTAGAAAATTGTCTTGACCTGGGGTTTTCACCTATTCCTGAAATGGACCACTACAACATTCACCTAAGAGGCACATCGAACTGTACAATGATACAACCTTGGAGCAACAAAACCTGTGCCGGAGCACTTAGGGAAATGAAACCTATTCTAATAACAACAATGTGCACAAGCACTTGGAGGAATTGGAAATCCTAGACTAATATGTACAAGGGTGAGAATTCTCCTTCTAGTAGCAATGTTTGAGATAGATCCCATTGACTGGAATCTATAATTCATCACCATCCAACTTAGCCAATTGGAAGGCATTGCTACCTTTGCATTTAGTGATCATGTATGGACCACTCCATATGGCATCAAACTTGGAATTTTTTCCTAGATTTCCATGGTCCGCATCCCACTTTAGTACCAAGTCCCATTCTTGGAATGTCCTGGCTTTAGCTTTCTTGTCAAAGATCTTCTTGATCAACGTTTGATCCTTCTCCATGGTCTGCACTGCATGTTCTCTTGCTTCTTCTAACTCCATCAGCTCTACATACCTGATCTCCATAGGCTCAAACTCAGCTAGTTCCAGTTGTTTCATGAGTTCTAATGTTGGAAACTCAAGTGATATAGGCAAAAATGCTTCCTTCCCATATACAAGCTTGAATGGAGAGCTACATGTAGACCTCTTGGGTGTGATCCTATCTGCCCAAAGAGCTGATTTGAGTTTTGTGTGCCAAGTTCTCTGATTCTCATCAAGAGTCCTTCTGATGATTCTTAGTAAGTTCTTGTTTGTGGACTCTACTTGGCCATTACCTTGAGGGTAATAGTTTGAAGAGGTGCTGAGGTATACACCATTCTTGACAGCCCATTCAGTGATCTTTTTGCCAAGGAATGCCAATGCATTATCTGATATGATAGTAGCAGGGGCACCAAACCTTGTGACTATCCCTTCATAAAAATCCAAGATGTTGGATTCATTTTCCTCCTTAAGTGCCACTGCTTTAGTCCACTTGGTGAAATAGTCAGTCGTTGTGAGTATCCACTTGTGGCCTTGACTTGAATTTGGGTTGATCAATCCAATGAAGTCCAATCCCCATTGCATGAATGGCTGATTTACTGAAATTGGATGAAGAGGCAGGGCTGCTAATATTTCCTTCCCTATGAAGAATGCACATTTCTTGCATTTCTTGATCCATGAGTAGCAATCACTAAACACCGTAGGCCAATAGTAACCAACCTTCATAATTTTGAGAGTTGTTACCCATGGAGAAAAATGGCCTCCTGCTTCTCCATCATGGAACTCATGTAATATCTTCTCAACTTGGACTGTCCCAATGCACCTCAATAGACACCATTGATGTCCCTTTTGAACAAAACACCATCAACAAGCACATATGGAATGGCTTGTAATCTAAAGTACCTTCTCTTTGCTTTTCTCATTTCTGGAGGGCACAAACCTATTTGGAGATAATGCACCAAGTCTTGAGTCCAACATGGAATGGGAGCATCATTAGCTGGTTGTTCTTGATTATTTTGTAGTAACAGGACAACCTCTTCTTCATCTGTTGACTCAGTTTGTTGTTTGGAAGTGAGCTGCTCACACAGACCTTTGCCACAAACCAGCTTAGTCATTTGATTTCAATATCGTATTCCATTACCTGAGTGATCCAACCTTCTCTCTTCTCATTCAAATCCTTGTTCAGAAGAAATTCCTTAACACCAACATGAGACACTAGTAGTTGAATCTTGTTATTCGAGACCTAGTATCTAAACTTCTTCAAACTCCTAATAACAGCAAGAACATGTTTCTCAATAAAAGAGTGCCTTACTTCATAATATTTCAGGCTTTGGCTGAAGAACGCTATGGGCTGTTTTGAACCTTCTCTATTCAGCTGTATTAAGATAGCTAAGATTGTGTCTGACCCTCCAAAAGCATACATCATGAAATTCTTTGAAAATTCTGGGTTAATAAGAGTTGGGGCTTGTGATATTACATGTTTGATAGCCTCAAAACTCTCTTTACCTTCTTATGTCCATTTGAATGCAAGACTCTTCTTCAGCATCATTGTTAAAGGCTTCACAAGAGTGGAAAAATCAGGCACAAATCTACGGAAAAAGTTTATCCTTCCCAAGAAGCTTTGGAGAGATTTCTTGTGATGTGGCAGTGGAAGTGTTCTAATGGCTTCAACTCTTTCAGGGTCAATTGTTAACCCTTCTCTTGAGACAATGTGGCCCAACAACTTGCCCTTGTGTGCCAAAAATACACATTTCTTTGGATTCAATGACACTCTGAACCTTCTACACCTTTGAAATACTTTCCTGAGGTGAAAGAGGTGGTCTGTTGCATTCTTTGAGAAGACAGTGATATCATCTAGATATACCAACACCATCTTGTTGATTAAGCCTTTGAATGCCATATCCATAGCTCACTGAAATGTTGCTCCGGCATTGGACAGTCCAAATGGCATCTTCTTGTAAGCATATGTGCCCCATTTTTAGTGAAGGTTGTCTTGTACTGATCTTCTTCTTTCACCATTATCTGATTATAGCCTGAGTATCCATCTAGCAATGAAAACCTTTCGGAGCTAGCTACAACCTATAAGATTTGTTCCATTGATGGAAGTGGATAATGATCCTTGAGTGATGCTCTGTTCAGATCACAAAAGTCTACACACAATCTGATTTCTCCATTTCTTTTCCTCACTGGCACCAAGTTTGCAACCCAACTTGAATGTTTGATAGGGAAGATGATGTTAGCTTCAATCAACTTGTTCAACTCTTTCCTCATGAGAGGTTCAATGTGAGGATTTACTGCCCTTTTCTTCTTTATGATAGGTTTAGATCCCAGATCCAGCTCAATAGTGTGTTGTGCCAACTTTGGGTTGAAACCTCTTAAATCCTTATAAGTCCAAGCAAAGACATCTGGGAATTCTTGAAAAAGTTGAACGAATTCAGATTTTTCTTGTGGGGTACTTACTTTGCCAATTTGCAATGTCTTTCCTTCATCTATTGAAATGGGCTCTGAATCTTCACCCTTTACCTGAATGTTTTCCTTCTCCTTCTGGAATTGATCATTTGGGTTGAAGATTGACTCCAAAGTTACAAGACCTTTTGGTAATTTGTTAGTTCTCAGCTACACCACTTGGTCACCATACTGTTGTTCCAACTTGTCTTGGTTTCTGGCAGAGAACTCAGCTTCTTCTTGTAGAAAATTGACAATTTGTTGATCATTCTCGAAGACTTGCCAACTTGTGTTGTTGTCTAGAACAACTGGTCTTACAACCACTTTAATATGGGGCTGAGATTTCTCACTCTTGATACTTTCTACAACATCAAATGCTGCCCCAATTGCTGCCAATCTGTCTGTTGCTTCATTCTTCTTTCTTGGGATGGAATTGATGCTAAAAGCTTCAAAATATTCAATGAGATCCCATACCTGATTCTTGTAGTTCTTCAATAGATCATTCTTGGCAGCATTTCATCCTCTGACTTGGTTCACAACTAGCTCACTATCACCAAACACTTGTAAGTTTTTAATGCCTCTCTTTCTTGCCCAATGCAATCCATGAATCAAGGCTTCATACTCAGCTGTGTTGTTTGAGCAAGAAAATGGAAATGGAAAGTTGAGTAATATTTTGTACCTTGTGGTGAAATGAGCATAGCTCCTCCTCTTGCACCTTGTCTACTCCTTGAGCCATCAAAGAATAGATGTCATACCTCATTATCATCTTTTTGGTCTGGCTTGGTGATGCTAGGGAGAGGTTGAATCTCTTCATGCAAACAATAAATCCTAGCTCAAATTCTTCCATTTCCTTATAAGGGTCAAAAGAATGTCTCTTGATTTCCCATTCATCAAGAGTCAAGTCTGGAATGCATCAAAATTTGGTATCTACTTCATGAGTGCTTGGAGATCTTCTTGATCAAATGTTGAATAGTTTGAATTGATTGGGTTTGGTGTATGAGGATCTATGTGAAATTTTGCAATAGGCTCATATCTAATTGTAACCTTAGTTACATACCTTGTTCTGAATAACATATGTGACCAATCAGCAGACAAATAACCTTTTGGCGGTGAAGTCTCTTGACAAGCACAATGCAAAGAGAGGTGGCAAGTCTATGACTGATACATCTTGCAAGATGGTCACATTGGGACATGCATGTAATGTGAGGCTCAAATATTTGATTACTCCAACCATTGTTACCATTGTCCCATCCAATTGCACTACACCTTTAGAGATGACTTCATATTGAAGACCTAGTTGATCAGCTATTTGTTTTGGCATGACTGAGCTACTTGCTCCCAAATCAATCATGCAATTATGCACTAACTTGTCTCCAATGATCAATGAGATATAGGATGGGGGGGGCTTCAGAATTTTACCTTGGTCATTTCCTTGCTTTTATTCTTGATGAGATGTATTGGTAAGCACCTTTTCTTGTTGATTGGGTGGCTGATTTGACAATGACCAGTTTGCCATAGCAGCTTTCAATAGGTCTCTTTGTCCTGGGATAGCCAGTGGCTCCCACATCGAGATGTTTACATTCATTTTCTTCATTTTCTCAATAATGTTGAATGGAGATGAGCTATCTTTTGTTTACCCCTTTCCTTGCACATTCTTCTCTTGTACATGGGTTGTTGCAACCGGCACTTGGGCTGGTCTGGAAGGTGGTTTGGGCTGACCTTGCACATTAAGAGCTGCACTTTGATTGCTAACACCCTATTGAGTGATAGAGGGTTGTGGATCATTTGAATTTGATGAATGTCCTTCTCCAATATTCCTTTTCTTGGACCGTGTATTGGTTGCTACACTTTGAGAAGGTGTTTGATTCATACCGCAGAAATCTTCAGCCTGCCAATTGACAAGTGTGGTCTCATTCAGAGATGTTCCTTGTTGAGTTGTTTCCTGCTGCTGATTTCCTTCTTGGCTTGTCTCTTGTTCTACACCCATTGTTGTCACCATAAGGGCTTGATTCAAAGCACCATTGAAACACATTGACTGGTTATGAGGTTGATTGCATGGGAAACACCAATCATATTCATGAGCCATATTATTTTGCACTAGTACCAAGGCTCTAGATGTGGATGCAACATTAGGATTGTAAGGTTGGAATGGTCTATTAGCAGGAGGTTTGGATTGAATCTGATTTGTAGTTTGGATGGGTGGCCTATTAGGCTGATATGGAGGTCTATTGGGTTGAGTTTGAGGCTAATATGATCTGAACTTTTGAGCTTATTACCTCTTAAGTGTCACCAACTCATTACCCAAGTTTTGTAGTTGCTTCATGACTTCTTGGAGCTCATTTGAGGTGCTAGAAGATGAGGTAGAAGCTTCAGTTGAAATCTGATTTCTTGGAGTAGGAATGGGAGCTAATGTGGGTGCTTGACTAGTGCTTGGAGCTCCTAGTTCTGGATATAGAGGCATAGGTGGCCTAGGTGCAAGTTTACCAACCTGAATTAAACAATTTTCAGCTCTAATAGCAATGTTATAGGATGTGGGTAAATTTCTACCTCCCATGGATTGAATCATCATGGAAATATCATAATTTAAAGCTTTAAGGAAGTATAGGAAAGCACCTTCAGTTGTTGGTCTCACGGCCAACATAATCCTATCCCATGTTCATTGGAATATGAAGTTGAAGTCAGTCAACTACTGATTAGGATCCCTCTTGATTGTTGTCAACTGATCTAATAGAGATAGATTATCCCCCTTTTCTCTACATTGATTGTGGAGAGTTGTGCATAAATGGTCCCAATTCTGGATGGATCCCTGGTTAGACTTATGAACCATTGTAAAGCTTTACCTTTAAAGGAGGATGAAAACAACTTGACAAAATGTCCATTTCAGTGATTTCATGAGTTGCACATACATTTGCAATATCCTGGATGTGGTCAATCAGATTCATCTGGTTCTCTCCAGTAAAATAAGGAATTCTCTTTAGTGTTGAAGCTGGAACTAGATTTTTTGCATTGAGAGCTAGCAGGCTGCTACCAGTGAAGTTGATGTAGGGGTTGGGTTGTGCCATCCTGATTGGTCGGAGGACTCTAGTCGATTGAATGAAAGGCCTACCAGGTGGAGGTGTTGACAAGGTTCTACCTGGTGGAGATGGAGACCTTTGAGCTCTTCTTCCCCTTCTTGCTCTATCTGGGGATAAATGTAGATAAAAAATAGCCCTCCTCTCTAGTTCTTGACCTTGTTTGTATTCTTCTCATGAACTTGACAAGCTTGGACTACTGAAACCAGTGGATTCTGCCTCTTTTGGAGTCACCAGATGTGTAATTTCAGAGCTTCTTACAAGTTGGGAACTCACAACAAGTGCACATCAATCTTGCTGTAATAAAAATGAAGACTTCTTGTCCCACTGGGCATGCCAAAACTGTTAGTGTGAAATCACAGCACCCCTGAAGTTTGCAACTCGATGGGTTGAGACTCTCAGTGTGATTGCATAACATGGAGCATCTCTCAAAGTGTGGGACTTTGTGAATCAAGAGAGCTCTCTAGATGAAGGTCGGTTCCTATTCCTCTATTCAGGTGCACACATTCATATTGCAGAGGATCTACTCTAAAACCTACTCTAACTTGCCAAGGAGACAGGGTTAAGGAGATATAAGAAATAAAACCTAAACTAACAAGGGTGATGCACCAAAGGAATGATGAACACCTTATTTGCAATAAACACAAACCATAAAAACACAATACAACCACTACATAGATAACCAAAATGTAATGAGAGACCAGGTGGATGCAATGAACACAAGAGAGGGTTGAAATCATCTACAGACTTATCTTATTGCTCCAAAATTGATATAGTGCATTACAGTAGCCAAGAGGTAGAAATTGCATTACAATTTGAATGGGAGGTATGAAACTCCAAAAATTCACCTTCGCAACAAAGAAGAAGGGAGGGCACAAAGCAAAATTGTCCATCTTTAGAAATTTCCCCTCCTATACAATATATAGGAATAATTAGAGAAGGAGGTAGAAGAAATCTGGACTCTTGTTCAACCACCCCAAAAGGGCAATGAATTCCCCTGCAACAATGATGGGTTTCGTTGCAATACCCATGCCTCCATCACTGTTCCTTGTTGGGAAAGAAAGGAAGCCCATAATCCATTATGGGGGTAGGTGAGAAGCCTAACACATTCAAGAATGATGGACTACATTTAAGGATATCCAGTTGTAGTTGAGTAGCAGATGTCGAAAGCTTTCCAAAAAGTCTCCTCTTGCCTAGATCTGAGCTTCCAGTCGAAGGTTATGGCTTTCTGAAGATCAAGGGTCAGGTGTTTAACAGAGGCTCACAATATTTAAAAGATTCTATTTGTGTGAGATCCACGTGGTAGCCCTGCACGCCTTAAGACTTCACCCCCTCCCTTCACTCTTGAAGTTACATCAAAGAGACATGTGGCATTGTCTGTAGGCCTACTCTATTTCCTTTGCATTCTACCTAACCCTCTCATGTTTGGCAGAGACACTATGTCTAACCCTAGAAACATGGAGGGATGGCGCATGTTTGGGACCTGCCTCCGGATTTTACTTTTGAATTTTCACTGATGAGGCAAATGGAAGCTTCTGCTGGCTTTTCCTAAGCTTGGACTTTTCAATGGCCGATGAAACCTTTCTCAGACACTGACTACGTGGCAAGATGGCGCTTATTTGGGGACCGCCTTTTGGGTCTTACCTTTGAAGTTACACCGAGCTGACATGTGGCTCCTTCTACTGGCCTTAAACTTTTCAATAGCCGACTTTGTCTTTCCCACCCATTTAGGAGTAACTTGTTGGACCCTAGACACATGGAGAGTCTGCACACATTTAGAGACCCTGCTTGGACCTGAGCTTTAGAGATGCACCATGGAGACACATGGAGGCTTCCGTCAGCTCATCCCCTGTTAAGACTTTTCAATAGCCTGTTTAAATTTTTCAGACTCTGACTACGTGGAGGGTTTGCACTCTCTTGGGGACCCTACTTTGGATTTCTCCCTTGGAGTTGCATCAATGAGGCATGTGGCACCTTCCGCAGTTCTTTTTCTCTATTTTAGGTTGGAATCAATTTTTAGGATCGAATGTGAGCCCACATGACTGGGCTGACCCCTCCGTTTTTCCTGTGCAAGGTCGTGTTCGACTAATTTTTCCTGAGGGGAAAAATTGGATAATGGGTTCTGTTAGTACAAAATCACAGCACCCTCAAATGGACCAGGTGTGAAGTGGGGAACTTGGTGTGATTACAAAACATGGGACCATCTCTCAAGCTATGGGACTTGCAAAACCTGAGATGGACCTCTGAAGAAAGCCAGTTCTTTCTTCCTAATCTACCTATCACAAGTTACTCCAGTGCAGGAAAAATGTATTCTATCCTAATCTAACCTTTCCAAGGGGATAGAGAGAGAGAGGGTGAAAGAGCCTACACTAAGTGGTGATACACCAGAAAAGGAAGTGGATAATCATAAACCCGACTGCCTAAAGCAGAGAGAGGTGAGAGAGGAGAGGGTGGACAGAATGCACCACATACTAGAGATAGGTTTCATACAGAGCACCACTTCTAAACCCATTAAACATAGCTCCCAGGACCTACAACGAACATCAAAATATGCACAATATATTCTACCACAATGAGAGGTAAGGAGAGACAAAAAAGTAAGCCAAGGATGGATATATGCATCACGAAACAAATTTCATTACTCCAAAATACTACACAGTGCACCATCAGTGGGAAAGAGGCAAGAAAACACCATTACAGAGCCATGAGAGGAGGCTTAGACTTTGCATTTGACCCTAGGGAAGAAAGAGAGAGTGGGAAAAAGAGAAACAACAACCAACCATTTGAATGTGCCCCTCTATTACAATATATAAGAAGAATAAGAGAGAGAAGAGGGAAGAATTTGAATCTTGCTCTGACCACCATGAGATATGCATTGAATCCCATTTTGAAATCTCAACCATAGAATATTAATTCCTTCTACAAATCCACCCACAATATGTCACTTCTTATTCCCCAACGGGTCAAATCGAAATAGATCTGGTAGTTGAAGAAGTCGAGACATTTCCAGAAAGTCTTCTCCCACCCAAATCTAATTCTCCAGTCAAAAGATATGGCCATTTGAATATTAGGGTTGCGAGGGCAATATTTGAAGAGTCTACCCTACAGGGTCCACGTGGTGGCCTCGCACTCATTCAAGATTTATCCCCTTCCTTCACTCTTGAAATGGTGCCCATGAGACTAATGGAATCATCTGTGGGATCCCTTATTTCCTTTGTATCATATCTGAGTCTTTTATGCTTGGCAGGGCTAAAAATCTTACCCTGGACATGTGGAGGTTTCACGCTCATTTGAAAACTACCCCTAAATCTTACTTTTGAAAGAGCACCATTAAGACACGTGTCACCTTCCACCTTCACTCTGTACTTAAAAATTTTGGGCCCACTCTCCTTTTTTTACCCCTGTTGACCATTTTCCATGTTGAGGGATAGCACAAGTTTGAGTCTCCACCTTGGGCTCCCGTCTTGGAATTGTGCCGAGCCGACACTTGGCACCTTCTGTTGAGTCTTCTATACTTAGTCTCTTTTGAGGCCCACCCTGTCCTCCTTTTGACTTCTATTGACTCTAACCCCACTTTGGACCTAGGACACGTGGGGGCATGGTGCTTGTTCGAGTATACCTTTTGGGATTTAATCTTTGGAGGTACGCCGCTTTGACACTTGGCAACGCCCGCTGTCTCCTCCATACTTAGTCATTTTGAGGCTCGTTTTGAGTTGTTTGAGATCCTAATGGCTTTGAACCTTCATCGTTCATTCTCTTTTGAGCCTTTGGTTTTTTGACACTGTCTTCTCCTTCCCCAACCCTGTTATTACCTTTTAGAGTCCACCTGTAAATGTTTTTGCTAGATTTGAAGCACAGATTCACTCGATAGAGTTGTTTCTTTAATTTCTTCTTGCACAGGGTCGTTTGATCTTTTGTAAGCCCCACCACTCCATTGTAGAGTCCCTCTGCAACCTGTTTGTAGGATTTGAACGTGATTTCTCTGGATTCTTCTGTGTGGGGTCGTGGCTGATCCAATTCTACCCAGGGGAAAAATATGGATAATAGGTTCATCCCTGACTTGACCTTCGCCATTCCTCTAATAAACATTTTATTGAAAAAGGATTGCTATAACATTTAGACAGAAGAGTGTCACAAGGTGTTCAAATCAGTTAAATGATTCTTGTTTTCGCCTCCCATGCTCATGCCTCCTAGATTGGATCACCCTCTAATCTTGTACTCAAGGGACACAAATGTCTCGTTAGCTTGCATGCTAGCTCAAGAGGATGACGAAAAATGGTATCATGCAGTTTATTTCATCAATCAAACATTTCTCAACTATGAGACACACTATACTCAGGAAGAGAAAGAATGTATGGCTATAGTTTTCACACAAACACGGTTAAGAAACTACATGTTTAACCAAGAAATGAGGGTTATCGTCAAGACTAGTCATTTACAAACATTTCTAACACAGGGTTTGTTATCCAAGAAAGTTAGACGTTTTATAACTCTGATGGGTGAGTTCGAGCTAACATTTGTTAACCAAAAGTATGTCACAGGAAAAATCATCATAGATTGGTTAGCTAACAACCCATTAGATGGAGGTGATTTAGTTAACATAGATTTTCCTGATGAATGCATATATTACGTTGAAATCAAGACCCCCAAGTTTGACACGTGGTGTGCTAGGATTCACATGGGGATGAAAGCCTAAAGTGCATGCATAAAATCCTAGGGTGATAAAGCAAGGTTGCAAAAGAATGTAATGATGTAGAGGAATCATGTAAGCATGTGTGAGGTAACACGCAGAGCTTTGGGAAGGGGATGCATACTTATAATAACATACAAAAGTACAAAGGAGGATTGAGGATATGCAAAGGGAAAACATATAAGCACGAGTAGAAATGGCACACGTGTAATAATTTCAAGAAGAAAAGTGAAAGCGCATGAAAGTAATTTCTCAAAGAAAAGCAAGGATGTAAGGAAATCCCACATGAACGCGCAAGAGAATGTGTAATGTCTCAAAAAGAAGAAGCAAGCACACAAGAAAATATACTTGCAAAGGGGAAAGGAGGAATGCGAGTGTGTGAAACTTGCGTAGAAGAAGGAAACAGACTAGGAAGAAGAAAGGAAAGAACGTGAGAACTCATGGGAATTTGTAACCATAGAAATTTCCCTGAAATTGAAAGGAGAAAACCAACAACATACATAACCAAAAAACATGATGCCAAATTCAGAATGAAACTACAAGTTACCTAAATTAACCAAGGGGTTATTTTGAATAACAGTAGTGCAATTATTGGTAATAATATCACATCAGGGTGACCTTCAGGGTCAGTCTAACTCTTTCATATGCATTTTTTATTCATCTAATGTATATTTTAGCATTTTGTAGATAGCTAGAGTCTATTTTGTAGGTACATGTATGACACAATGAATCTAATGTGACCTACATTGATTAAGGAGTGACATTAAGTGATGTAGAAAGAACCATATCCTAATCTATTCCATAGATGACATTTCTCAGAATAGACAGTAGCGCATGAGCGATCATGTCCCATTCAAGGCGGTTTTATCTTGTTAGTTTCCATGTTATAGTTTAAAACACATAGCTTACTGTTGTCACCCCCAAAATCCCCCCCCCCCTCCTTTTTAAGTCAATTTTGAAAATTTTGAGCTCACGCGCTCCAGAGGTGTTCAAGTAAAGTCGGAAGTTCAAAAAGATAGAGAAATTCATTCTTTGAAGTTGTTTAAACTCTCCAGTCTGCACGTTTTGATAAATTTTCCATTTTCCTGTCTAGACGCATGAAATTTTTTTTGTTGTCCTCATTTGAATGAAATTTTCAATCGTTCTATGGTCATGGATCATCGAACCTTGTATTGTTTTCAATCCCTTGGTTTGCGAAAGAAATTTGAAAATCGGGCACGAAATGGTGGAGTTTTCTTCTTCTCTGCATTTTTCCACGGTCGTGAATGACGGGAATTTTCTTCCCCATCAAATTTTGGCCCCATTATCCATGTGTACGTGGATATATCTAATTGGAGGCAGGCCGACAGAGAAATTTTTGTTTTTGAGCCTTTATGTAAAAAGGGCTAAAATTCATAAAGTGACCTGCAGCCCCGATCATGCTATGAGGAAAAAAGTCAAATGTTAAGCCTGCATCAAAAGAGTCAAAGCGGGGAGGCAAATCGTTGGAGAGATTTGATAATTTGATCCTATTTCATTAAAGGGGCTTAAAGTTAAAAAGTGACCTGTAGCCTTGCCAAACACAAGGGAAAAAATAAAATCTTGAGCCCGTCGTTGGAAAGAGTCAAAGTAGGGGAGGCGGATCATCAGGGAGATTTGAGAATTTGAGCCTTTTTCATTAAAGGGGCTTAAATTTAAAAAGTAACCCACAACCCTACCAAACATAAGGGAAAAATTCAAATATTAATGCCACATCGAAGGTCAAAGCAGGTGGGCGGGCCAGCGGAGCAATTTGTGTTTTTGAGCCCGCATTCAAGAAAGGTAAAATTATAAAAGTGGCCCTGAATCTATCTCCACTCAAGTGAGGCCACGTGTCAAGACCACATCAAAAGCGGGTGAGTGGGCCAAAATGTTCCAAAATTCCAAATCTCTATAAAGTCACAAAATGCAAAAGGAATCCTCCACGCCCGCTCTAGTAAATTTCTCCCACGTGGACGACTCTGGTTTAAAGTTTCAAAGGCAAGATGAACGGTTCGAATTCAAAGTTATGAAATGCGTGTAACAGACTCATTATGAAAAGTCTGGTTTTTCCGCCATTGGCATTTCTTCGCGAATCAAGAATCTGAATGGACGCGAATTATTGAAAATGTTGTAAATCATTTCTTGCTAACAAAGAAGAAGTGGTAATTGTTTCTTGCAAGATATTTAATGGCTATTCACACCATTGTAAAGGGTTGGCAATTGATCTTGTAAAACTCACAAGTGAATTATACTTAGAGAAAGCAAAGGAGATAGCCATTTTCTTCTAATTTCCTCCATTCTAAAATTTTTTCCATTCCCTCATTATGTACAACTTCTGTTTAAGCATCAATACAAGAAGAAGGATTTTTTATCCTCTTTGATGAGGAGATTTCAGAAAATTTGAATTCGTAATCTTATCTCATCTTGTTGCCAGTTACAGAGTTGTTTCTTCTCATGAATGCATGTGTTGAACTTTCTAACTAGTGAGTGCAGGAATCTGATTTTCTACCTGCAACATTATTTCTCCTACCTCTTTTCTCACTCCCTTTCCCTCCTTCATAGAAAATTCCCCCCTTACAAATAACTGCAAGCATTTTTCGTAGGGTTAGTGGAGTGCCCCTGTTAGAACCCCAGCCGAAAGGCCACCAAATAAATCCACACTTTCTCACGCATGCATACATGGAAACTACATTGGTTAAGTAGAGGGACTTAGATTCATAGAGCATTGGCAAGGAATTCAAAAATTTGTCCACCCAACAAATTTCCTTGCCAACAATTTTTGGCACCCACCGTGGGGCAGATTTAGCAACATCTGCACTTGAATGCGACCACATGGTCAGAAAATTCAAAATTCAAAAAAGAGGGAAATTTTTTTGGAATTTGAATGGCTATATGAGCCACATGGATTCAAATCATGGCTATTCCAGGAAATCCTCCTATTGAAAGACATGAATTTCTCTTCCACATCCAAGAAGATGTTGCTTCATATTTGAGGGAAGCTATCTGGCATAATAGACAAAGTGTCAATCACTACTTCATTGCCCCGAGAATTCTGAACCTTGAAGAAGAATGCGCTGCTGAATTGGAGAGGCAAAGATAAATCCCAACACTGTAGAGAAGAGAATATATTTTCAAGATGGCAGATAGAAGTTACAGCTAGTAATAGAGACAAGGAGGACAAAGTGATCCCATTTTTTAGGAACTCCAAAGGATACAAGAGCTACTTGGAAGCTAGAGGCTTCCTTCTCAAGTAACTGGTCATATTGGGAACCTGAGTGTTGCTAATCCTTTGGAAGGTTAATTTCCATACATCAACGAGAACCTTGAAGATTTCACTGACGTAAAGACCGAAGAAGAAGCTAAAGAAAGAGAAGTAAGAGCTGATGAATAAATAATACCTCAACTCGAAGAAATCGAGAGACTTCAAGTCAAGGAAGATGAAAGAGCAGTAGTAGGATCCGCGGCCTTAGCAAGGTTGGAAGCTAGAAACAGAAATAGAATGAGGGATCGTGATCTTGAACATGAACATGATTGTGAGGGCCGTAGGCCTAATGTGCCATGGGGATGAAACACCAGTCCACTAGATCTTGCTCAACCACTCCATGAGCTACCAAGAGGCTTAAGAAAAAACTTCCCAAAATTCAGAGGGGATGGTTCTCAACTCCTTGAAGAGCATGTAGCAGCATTTATCACTTCTTGCAGTGTGTTGGGTGTTGAGGATGAAGATGTGTCAGTCTGACTCTTTGTGGATTAACTTCAAGAGAAAGTTGTTGAATGGTTCTACATGTTACCCCTAAGGTTCGTCACCTATTGGGAAGATATAAGAAGTGCATTCGAATGCATGTTCAAGACCATTGAAGATTGTCGGGATCTCTTGGTCTAATTGGTACAAATGAAAAAATAAACCTCCAAGTCAATGAGAGACTTCATAGCAAGATATAACAAAGTGATAAGAAGAATCCCTGAAGATGTGGTGCCTTTTGAAAATAATTTGAAGAGGTTTTTCATGAGTGATTTTCCACCAGAAGTAGGTTTCTTCCTTATAATAACCCAATTAAGAACATTAAGGGAAGCTCAAGACCATGAAATAGAAACCAATGATGATCTAATCCTTTCCAGAAAGGTGAAAGGACCCAATGGAAAGTAAAAGGGTCAAAATTCAAACTCTGTCACCATAGATCCAATGTTCCAAAAAATGGAAAATGACTTGGTTTCCTTGAAGAAGTAGCTATCTCAGATCACAATGCGGATGATAGGCCAAGGATTGCTCCATCTCCTCGTCGGCTTGCTCTTGAAGTACCACCAGTCAATGCCAACTGTGACACCAAAGAGTCAGAGGAGGAAGCAGAAATTGATGAAACTGAAGAAGAAAATATGGAAGACTATGAAAACTATCTTAAGGTCGAGGAAGTTGATATGCACAATGGCCTAATTGAGTACGTTGATGATGAAGATGAGGATGATGAAGAAGCTCCAAGTTTATCATGTGTTGTATTCACTCGTGCACAATCCAAGAAAGGTTCTTAATCCTCAATGGTTGCGGTAAAGGATAAGAAGAATAAAGAAGATTCTCCTCCATAGGTCACTCAAAATAAAATCATCAGTAGAGGATCACCATTGCCACCTTCTATAGAGTCGGCCAAAGAAAAACTAGACTCACTAGTTGTCAGGGATCATGCTACTATGCCAAGTACGTCATCTAATTCTACTCCCAACTCAAAAGTTACTAAGAACAATTCTCCTTTAAATGTCATTCCTGCAAAAATATCTAAGTTTCAATCAAAAGCTACACCCTCACCCCCTTTCAAGCTAGTTTTTACACCCGAAAAGGAGAATTGAACACCCAAAGTAGCAAATCATCTACCATGTAAATCTTCCTCCATTTCTGGAACCTCCTCCTCACTCACCATAACCCCATTTGATTTTTTGGAACATGCAATCAAAACCAAAGTCTAGCTCTTAGAAATAGAATACCTATAAACACACCCTACCTAGTTTGACAGGTTCATTAATATAGTTTGTGGTGGTAGCCTTGTATCCTTGACTCCTAATTCTAAAGGATTACTACCCACACCATCCACACCACCTTCTCAAAACATGCTAGCCCTCAGTGCCTCCAAAACCAATAGGGTTGAACCCTTCTACCTGTCACTCCTCATTAAAGGCTTCCAGCTAAATAATTGTATCATAGATTTCGGAGCCTCAGACAATGTGATGCCAGCCAAAGTTAAAAATTCTCTAGGCCTCACCTTGACCTAGGTAAATGGCACCTGTTACTTAATGGAATCCAAAAAAGTGCCATTGGTAGGAAGAATCAAAGATGCACAGGTAGCACTAGCTGATTTGAGACAAGAAGGTGCTCCTAACCATACTGGTAGCATACATCCCAGCATCCTTTGGTATGCTATTGAGTAGGAGTTTCTGTAGAGACCTGGGTGGAGAGATAAAAATGGATTGGTCATTTGTAACTATCCCAATAAAAGGAAAGATGAAGAAGCTGCTACCAGTAAGAAAGATGAAGTTCATAGTACAAAAGTATGATGATTCGAAAACAAACATTCTCTTTCAATATTTTGGGCTAGGAAACTACTTCCTCACATCAAAAAAAGAGGTGAAATTTCCACTTCTCATGGAGGAAGAGGAAGATCAAATTCAGACAATGGAATTTGATGGTAGTCATTCCAGTGTGGGCTCGAGAGCTGGTGTACTGTTGTACTCTTCTTCCAATGAGTTGTACCCATTTGCCTACAAGATGCAATTTGATAATAAAAATAACACTGCAAAGTATGAAGCACTAATCTTAGGCATGAGTGTAGCAGAGGACATGGGAATCAAGAAACTGAGATGCCAAAGTGATGCAGAGGTTGTAGTAAAGCAGTTCCACCAATAATATCAGGTGAAGAATCCAAGACTCTGGCATTACAGAAACAGAGTGTGAGATTGCATTGAATCTTTTGATGTGTTTTCCATTGAATCTATTCTAAGGGAAAAAATTAAAAGGTTAATTCTCTTGCAATGTCAGCTTCCCTAATGACACCTCATCCTTCTTTTGGTAAAGAAAAAGTGACCATTGAAATGGTATTCAGGTCTAGTGTACCAGACAATGCAAATCATTGGGAAGTCTTCAATGATGATAACCAAATTCTAGCCTTTTTAGAGCAAAGGGATCATTTCAATAATCTCTTCTTCGAACGAGGTGAAATTCCACACCGAGAAGTAGTCCCCAAAGAAGAGAAAGAAGGAATTGAAGGGATTGATGATGAGGGAGTAATCAAATTGAAAGGGAACAAAATTATCAAAGGCCTAGTCTCTTTAGAATACCTATTTGACAAACATGATAGATTCATTCAAGAGAAAGAAAAGCAATCTTCTTGGTGTCCAGCTGATTTTGATAAAGAATACATTAGTACCCCGGAGGAGACAAGGATGGTCAATATTGGAAAATTTTGCTCTCCTGAAGAAAAAAGAAGTTTTGTTGCATTACTCAAGAAATAATCAGATGTCTTGGCCTACTCTTATGATGAACTCAAATCCTTCTAGCCAAAGGAAATGCATCACTCAATTCCTTTGAATCAGGGTGTTAATCCCTTCAGGTAGAAACAAAGGCCGTATAACCCAAAGATTTATGATACCATCAAGGAGGAGGTAATGAAGATTATTAATGCAAGGATCAAATTTCCCATCCACCATTCAATGTGGGTGGCTAACATTGTGCCAGTGCGGAAGAAGAATGGTGAAGTAAGGATATGTGTAGATTTTTGCAACCTGAACTAGGCATCACTAAAGGACAATTATCCTCTTCCTATCATGGATCATATCATGCAAGCAGTCACTGGATCTAAAATGCTGTCATTACATGATGGATTCTTAGGATATAATCAAATCAAAGTGGCAGAGGAGGACTACACCAAGACAACCTTTACAACCCCTTGGGGCACTTTTGCCTACAGTGGAATGCCTTTTGGCCTAATTAATGTAGGAGCTACATTCCAAAGAGCGATGGATTTGGCCTTCAAAGATCTGAAGCATTGCATTTTCATATATCTTGATGATCTCACAATATTTTCAAAGAAGAGGGGAGATCATATCTATCACTTGGAATAGGTACTTGCAAGGTGTAGGAAACATGGCATATCACTAAATCTAAAAAAGTGTATTTTTGTAGTCACATAAGGCAAGTTATTGGGGCACATTATGAGCAAACATGGAGCACACATTGATCCTGAGAGGATTAGATCCATTCAAGTAGTAGCCCTGTCCACAAACAAGAAAGGATATCATTCATTCTTTGGAAAGGTGAACTTTCTTTATCGTTTTGTGCTTGAGTTTGCTGAGCTAACAAAGCACATCACTTCCATGATGAAACCACAAGAAAACTTCAAATGGAACGATGAAGGGAAGGCAGCATTCGAAGAAATTGAGAAATCCATTGCCAAGGCTCCGACTCTTGTATCTCCATATTTTACATAATAATTCATCATGTATAATTATGCATCAGAGCATACACTCTCTACCGTTCTCGTTCAAAAAAAATGATGAAAGTGTGGAAGCACCTATTGATTTCATGAGTTTTCCTTTGAAAATGCATGAGCTAAAATACATCCAATTGGAGAAGCATGCCTATGCAGTGGTCAAGGATGTAAAAAACTTCAAGTTTTACATCCTCAATTCCCATACGGTGGTGATGGTCCTTGGCAGTGCAATCAAGTCCATCTTAACACATCAGGATCCAAGAGCTAAAAGAGGAAATTGGATTGCAAAGAATCAGGAATATGACTTGGAGATTTGATCCTCCAATCTGGTAAGGGGAAATGGCTTGTGCAAGTTTATTAATGAAGATGAAACACTCAAAGTTCAACATTGCGAAGCAAAGTTTGCTTGCTCAACTTGTTCAGAAGACAACCCACAAGTTCTCTTTGTCACCACTACTAATGATTGGTATGTTGATATCACCTATTACTTGACTTATGGAGAATTCCCTTTACAATAGATAAGCATGGTTGTTTCCTCAAGTGCATAGATAAAGAGAAACAAGAAAAGATGCTTAAATCATACCATGACCAAGCATGTGGTGGACATATTTCAACAATGGTCACTACACACAAGATCCTCTAAGGAAGGTATTATTGGCATACCATTTTTGTAGACACTCGAGATTGGGTTTCTAAATGCAAAGCATGCCAACAGTTCATTGGAAGACCACAACTTGCCTCATTACTACTCAGGCATGTGGTTATTGAAGAACCATTTCAATAGTGGGGGCTAGACTTCATTGGTGTTTTGAACCCTCACTCGAGTGCAGGACACACCTATGTACTCACAACAAAAAAATACTTCACCAAATGGGTGGAAGCCATTCCAGCCAAACAAGCCAACACTGAAACAATATGCAACTTCATCAAGGAGAATATCATAGTCCATTTCAGAGTTCCATAGAAGATTGTAGCAAATAATGTTACCTATTTCTCTTCAAGAGAGTTGGCCGAGTTTTGCTATAGCTATAGAATCTCTCTATCACACTCTTCTGACTACTATCCACAAGGAAATGGACAGGCTGAATCAAGAAATAAGAACATTGTGACCATTGTCCGCAAGCTTGTAAATGAGAATCAAAGGAATTGGCACAAAAGGTTGTACGACGCATTGTGGGTTGATAGGATCACTCACAAGAAGGCAATAGGTATGTCACCATTCCAATTATAGTATGGAATCAAAGCAGAAATTCCTCTCACGATCGAGATGTCATCTCTCAAGTTGCTACGGGAAATAGAAGATGGTCAGTACAAGGATTCCATTGACAAGAGGATCCTCTTTCTTGAGAAGCTAGAAGAAAATAGACTTCAAGTGGTGGATCACATTAAGGAGCATGAATTGAAAGTAAAGAAGAGTTTTGATAAAAAGGCCAAGAGAAAGAGAATTCAAAGTTGGAGACTTCATCCTGCAATGGGACAAGAGAAGAGAACCAAAAGGCAGCCATGGAAAGTTCGATTCATTATGGCTTGGTCCATTCCAGATTCGTGAAGCTTGCAGCGAGAATGCTTTTCTTCTCTCATATTTGGATGGAACGCCACTGGAATTGCCTCGAAGCAGGAAATACTTGAAATTGTATCATCATTGAAAGCGGGTTATTCCCCTACCTTGTACCATAGGTGTATTTCCATTTCCGCTATGTGGTTTTGTTTCCCCTTCTGTTGCATGTCGTGTGTTTCCTTCCCATTGTGTGCTTATGTGTTGCCTTCTTCTGATTTTTCTTTCTCGAATTTTTTCATGACTCTGCAAGGCCCAATGGATAAGGCACTAGTCAACGAATTACATGGTCTAGAGATTGAGATTCTGGATTCCCATGTCATGTCTTCACTACGCTCAATCCATGTCATGTCCCCAAGCTAGAGCCAGCTATTGTCACCCTCAAAATCCCCCCCTCCTTTTTAAGTCAAGTTTGAAAATTTTGAGCTCATGCCCTTCAAAGGTGTTCAAGTAAAGTTGGAATTCCGAAAAGATAGAGAAATTCATGCTTTGAAGTTGTTTAAACTCTCCAGTCTGCACGTTTTGATAAATTTTTTGTTTTCCTGTCTAGACGCGTGAAAATTTTATTTTTGTCCTCATTTGAATGAAATTGTCAATTTTTCTATAGCCATGGATCATCGAACCTTGTATTATTTTCAATCCCTTTGTTCACGAAAGAAATTTGCAAATTGGTCACAAAATGGTGGATTTTTCATCTTCTCTGGATTTTTCCACAGTCGTGAATGACGAGCATTTTCTTCCCCATTAAATTTTGGCCCCATTACCCATGGGTAAATAGATATATCTAATTGAAGGTGGGTCAGCGGAGCAATTTATGTTTTTGAGCCTTTATCTAAAAAGGGCTAAAAGTCATAAAGTGACCCACATCCCCGATCATGCTATGAGGGAAAAATTCAAATGTTGAGCCCGCATCAAAAGAGTCAAAGCAGGGAGGTGGATTGTTAGGGAGATTTGAGAATTTGAGCCTTTTTCATTAAAGGGGATTAAAGTTAAAAAATGGCCCGCACCCTCGCCAAACACAAGGGAAAAAGTCAAATCTTGAGCCCGCAGTTAGAAAGAGTCAAAGTGGGGAGGCAGATCGTCAGGGAGATTTGATAATTTGAGCCTTTTTCATTAAAGGGGCTTAAAGTTAAAAAGTAACCCACAACCCTGCTAAACACAAGGGAAAAATTCAAATATTAATCCCACATCGAAGGTCAAAGCAGGTGGGTGGGCCAGCAGAGCAATTTGTGTTTTTGAGCCCGCATTCAAGAAAGGTAAAATTATAAAAGTGGCCCTGAATCTATCTCCACTCAAGTGAGGCCACGTGTCAAGACCATATCAAAAGTGGGTGAGTGGGCCAAAATGTTCCAAAATGCCAAATCTCTATAAATTCACAAAATGCAAAAGGAATCCTCCACGCCCGCTCTAGTAAATTTCTCCCACGTGGACGAATTTGGTTTAAAGTTTCAAAGGTAAGATGAATGGTTCAAATTCAAAGTTACGAAATGAGTGTAATGGCTGCATTATGAAAAGTCTAGTTTTTCCGCCATTGGAATTTCTTTACGAATCAAGAATCTGAACAGACACGAATGATTGAAAAGATTGTAAATCATGTCTTGCTATCAAAGAAGAAGTGGTAACTATTTCTTGCAATATATTTAATGGCTTCTTCATGCCATTGTAAAGGGTTGGCAATTGATCTTGTAAAACTCACAAGTGCATTGTACTTAGAGAAAGCAAAGGAGATATCCATTTTAGCCATTTTCTTCTAATTTCCTCCATTCTAAAATTTCTTCCATTCCCTCATTATGTACAACTTTGTTTTAAGCATCAATACAAGAAGGATTTTGTAGCCTCTTTGATGAGGAGATTTCAGAAACTTTGAATTTGCAATCTTATCTTATCTTGTTGCCATTTGCAGAGTTGTTTCTTCTCATGAATGCATGTGTTGAAATTTCTAACTAGTGTGTGCAGGAATCTAATTTTCTACATGTAACATTAGTTCTCCTACCTCTTTTCTCACTCCTTTTCTCACCTTCATCACAAATTCCCCCCTTACAAATAACTGCAAGCATTTGCTGCAGGGCTAATGGAGTGCCCCTGTTGGATCCCCGGTCGAAAGGTCGCCAAAGAAATCTACGCTTTCTCGCACATGCATACACGGCAACTGCATCGGTTAAGTAGAGGGACTTAGATTCCCAAAGCGTTGGCAAGGAATTCACAAATTTTTTAACCCGAAAAATTTCCTCACCAACACTTACATAATCTAGGATTGGTTGTTTATAATTTTTCACCACCCTAGAATCAGTCCAGACCTACAACTACAATACGAGTCATTCTACAAACCTTCTCTATTACTCTTGCTTGTATCTTCTTTACTTGATCTTGCATATTTATTATTTTATTTATGTAATCAATAATGTCCTTAAATTAGATTTAACTTTTATTCAATCACACACCATATGGAGGGTTGTCGAAAATTCATGGATCGATGACCAAATAAATGATCACCCTCCATTGTCATGGTGTGTGTAAACTACAATGACCTTCATTTTTGTTTGGAATGTCTTCGGTGTAACTAGTTATTGTTAATGCTTAACATATCTAGCCAACCAATACATAGTCAATATGATGTTAGCAATTGACTTCCACTTTGTAAAACACATAATACAAGGAAGACATGGGGAAATCATGGATGTTCCTTTTTTAAAACACAATTTCACTAATTGTGCAGTACTTCATGTATACTAATTGTATAGCACAATGAAATAAATGTGAGATGATTTGGATTAACATGAAAAGTTACATTTTCTCCATATTTGTTTTAGTTGATACAAATCCATATAAAAAAATAGCAAGAAAAAGACAAGTGTTAGAGCTTGAAATGTCTAGACCAAGGACCAGCTTAAGATATTCGGCGTAAGAAATGACACATATCTTCCATAATATTGTGCCCTGTTTAGAGACTTCACAGTTTTCATGTAAAGCCACAATGGAATGTGAGAGATGGAAAACTAGTATAGATATCTTAACTATATTTATCCATAAAAATTGGAAAATATTAATTTCAAACATTTATATTAGGTATATTGTAAACTTTATCAGTTATTTTTTTATTTTATAAACTTCTCGATGAATTGTGATAGATGGCTTCAATTTAATTATATAATTAAATAAAAAATACAAGAAAATGAAAAAAAAAAACTCCTTTGAATTTCTCAAAAGAAAGAAAAAAGTGAAATTACTAAAATATTGAAATTGCCCATAGACATTAAATTTGAAAATCACCAATAGCCATCAAACAAAAACAAAATTAATAGAGCAACACCACTAAATTGTGGAAAATTTAAATTTAAATTTAAAAATTAATGTCTGGAAGTAACCAAAAAGGTTAATGGGACTCCAAGAGGAGTAAAGAGAACAAGATAATGCAGGAAAGCAAAAACAAAGACAAAAAAATACAAGAAGTAACTAGAAAGAGACAAGATACAACAATTCTATGTGTCATGCTTAAGAGGTTTTACACTTAGTAGATCGTGACTATTGTGTGGAGTCATGAGCTCGTTTATGCCACCAATGTTGTGTAGAAGGATGAAGGAATGTGTGACACCCACTAAAAAAATCCACTTGAGACCCAAGAACAACCTAAGATTAGTTAGAAAAATTATGGAATAATTTTTCTTTAAGGTGAGACTTACAAACAGCCTCGAAACAATAGTTGTCACAAAGAAATATATCAAGGTCAATTATGTTAAGAAGATAAAGTTTACCATTATAACAAACATTAAATATCACAATATAATTAATCAGTAAAAAAAGCCAAGTAGAGATTAAATTTCCTTTACATGTTGATTTATCAATTAATTATATTAACACTAAGATTAAACATTCCCTAATAAAATTCAGAGGGTTAAAGGGGTCAAAACAATTAAATACTTAAGGTATTTAATTCCACTAGGCTCTGAAAATATACACGGTTCTCATTTGCATGGGGTTAGGAAAACATTCATCTTACACCATGACATGACCTCTAAAAGGGTCAACACACACTTTAGAATTAACGTTTTAAATTAATAGGGAGTTATTTCACACTTACCCACTCTTAGGCTTACCTTGCACCTTAACCTGATTTTTCACATATTTAACGCACTAAAATTTTTCTTGAAAAACAAAACCATTAGATAGGAAATTTCTTCCCCTTTCCGATGATATAAAGAATTCATTCTAACTCCCTATAATTTTCAAGTTATTGGCCAATGGGCCTAGGAAAGAAATTTTTCCCAAGGGTGGGCTTGCGGGCCTGGGGAAGAAAATTTGCCCTTAGCGTGCCCTTGGGGGAAAAGTCACATTTCACTTCCGCGTGCCTGCGGTAGGGCGTGGAGAAGAAAAATTTTCCCATGCATGCGGTCAGGCAGGGCTGGGGAAGGATTTTTAGCACTGCCCCTGCATGCCCGTGAGCCCTTAAGGGAAACGTGTCAGCATTTCCAAGCCTCAGTGGAAAGTTGGGCCGCCAGAGAGACTTAAGACATTATGTCTTTTACCGAAACTTTTAGGGGATCAAAACAATCCATGCCTCCACCATCGCCCAAGGTGCCAAGTGTCAAGTCTTGATTTGTGTGGAGAAATAGAATTGTGGGGAAACTTAAGAATTAAATACCTTTGTGATACAAAAGCACAAAGGATAAAATTAACCCGCACCTCTATAGACACCAGAAGATGCCACGTGTCAGGCTCTCATTTGTTGCGGATGGTGGAGAAACTATTAGATTTTTATGAAAAGAATTTTTGAAATGTTAATAATGACAGATCAGCCTCTCCTTTGCCATAGTATTTTGATGCCACATGTTAGCCAATCATTTTTTGTGGGGAGGCGGGACGGCATAGAAAATTTTATAAATTTTCCTAAAAATTTTAAAATGTAAGTTTTAGAATGCGGGTCCATGCACCTACGGAAGTGTTTTCCCAAGGCAAGGGTAGGGATGCGACGCCACGGAGAAAAGCAGTAACTTTTACCAAAATATTGAAAGGTTAAGATAATATTTGCAGACCCGCACTCCCACGGAAATGTTTTTTCCAAATTTATTTTTGAAAGCGTAAAGTTTTAAAAGTGATGTTGAGCATCTGTCAGTGCCCATGGGGGCCACATGTCGATCAAATATTGGCTACGGGGGGCGGTGGCGGTGGTCGCAGAGGAAAAAATTGCCCAAGTAATCAAACATATTGGACTTAGATCATTTTTTAGTCCACATGAAGGCTTGTGGGTCTAGTGGAGTGACGGAAAACTTCATGAATTTGTAAATTTTTGAAAAAAAGCAAAAAAGGGAAAGTTTTAACCCGCGGGTCCGCCTAAGAATATTTTATTCACATTAAATTTGATAATTAGATTATTATTATTTTTTTAAGCCAAACAAAGTAAAGCTTTAGAAGGCCATAACTTTTGAATGGGGACTCTGTTCTCAGAAAAAGAGGGACTATTTTGGAAAGCTCTCAAAGCCCTCTTTGTTCAAAAAGCATAAAATTTCCATTTTGACAAACTTTTAAGGGTCAATTTTGAGAAAATGTTCTGTAGGATTCTAAAATGTGAATTGGTTTTTTTGACTTATAAAATTTTGTTCAATTTTGACATTCTTTCTTTCTCAACATGTTAACAGACATGGAGGATTGAGCTTGGAGGAATTTAGGTTGGATTGTGAGGGTTAACTTTTTAGATTTATTTGTAATTCATACTTACCATTTTTTATACATTAAGATGTCTGCATTTTTGCCTTTACCCGATTTGAAATATTCTATAATGATTTCTTTAGTGTTAAGATATAATTTAGATCGTTTTTATCATCTTAGGTTCAATTTTCCATTTTATTTGTCTTCTATAGTTTGCAGATTCGTCCTGTACATTTTCTGATTAATATTTTGTAGCTTTGAAAGCATCTAACAAAGGGGTAAGTGCACCAAGTTGGAAAGATCAATTTTCCAGTGGATCATCAAATCCTAAGTATTAGAATTACATTAAAAATCTAATCAAACACATCAAATTGTAATCAAATCTGCGGACTTGAACCATGCCGAAAAGTAAAATTCTAATGTCATAAAACATGGTACCATCTGCGTAGGGGAGACATAGCATTATGACATTTGTCCATAAATACTGACCTTTCTAAAGTTTCCAATAGAAGAAGATCAAAATATCATTTTATAATTTGATTTACTAATACTTGATAATGTCTTTAAGACACTTTTTCCTGTGAATGTTTATGTCTACGTTTCAAGACTGCAAACCTTTACATTTCACTCTGTTAGAATCCTCGAATAAAAATTATACCATCCCAACCGCGGTAAAATTTATATAACATTCTTTCAAAAGTAGATTACAGATTACATTTGATTTCAATATTTTGAATTGATGAAGTTTCATGGCGGGCAATACAGAACAGTGCTCTGTCCATCTTAAATAATGTACAAGTTTCATACCACTTTCAAAGTGAAAAAAGGTCATAAAAAATAAAATATTACTCAAAAAGGACTATCAAAATCAAATCCATCCCAAGATAGATAGTGGCATATAACTTCTCACCAAAGGAACAACATGAATATCCTATCAATTTCTTGGTCATTTCCAAATTGATGGGCAATAGACCAGGACTATAAGGCTTATCGGCGTTTTTAAAAAACCAATACCAAGTCCATTGAAAAGGAGAAGTCATCCTTAATCATAGGCCCCCCAATCTTGTCCATTTTTTACAAAAATGTAGTATTAAACTCATGGCAACAGTAGGCTTCCAGATGCACACATGCAGTTTCACATTTAAAAAACACAGTCCAAAACAAAACTTTTGAAACCATAGATCAAAGTCTAATTTTGAACAACACTCAGTATTGCTAATACATCCCTACAGGAGCAAGATAACTATGTTGTTATGTTGCAATATGATGCCTCCCAAAGGGAAATGACCCTATATTTGTCCATCAACTTCCGCACTTACCCAAAGATCAAATTCAGAAAGATCTATTTTCTATTTATCATCTTGTAAGTATTAGAATTCATTCTAGATTTGATGTCATACATTAAGTTGATTCAATTCAAAGTATTCAAATGCCAAATTATGATTCTAATTTCTAAAACATTCGTTTCTAAAGAACAAAGCATTATGATATTTGTCGATACATATTCCCCTTTTTCATATTTCCAATCATAATTTCAAAATACATTCAACAATCCGATTTCAATGCCTAATAATGTCATTTGAGAAAAGTAATATAATATTTTATTGATTAAAAAAAAGATACCTTTACACATCTTTGATTCCTCAAATACAATGACCAGAATTACAATTTCTTTCACATTCTTTCAGAAAGCAGAATACAAATTACATTTATTTAACATTTCGAATTAAAAATTTCACAGCCAATCCAAAAAACCTTTCCATCACAAATAATGTACATGTTCCTCCACTTCAAAGTGGGAAAATGTTATAATAAGACATATTCTAAACAAGGACTATCAAAATTGTTTTTTTTGTTCCAGAAGAACAATATGAATATCCTCCATTTTCTTTATTTCCATTTGATCACAATAGAGAAGGGGGAAAGGAAATGCTCTCCCTCCAACCAAGACATCCAATGAAAATGAGAATTCATCCTTCTTCATTGGTCCCCCAAGCCCCAACCACAATGCAATAGAAGATGTGTTTTCAACTCATGGCAACAACAAGATTACACAAACAAACATGTAATTTTTCACATTAAAAAATAGTCCAAAAAAGAATGTAGTTTGCAACCATATTAAAAAATAGCAAATGAAACTCAGGCTCAATCATGTAAGCCATAGGAGCAAGAAACTATGGGGGATGCTTCTTATCCTCCGAAGGGGAAATGGGTATCACCACCTAAAAACAACTTCAATATATATATATATATATATCATTTCAAATCCCTGACTTGATCTTATGCCTCCCCCAAGTACTCCTTATTCCTCACATTTCCTTATCCCTCCCCCAAGTACTCCTTATTCCTCACATTTCCTTATCCCTCCCCAACCTCTTATGGCACCCCATAACGAGTAAATAAATGCAAGTTATTTTTTCGTAAGGTGGAACCCAAATCCCAACTCCCTCCATAGTTATACATACCCAAAACACTTATGCCTCCCATAGAAATACCACATAGTCTTCTCCTACACCATCCCTAGGCCATCTAGCCAAACAGCCCACACACAATCCGAAACATTCACAATAATAACATTTTCACAATAAAAGAGGATCATTTAAAGAGCCAAGCTCTTACCTCTCCATAATGGAGTTCATTTCAATTTCCCAACCGTAAGCTTTCCAATGAAAAATAGCCCTAGATCAATGAAACAAATGTCTGTAAAAAGTCTGCAACTCTCTCCAAAATTAAGAGCTCCAAATAGCAAAAGAATTTTTTCCAAAAGAAGTATGCAAAAGTAAAGCAACGAAAAGAGTGTAACCCCAAAACAATAAATTGAATTCGAATATATAGAAGTGGGAAGAGAGGAGGATAATGTGGATCTTTGTAGGATGCCACATCACACATCCTCAACTCCAATGCACAAGTCAAATTCAATCTCCAAGACACAATAAATAAGTAGGTGAACAATATGACAGTTTTACTTAAACACTCAAATCAAGCCCATACCCCAAAGGACTAAAATTAATTTTATGAAAGAAGTGCAATAAAAAAATTCAGATAGACTTACAAAAATGCATAATGAAAGCTATATTTAAACTCTCCTACCATAGGTAAGGTTGGTATGCAAATTTAAGAGGTATGGGACAAGTTTAACTTGTCCCACAAGCCTCCAAAATCAGTCTCCAAGGACAATTTCGAATTCCAAAGAATATGAAGTGTTTCATACTCCAAATTTAATGTACGTATCTCTAACACATGAATTAAACATTTCTTACAACTTTTAATACAAGAGTCAACCACTCCAATAATTACTTTCTTATGAACCAATTTGATTAATTTATTTTAACAATATGATTATTCACATTATATACCAAAATTTATTTAAGTAAAAGGGATAAACACATCACTTAATAAAAACATACAAACATCAATAAAAAGGAACCAAATAAATATATATACATAACCCTTGGTCACATTTAAAGGTGACCCCCCCCCATGGGAATCCCTAAAACAATCAAACACACAAACAAATACAGTTGCCATGGTGACCTTGTTGAATTCATATAGAATTCCAATGTGGTTGGTCTCCGATCCCCTAATGTTTGTTGTTATATTTTAAACCTACAAAATACAATTACCTTCTTTGGCCTCGTGGCCTTATTAGAACATTCAAATGAGTATAAATATAATTTCAAGATCATTGAAATATATGTGAATCTTAACAAACATCAAAACAATCAGCAATATCACTCACAATTTCATCCACAACTATGTCATCACCAATTTTAATTCAATTCTCATTTTCGAGGTCTACTCAAAATATCAAAATATCATAAGTTCTAAGAATATCTATAATGTAACCATGTCAAACAATATATCAACATCAATAACCAAAATGTCTCTAATAATCCTCATGCACCATATATGAATCAAAGTCCATAATAAACCATGATCTAACATCTAACATCATGCTAACTTAATGTATAACAATGTCCATAGAATAGTCGGTAGTATCAGGATCAATATCACAAGGTGTTGAACGAAAAACAGGCACTACATCCCCCTCCCCTTAGGCTCGACTTCCTCCTGGAAGTCACTGGAAATGAGGTGGGAACTGAACTTTTAACAAAATAGCATCCTCCCATGTAGCTATAATCTCATCATATCTATCCCACTGCACCCAAACATGATCAACCTCTCTACCTCAAAGGCCCAGGGTCTTGTGATCTATGATGCAAACGGGCTCCACGATCACCAGCCCCTAATCCTGCACTTGTAATGATGTTCAGTCTAACACATGAGAAGGATCTACAATATGTCTCCTAAGAACTAAAACATGAAACACATCATGTATGTGAGACAAGTTAGGTGGCAATGCTAGATGGTAAGCTAAAGGGCCGATACACTCCAAGATCTGAAAAGGACCAACGAATCTAGGAGCTAACTTAGAACCCTTTCCATAATGGATGGGGCTCATGTGTGGCCTGAAACGAAGGAAAACCTTCATACCCATATTAAGACTATGGTCATTCCTATCCTGATCCGTGTACTTCTTCTACCTGTCATGTGCCTCTTATAGCCTCTTTATGATCATAACCACCTGTCTCTCCATGTCCTATAATAAATTTGGTCCTAGAGAAACCTTGTCCTCTAACCTGTCCCAACTAAGGGGTGTCCTGTACTCTCTACCATACAAATCCTAAAAAGGAGCCATGCCTATAGAACTCTGATTACTATTATTGTAGGCAAACTCCACCAAGTACAAGTACTCCTCCCATTTGGACTACTAGTTCATAACGTACACCCTAAGCATGTCCTCCAAGTCTTATTCACCCACTCAGTTTGTCCATCTATCTCAGGGTGATATGTTATGCTGAAGTTGATCCTTGTCCCGAGGGCATACTAAATGGTGGTCCAAAAATGGGAAGTATACAAAGGATAGCAGTAACAAATGATCTTCCATGAAATCCCATGCAACCTGCCAATCTCATCAAGATATACCTGTGCCACTGCACTAGAAGTATAAGTGGTCTTTACTGGAGAGAAATGAACCAATTTTGTCAATTTATCCACCATGACCATGATGGCATCATGGTGGTATCTTGAAATCGGTAGCCCAACAACGAAGTATATGGAAATGGTATCCCACTTCCATTCTGATATAGCATGAGGATAGAGAAGGCCAACTTGATGTTGATGCTCGGCCTTTACTTTCTAGAAAACTAAAAAACGTGACATAAACTGAGCCACATCTCTATGAATTCCTCCCCAATGATACAACTGCCTTAAGGTGGCGTGCATATTCTTCACGTCGAGATGGGTTGAATAGGGTGCACGATATGCCTCTACCAAGATGTCCTACTGTAAGCCTCCATCTTTGGGAACATTAATCTAGCCTCTATTCCTGAGAATACCATCTGCCTCTAAAGAAAAACCATCGAAATTCCCCTCAAGGGGTCTCTGAGACTCGATCTCTACTCTGGCTGCAATGTAGAAGCTGTCGTGAGGAAGCTGCTGTAGAATCCTACTCTAAAAATCCGTGCTCACTAAGGTGGCCATAGCCACATGTCTCCATCTGCAACCACATTCTCCTTCCCTTTCACATTATATATCTCCATGTCATACTCATAAAGTAAGCCCATCCAATGCCACTGACGAGCATTGAGATTGGACTACATGAAGAGGTGGTGAAGACTCAAATGACCGGTCTTGAGTGTGAACCTCCTACCAAGAAGAAAGTATCTCCATAGAACTAAGCCATGCATAACTACCGCAAGCTCAAGATCACAAGTCAAATAATTAAGCTCATAATCCTTGAGTTTGCGAGACTCAAAGACCACCACTCTGCCCTCCTGCATCAAAACACCTCCAAGCCCTACTAAAGAAGCATCCATGAAAACGAAAAAACTCACCATGTGGATCTGGCACTACAAGGATAGGTGTTGTAGCGAGACATTCCTTCAGTTTCTAGAGGGCCTACTCACAGTTGTTTGACCAAACAAACTTCTTCCTTTTCCACTGAAGGGAAGTGATGGGATGTGGAATCTGAGAGAAGTCCTGAACAAATATCATGTAGTAACTTGCTAATCCCATGAATCTGCGCACCTCAGTCACAATAGTGGATGTTGGGCAATCCATAATAGATCTAATCTTGGAAGGAACGATGGCAATACCTTCCCCATAAATGATATGACCAAAATACTACACCTTTGTCTGAAATAATGCACACTTCTCAAGGTTCCAGTAAAGTTGCTGCTCATGAAGACAGTAAAGAACCTGGCGAAGGTGCCCCTCGTGCTCCTCACACGTTCATGAGTAAATCAAAATTTCATCAAGGAAGATGAGCACAAAGTGATCTAAGAAGGTCCTAAATACCCCATTCATCAAACTCATAAAAACTAAGGGGGCATTCGTCAAACCAAAAGGTATCACTGTGAACTCATAATGGCCATATCTCGTACAGAAGGCGGTCTTATGAATGTCCACCTCTGAAATCCTCAGCTAATGGTAGCCTGAATTAAGGTCTATCTTAAAGAAATTTGTGGCTCCCTTTATCTGATCAAACAAATCTTCAATGTGCAGAAGGGGATAACGATTCTTGATTGTTACTTTGTTCAACTAGCGGTAATCAATACACAACCGCAAGGATCCATCCTTCTTTATAAAGATCACCGGTGCACCCAAAGGGGATACACTAAGATGAATTAGGCCCTTCTCCAGAAGGCCCTCAAGCTATAACTTGAGCTCACAGAGCTCAAGGATAGTCATCCGATAAGGTGCTCATGAAATAGGCTATGCTCCCGGAACCAAATTTATATGAAAATCTATCTCCCGTGGGGACGGTAACCCCTTTAGCTCCCCTGGAAAGACATCAGAAAATTATCTCAAAATGGGATGGTCATCTAGTGATGGTCCACTAGACCCATCTTCTAATTAGTCACTAACTGTGACAGCAAACATCTAACAATCCCATCACACACATAGCTTAAGCTGCGTAGCGGAGATGGTGCGAATAGAAACGGGTCTCTTGATCCCCGCCATCACTGTCTCAACTCTTAGATAATTTGTACAAGATATGATCTTATGGTAAAAATCCACTCTGGCTCTATGTGTAGATAATCATTCCATGCCCAAGATGACTCCATAAGAGCCCAATGGAAGGATACAAAGATCCGAGGTAGTGGTGAAAGGTCCCAAATCCACTACACACTTCTTAACTAAGGAGTCTACAGAGATCTTTGGTTCCAGAAGCCATCTCAATATCCCAACTATGACCTTTCCTAACTACCACCAGCTTGCATCACTCTACTAAAGATGCTGCAATAAAATAATCAAAAGAACTAGAATCAAACAAAATGGAGGTAGGAATACCACCAATGTTATCTGTAGTCTCAATAACTATACTTTGATGCTCTACCTAGCAGTTCTTGACCATTATGTACATTCTATGACTACACCCCATGTCACCAATAATGGGCTCTGAGATCTGTGTCTTACCCTTTTTATTAGGGTTTTGTGGGCAGTCTCTCTAAAAATGTCCAGTAACGCCACACCCAAAACAACCACCTGATCCTCTCCCTTGAGTAGCAGCTCCAGTCGGTGCCCTAGAGGGGTGTGTTGTGGACCCTGATGACCCTGTTTTGGACTGTTGGGGTCTCTACTGGAAAGCTCCTACTGAATGAGCTCTAGGTGCTCCTTATTTCTTAATGGGCCCCTAGGAGGAGGCCCCATACTCCAACCCCTATGTGTATCAAATCTTCGTGGAGGTCTATATGGTGGGTGAGACTGTTGCTGCTACTTTTGTGGTCTAAAATATGATTATGTTGAACCCTATCCACCATGAGGAGGAGGCATTGACCCCCTCAATTTTTTGTCTTGCATCTACTGTATACGGCTTCAGACTCGGTCTCTAGCCTATTGGGTCTTTCCCTGAGTCTCCTCCGCTAAATAGGCTTTCTCAATGGCCTTAGCTAATGTTTGTGGAAAATCGATCCGTACTACACCTCTAATGTCTAGATTTAGGCCCCGAATGAACCTGTGGATCTAAACCCGTTCATCTTGCATGTAATCAACATACTGGAGTAAATCTAGAAATCTACTCTCGTGCTCAACCACTGTAAGAGATGCCTGTAGGAGGTCATAAAACTCATCAATCCTCTGTTGTATGAACCTCTGAGATACATATCTGCTCCTGAACCACTCCTCAAAGAGCTCCCAAGTAATTGTCTCAGAATCAACATGGAGATTCTACTCCTCTTTCCTCCACCATACGCCTGCTCCATCCCTTAGAAGATGCATCGCAACATGAGCTTTCATGTTGTTGGAGCAAGGGCAGAGCTTGAAGCACCCGCTCAAGCTCACCAACTAGGCCTCTACTTGAAATCCACCTATTTCACCAGAATAATGAGCTGGCGGTAGCTTCAAAATCTCCCTGATATGGTCTGTAACGGTGGTCTGGCGAACCCTAGGCCTCTCTGCATGCTCATCCCTAAGCCTAGGGCTCCAAGAAATATCTTTTTTTCCTGAAACCCGGTCTTCCTGTCCCCTCTGCGTTGACTCTGCTCTGACTGACTCCTTATGGGAGTTCTCTCCTCTATGCTCCTTATTATGCCGGGAGATGCATGAGCCTCAATGGATGTCACCCTATCATATCCAACTGAATGTGCTCCTATGGTCCCTGTATGATGGAAAAGTGACAAGCGAGCGTGGGAATCTACAAGTAACTCTTCCTCGCACCCGACCTCTCGAGGTCGAGCTGAGACAGCTGGTGGGGATGGAATACGTGTGGGATGCAGAAAAACTAGTTAGGCAATCTTATGTCTTCAACGCGCACTAGTGGAAACTGTGAATCTAAGGCAAAGAATGCCCTCCTAACCTGAACTGGTGTGATAGATCGATCAATAAGGATGACTACTCGAAGGCTCCATTCAATATTGAGCTCTGGCATGATTCATTCTATGGGTTGTGGGATACGTGGAAAATGACCTGGGATAGTTTCGTATATGTCTCCCGACAGGGTCAAAGGGTTGATGATGGGTATAATGGACTCTACGGGTGATTATCTGGCCTAGTCCAGAATTCTCTAGCTTTATTAGCTGCTATGTCTAACAAGGACAACTGTTCGATGTTGATAGGTGGAAGTGGAGTAGATCTGAATACTAGTGTGCGTAAGCCAGCATCTATATCCAATTCACCTATGGGTTCGTTGGGCTGTGGGATTTGTGGGTCACAATCGTAGATTTGTGGTTGTTGTGGACCTGCTATGGTCATGTGCGGAATCAGTCCCTAACCCCTAGTACCCAATAGTCATATGCTTTCTCAGCCTCTATATTCAGAATTAACAGTTGTGTGATCTTTTCAGAGTATCTCACAGGCGTTCGTGCAACCTGAATTCTTAAACTGGTATCTATATCTACGAGAGTGTCTGCTGCATCTGGCTGTGGGACCAAAGGATCACAACCGAATGTTTTCTCTCTTTAAATCCCTTCTACAATCATGCGAATATATATCTAGGGTAACCTATAGTTTGGTTGATTTGACCAAAATGTGTGTGCTTGGTCGTCTTCTATGTTTAACCCGCTTAACTGGAGGCTGATCTGTTGTAAAATTTGTCATTGTTCGGAAGACTTGGATCCTAAGATTCTGATCTATATCAGTTATTGCTGTGATGAGATTGGGTTGGGGCACGATTGGCTTGAATACGTATTCTCTGGGTTCTCTAGGTCCCGTGATTGTCATACAAAAGTAATAATGTAAAACCAAATACAGTAAAGTAAAATTAACTATGTGAAGTATATCTATAACATATATAACCTTTCTATTTTTGTATTTTTCTGATGAACTAGCGAACGAAATTGAAAAAGAAACTTTCTAAAATATCTAGCAATTGACAACAAAACTAATCTCGAAATTTAAAACAAACAAGGCAGACGAGTATAGCTACTTGCCTGTGCAGTTGTAAATCTATTGTAAATAATGAAATACCTTGATCTAATCTATTTGAAAGACTCTCGATCCTACCTCAGAAGTGAGGAATGAATCATAGTTTCTTAGAAACTATCAATCCCCACAACTTCCCTGGCAATATCGACAGTAAAATTAACTGAAATGGAATGATTGGCTACTTTATTTGATATGCTTCTAACTAGAACTTTGAAAACTAGAACTTGGATTCTGCATAACCGTGGCGAATCCGATGGTGTGTGTGGCTTTGTCCCCTCAGTGTGATCTCCTCGTTCCTTTGTGCTCACATGCATCCAGAAAATCATGTAATGCTAGCATCAACAGAAGTAGATTTTGGAAAAAAGGTAGTTTAGGATACAGACTGAATACAATGCGAGTAGGAAAGGGATAGCGCAAGAGTACAGAGCTTGGCTTATGCAATTCCTAGCGAGATTTATTGCGAGTCATGCAACATAAAACGTCCAGAACCTAAAACTATCCTATTTGACGAGTAAAGCCTGCAACTTTAATGGCTTCCTATTGAAAATTAAACTATTCTACCTTAATGGACTGCATGAAGTAATTGACAGCACTTGCACAAGATGGATATGTGGCTTTCAAATAGCAAAATAACACTAATTGAGCATGCAATGAACTAAAATATGAATCCTAAGCAAAATAAAAGACTGAACTATTGAAATGAGAAATTGAGAGGTAAATTTAAGGGGCCTTTTTCTTGAGCACAAGCCAACTATTTATAGCATTTTCATTTACCCAAAGGTAAAAACTAAATTGAACTCTTAAACCATAAACAATGCCAAAACACTATTCCAAGGAACCAAAAACATTAATGCAAGCCAAAGGAAGTGAAAAAATCTGGTAAACGTTGAAATTTACGTGAGTCGCGTTAAAAGAGCATTTTGGAAAACACGTGCAAGACCTCCGCCCTGAGCAGGGCGGCAGTTACAGGACCGCCGCTTTAACTGGGCGGCGGTCACGAGACCTCCGCCCATTCTGGGTGGCGGTTTCATAACTGAAAGACAAAAGTAAAAAAAACAAAGAGGAGAAGAGAACAACAAAGCATGCAGGGGCTAAGAGGGGCATGTGGGATGTTAACACATACTTGGGGATCTTTTCCGGATCCCAAACACCTTGCGAGGAGACCTGTATCATCATTGGGGTACGTGTTACGTTGTTGCGGCAGTGCAGTACCTTACAATTTTGGGTACGTACATATTCCCCCCGTGGATAAGCATTTTAGCCATGAAGAGGTGTAAAATGGTGGATTTGAGTATGGCGGTCCCGAAATAGGAAGTTAGAAGTTGTACCTAATACGTCCGTGTGTCGAAATGACGCCATCCAAAATTCCCGCCACCTGCAAAATAAAAAGAGGAATCAAGTGCAGATAGACAAAATAGATCAGAGAATAAACGCTAAAATAATGGGAAATGAGGACGTACCATTTGTGCGGGGGTAAGAACTTACCTCTTTCGGCACTCGAGACCTACGGAAAAGGGCATTCAAAACAAGTCAGATTGCTATATATGTAAAAGTGGACCCATTTTCCAATTCATTTGCACGTGTCAATTTGGTTGATTTTGAGCTCTAGGACCCACGGTGACGGTTTCTCACGAGAGTAGAGTTAAAACATTTGTGACGAGATAGTGATCATGCCTCTGCGAGCGAAACATCGACCTGCGAGATCACAAGTTAGTTTTTTTCAATTTAGCGTTTTTACCCCCAAAATTTTGAAATGTTAAAATCTTTGTCGTGGGGGGGTTATTTTTGAAAATGTTAGGTTCAAAAAGGTCTATCTAGGGGGGGTGCCTACTGGGTAGGCTTTGTTTAAGTTAAAATAGTCCATTTCTTATGTTTTTATACTTTTTAAAGGTATAAAACCCGCGTGGGTTTTTGGGACACGACCGCCGCCCTATTCAAGGCGGCGGTTACAAGACCGCCTCCTTTAAGGCGGCGGTTAGGAAACCACCACCCTGCTCAGGGCGTCGGTTCCTAGGAGAAAGCCAAAGGAACACTTGTTTAAAATTGTTCTTGCATTTTTAGCATCTTTATGTGTTTTTCATGATTTTTCTAATGTCATTCGGATGCTAACTTGCTCTGTTTTGTGTGTTTTTGGGTGTATGCAGGAGAGGGAGGAGTACATTCGATTGAGTCGTGAGAGAGCGAGTGTGGCTAGCTCCTAGCAGTATTAGATGCCCTTTCGCATGATGAGGAGGACACTCTTCAGAGGGCCGATATACTGCGTATATCACGCGTCCCACATGTTGCACCGTCCAGTCACATACTTTGTGACTTATTTTATTATTGGGATGCTGATCGGAACACCTTCCGATTACAAAGGGTCCGAGGTGATTGGACCATCACTTTGGAGGATTTTTACCGTATTCTGGGGGTCCCGATCATCGGGAGACGAATTACTCTTGAGACGGCAGGTTCACGGGCCCAGATAGCACAGTGGGCTTCTTATATGGGAGATGCAGTTATCTCCACTGGCTCGAAGAAGGGGGTGAGGGTCGGATCTATTCCTAGCCTGCCCATCCCCTTGATTCGCCAGGCTATTATGGGTATCCTTTCCTCGAGACTGATTGGGGACAAGGGAGGAGACACACTACTATATTGCTGGTCCCCCATCATTGCACAGATTAAGGGACATGGCCGGATTTACGCCTGGGGAGCCAATATACTTGGGACTACCTACCATGACTTATACAGGGTAGTCCGTTTACAGGGGTAGTCTTTGAGCCACCTGACCCTAGTTATGATTTGAGTTTATGAGTGCTTCATCCCCTACGACAGAGGTGTAGAGGTGGCAGATCCCGGAGCTATGAGGGCAGCCAGATGGACAGACATGTCGGTGCTCAGAGCACCTCACCAGCCAGTTACTTCTTTGACCACTGATGACATGGATGCCACACTGTATCAGGCCATGGCAGGTTTATGGGGCAAGGAGGCTCTTACTTTGATTTCCTGCTCCACCACAGGGTAGCTTGTTGACAGGGTAGGGAGAGTGGAGATACATCCCTTTGGCCAAGTCCCTCAGCAGTTTGGCCTGCCTTACATGGGTATACTTCCTTCGGTAGTGCCAGTATACAGGTCAGTTCAAGAGGCCAGAGGGGGTCCTAGAGGCCGGGGTTGGACAGTTATTACCCCTGGTGTTCCCATTGTGGCTAGGTGGGTAGTACGTGCCCGAGGGAGAGCCAGTGCTCCTTAGGCACCCTTACTTCAGATTGCCGCCAGTCCTGCTCACAACAGTGATGACCCTATTGACATAGACTCTGATTCTGAGGAGTTCACAAGGGGGAGACGAAGGAGGAGACCGAGGTTGAGGTCAGCAAGTCGGGTGGAGAGGAGGACAGTGATCCTGAGTGGCATGACACTTAGGATATCATGCAGGCAGAGAGAGCAGAGCAGAGTGCAGAGAGGGTGACTCTAGTTTTAGAGGAGCCACTCTCTCAGGGCCATGGTGGGGAGGATGATTCCTTTGCAGGACGCTACGTTGCTCCAGCCACAGGAGGAGTACCTAAGCCAGCAGTGGCATCTATGGCAAATTCTGACCCTAAAGACCCATCCTAGAGGCCCGGACGATCCGAGTAAGTTATCTTCCCTTTGCTTTGAGTTAGGATCACCTTAATTGCTATCTCTCCTTTTGTTTACACTTGTGTTTATATCTTTCTTTATTTCTAATTCGTTTTCTCCTTTGTTTGCAGAGATTTCCGATGAGTGGTGAGACTTGATTCGTTAGGTATGCACCGACACCCTGATGATCCCTATGGAGAAGACCCGTGCAGAGCTGTCTATGGATGTAGGGGAGCCTTCAGCATTTGGCAGACATACCGACGTCTTTTCCCCTGTCTGGCATGTGTCCAGGATGGTATCTACCCTATGTACTGAGCTAGCAGGGTATAAGACAGCAGAGCGCCTGATGAGGAGTCATTCTCATGGCGAGACCGCCACTACCCCTCAGGATCGTGAGCCCTCCATGCACTCAGAGCGTCGGCGCAGCCAGAGACCTAAGCGTAGGCATGCACCCTCAGAGGGATCTCATAGGGATTGAGAAGCCACCGGGATCTCCTAGACTATTTTATGATGTATTTTGTATTTCTTGGGCTCTTTGATCGTTTTGACCATGCTTAGTGCATGATGGCATTATACAGGAATTTTGACCATTTATATATATATATATATATATATATATATATATATTGTTTTTTTTTTATCAGACTCTTGACATCTATGATCTTACTTCCATTTATGTTTCCTCATGTAAACTATGATGTTATGCTTATATGCTTTTTAGAATGTATGTAATGGAGAACAAATGGTACAAATGTTAACCTTCTTCTTTTTTTTTGTATTTCATGGTGCTGATATATGATAATGTAAATACAATGTGATTTTGAATTTTTAGTTTCTTTAAGAAATTTTGATACCTCATATCTGTTTTGGCAAAGTGGTGAAGATAAGCCGGTATGATGAGCCGATAAACTTGCCCCACTCCTAACTCCACACAACTAGTAAGATGCGAGGGCTCATCACCGAGAGCTAGAAAGGGCACAAGTTATGAAATGTGTTGAAATGATAGTGATGAAAGATAGACAAAGCTTTGGTGGAACCAAATTAGGATGCTACAAGCCTATTCTACTCGGGTGACTCCATAATTTGGGATGCAACTTGCTTTGTAGTTTATCTAGACTTAGATCCGTAGATGGCCACATGGTAGACAAAATCTGGGTTTTAGGGTTTTAACTCTCTTGGAATTTTGGACATCTGATTCATTTGTTTTTGACTCAAGACTTCAAGATTTGAATTGTTTGTTTATGACCTTTAACATTTGTTTGTCAAGAGGACCCCCTACACCTTGCCCCATGCTACTAGTAAGAAGCGTGGGTTTATCACCATGGGCAAGGCATAGGCGAGTAAGGGCATTTCCATCCTTTCCCAACCCTACGTCACTAGTAAGAGATGCAAGCTCATCACCAAAGGTTGGTGGGGCAAGGAAATGTGTAAATTTAAAATTTTTTGTTTGATCTATATTTGACTCGTTTACTTGAGCAAAGTGTCAGTATGTTCTTACTTCCAAAGAGATATATGTATGGGATAGATGTGACATGATGAAGCTTCTAGAATATACCATAGGCAAGACACCTATCCAAGAAGAAACTGAAAGTGAGAACAAACTTGCAGATCTTGGTATGGTTACCGTTAAGACTTTGTCATATCTAACTTTATTTGATGAAATGATTCCGAAATAGTTGATGATATCATGGAAATGGAGAAGTATGATTAGAGTGTTTATGCCAATACCATCAGAAGTTTGTAATGAATTTCTTTGAGAATAAATTCCTTGATCACAAAATTGTATGAAACAAGTGGACAAAATGATCCTAACTATATGAAGATGCAATGTAGATATAATTATACAAGTAGTGCTGGTTGCTTATGCATAGAATCGTTTAAGGTGTAGGGAATTGACTGTTTCACCAAATTCTTCACCTCTAGTGTGCATAAGAGATATGCACCATTTCCATAGTCCATGACTCGGTATGGGCCCAGCCATTTGGGCCAGAACTTCCTTCCTTCGCCGGTCTTTTTATCGATCCGGTTGTCTAGCCTTAGAACTAGATCACCTTCATATATGTCTCATTCATAGACCTTCTTGTTATACTGCCGACACATCCGGTCAGCATAGACTCTGTGCCACTATTTAGCATCTAACCTAGCTTCATCTAGGCTTTCTAGTTGGGAGAGATGTGCTTCTCTATAAGCATCTTCGTCTAGAATCCCTTGTAATGAGATACGGAGACTGGGTATTTCAACCTCAAGCGGGAGAACTGCTTCTGCCCCGAATACTAGCAAGAAAGGAGTCGCTCCTGTTGGTGTTCTTATCAAGGTTCAGTGGGCCCATAAGGCTGGATATAACTTTAAATGCCAATCTCGTTTGTTTTCTTTCACCGTTTTAAGAAGAATGGCTTTTAATGTTTTGTTTGTCACTTCATCTTGTCCATTGGCTTGAGGGTAATACAAGGAGGCTGTATGATGGCTTATTTTAAACTTATTACACAATTTGTGAACTTCATCATTCTTAAAAGAAGTCCCATTATCCGAGATAATGATTTGCGGGACACCGTACCTGCAAATGATTTGGTTCAAAATGAACTTGGCGATTACAGAACCCAGCACAGTAGTAAGAGGCATGGCCTCTACCCACTTGGTAAAATATTCGGTGGCCATGATTATGAAATTATGGCCATCTGTAGATGAGGGATAGAATTTCCCTATCAAATCTAGGCCCCACATAGAAAAGGGACATGGAGTAGCGATTGGTTGTAGAGCTTGTGCCGGCATGTGGATCTCGTGGGAGAATTCTTGGCACTTATGACACCTTCGTACAAACTCTACTGCTTCATGTTCTAGAGTAGGCCAGAAATAGCCCATCCGATGTATTTTACAAGCGGTGGCATGGCCACCGAAGTGGCCTCCACATATTCCACTATGAGATTCGTGGAGAATCTTCTTAGATTCTTCTGTGTCGACACATCTTAGAAGCATTCCATCGAATGCTTTACGTTAGATCACCTACTCTATAATAACGTATTTAGCTACGATAATGCGTAACCACCTTCTTTGTTGCGGTGTAGCACCTTCTGGATATGTATGGTCCATGATATAATTAATAATATCAGTATACCAAGGACACTTAAAGATAGGAGGTCTAGTATCGATGTAATATACGCATTCATCAGGAAATTCCAGATCTACTAGATTGCCTCCATCTAATGGGTTATCAGCTAACCAATCTGTGATAATTTGTCCCTTAACAGACTTCTGATTTACGAATGTTAACTCAAATTCACCCATTAAGGTTATAAAGTGTCCAGCCTTTTTAGACAAGGACCCTTGCATGAGGAAGGTTCATAAATGCTCTGTCTTTACAATGACCCTTGTTTCTTGATTTAGCATGTAATGTCTTAAGCATTTGGTTGCAAAGACTATGGCAAGGCATTCTCGTTTTGCTTGCATGTAACATGTTTCATAGTCGAGCAACGTTTGGCTAATGAAATAGATCGTGCGTTCTCTCTTGTCATCATCTTCTTGAGCCAGCATACAGGCTAGCGAGACATTGGTAGCTCGCAAATATAAAATTAACGGGTAATCTGGCTTAGGTGGTATTAGCGTAGGCGGTGATAATAAGAAACGCTTAACTATGTTGAAATCCTCATTGCAGTGTTTGGTCCAATCAATACTATAATCTTTCTTGAGTAGATTGTTGATTGGGTGAATGGTGAAACTTAAATCTGGGATGAATCTCTGGATTGCACCAAGCTTTCCGAGAAAAGACCTGATTCCAAATTCATCTGAAGGTGGGACCATTTCAAGAACAACCCTAATTTTGGCTGGGTCAACATCGATTCCTCGTGACGATATAATGTAACCCAGGAGCTTCCCTCCTATTACACCAAAGACACATTTTTCTGGATTCAGCATGACTCTGTATTCTATTAGACGTGAAAGAATAACGCGGAGTACTTTTGGGAGATCACAACACTTCTTGGCCTTGGCCAACAAGTCATCTACATATGATTCCAAAATTTTATGAATAAGATCATGAAATATATACGTCATAGCCCGCTGGTATGTAGCGCCAGTGTTCTTGAGACCGAATGGCATAACAACATAGCAATAGGTTCCCCAAGGAGTTATAAACATGGTTTTAGCTTGATCTTGTTCAGATATTCTGATTTGATTGTATCCCGAGAATCCATCCATGAGAGACAAAAGCTCAAATCTAGTTGTTGCGTCAACAATGATGTCTATGGATGGTAATGGGAAGTCATCTTTAGGACATGCCTTGTTAATGTCTCGGAAGTCTATGCAGATGCGTATCTTCCCATTCTTTTTGAGAACGGGAATGATATTAGATACCCACTGAGAGTAATCGACTGGTTTGATGAATCCTACTTGGAGGAGTTTCATTACCTCCTCTTTCACCATGAGAGCTACCTTGGGTTTCATTGGTCTTGATTTTTGTTTAATCAGCTTTTCATCTGGTTTAGTGATGAGGTTATGTACCGCAATGTGTGGTGCAACCCCTATCATTTCCTTAGAATTAAATGCAATAGCCTTCTAGTGTTCCTTGAGGATTTGAGTGTGTATTTCTACTTCAGATGGAGTTAACGAGGATCCTAACTTCAATATCCTTGGTTCATCCTCTGTTCCGATATTAATATCGATTGTTTCTTCGATTAAAGAAGCGTTACCCTCTTCAAACTCAGGCAGGGCTGGAGGTAGTTCCAGATCATCTCCATTCTCGACTGTGTATATGTTGAGTTCCTTTCATGGGGGAAGCTCTGTCATGGGATTTCCGAAGTAGGAAGATGAATGCGGGATTAAGGATAGATCTACTGCGTGATGGGTGAGATGTAACGCTGCATAGGTGTTTAAGTAATTCAAAGTGGTTGTATCACTATCAATGTGGTCTAGGATAGTAGATTTGTTTTCATTTCTATTTGTTAAAAGGGGATTTTTCATTGTTTTTACTAGTGGTTCAGTACGAAGGGATACCATGAAATGGGTATCTTCCAACTCACTGTTTGGAGTGAAGCATGACGCTGAGGTTGCTATTGAATCGGTGAGAAGATTTTGTTCTCGCGAGATTGCTTCAATTGATATGAAGTCAAACTCCTTGCTTAAATTTAATACAGTTGTTTTGTAGAGCTGTAAGTGTTTGGCATTGGTTTCATACACCTCAGTGACTTGGTTTGCTACTAATTGTGAGTCTCCTAACACCCTGATATTATTAACACTGATCCTCTTAGCTAAGACGAGGCCAAGGAGGAGGGCTTCATACTCTACACCATTGTTTGTACATTCGAAATTTAGTTTAAAGGAAAATGGTAGGACTTTTCCCTCGGGAGAGGTAAAGATTACACCTGCCCCAGCTCCGTAACGACATCTAGCTCCATCAAAATGGAGAGTCCAATACTTAGCTGGGAATATGGGCATTGGGATATTTGTTGTGTTAACATCTTCTACCTCTACCATGTAGAGATCTACTGCTGGAAGAGAACCAACACCTAGGGTGTATCCCATGCCTACATAATCAAATGGTAGGGACATTGGTAGATCCTGTTCTAGTAATTCAACAATTTTTGCAGTAGTTCCCAATGATACTGTTTCTATAATATTTGCCTCATCCTTGCGGGTTGGGGTCATCTTGACTAGGCTTATAGTCTCAAGATCTGTCGTAGGTACCATCTTTTCTTCCGGTTTTGTGTCGGTAGGTTTATTAAGTTGGTTTGTTGGGAGTTCAAACTCTGAGTGCACACCTGGTCTTTTCTTTAAGTCAGCCAGGTGTATATCGAATGGTTTTGGATCACCTTTGGCTACAAATATCTTTCCTAAGTGTAAAAACCTTACTTCTTGAAATAACGTAGAAGGGATTGCCTTCATATGGTGTATCCATGGTCGGCCGAGGATCATATTATAGTTAGTTTCCCGATCTATAATATAAAACTCAGTCAGGATTGTTTTGGGTCCTAAGGTGACCGGTAGTATTATAGTTCCAATCGAGGTGGCTTTAAGGCTATCATAGCCTCTTAGCGTATTTTGAGTTGTGGAACAATTCGTTTCTCCATACCCTAGCTTTTGAAGGAAAGAGAAGGGGACTATGTTAACTGCTATCCCATCATCAACCATCGTGCGTTTAACGTAATTGTTGTAAACTCAGACTTGCAAATGTAAGGCTTGATCACCTCGGCGTGTAATCTCAGCGTCTGTTGGCATTTTGTTTATTTCAAATATGAATTCGGTATCCCTATCCGGCTGCCCCAGAGGGTGGATATCAAAGTCTATATGGTTTACTTGTGTTTCAGGGGGTGGAGTGATGTTAATTAGATGACCTAAACCTAATGCCTCTAAAAGAGCAGCCCTGTGGGCAGGAGAATTCTTTAGTAAGTCCAAAAAAGAAATGTGCAAGAAGGTTTTTGTTAGATCACTAATTAAATCGTAGGCACCCACGGGTTTTATTAATATTTTTTGGATATTGTCTGTCTCTAACGGGTTGCTTGGACTCAGCTGAGAGGAATACTCTCGTGTCCTTGTTACAGCCTCTACGGGTAGTTCGGTGTCTAACTCAACTAAGCCGACTATCTTAGGTCGTGGTTGACTTCCTAATTGTGGCGCAACTGATGGATTTAGCGAAGTTGCGGCTTCATGATCGTTGTTTCCTGTCATTACACCCTTGTTTGTCCCATTTGGATTTAGCTTGTTGTTGTTGTGATTTGGGAGTGGATCATTGAAGATCTTAAGGGGTGCATTTTGAGGGGAAACTGCCCTGTAAAAGTATTTGGTGCCGGTGACATAGGATCTGCCAAGAACATATCTATGAAAAGTTATCTTTGTTCCTCTGGCAAACGTTGTATGAATTTATTGTAGTCATGGCACGTTCTAGTGTCATGGCCCCAAATTTTGTGGAAACCACAATACGAGTTAGGATTGTAATTCCTAGTTTGTTGGCTTGGTGTATATTGTGGCCCAAAATTCTGATCAAACCATTGCCTATTAGGATTAAAGTTTTGCATTTGCTGTTTTTGGTCTTGGTTCTGGTTTTGATATCTAGTTGAGTTTTGGCTTGGACCCTGTGCAGGGTTTCGCCGTTGTTGTTGTTGTTGTTGTTGTGGATGATTAAAATCCACTGCATTAATTGTTGGGGTAAAGTTGTTGTTTCATTGGTTGTTTATTAGCGGTGGAGTATTCACAACATTTACCTTTTTAGCCTGATCGGTTACCCCATCTGTTGTCACTCCGTGATTCTTATTGAGGATTTTAGGTCCTTGATTGACATTCATTGTAGTAGGATAAGCCGTAGTGTTCTGGTTGGAGGTGATTAACCTCTTGTTCACTTCATATGTCTTGCGACCGCTATTTATTGCTGCTTGATCTATTCGGAGAGCGCTCTCAAGTACTTCATCATAAGTCCTTAGTGGGAACTTCTGGACTTCTTCCTTTACTTCTCTGCTGAGAGAATGAAGGAATAAATCACATAGTTCCATTTGGTCCATATTTGGAGCACTGGCTGAAGAGTAAAGAACCGTACGCCATCTCTGGATGAAATGGGTGACAGATTCATTATGTTCTTGCTTAATGTGCAAGAATTCCCTGATTCCTGTTCTTAATAGTTTATTCATGTCAAATGCTTTAATGAAATCTGAAATGAGTTGTTTAAATGAGTGGATGGAAGCCTCAGGTATTCTATAATACCAATCGAGAGTGATGCCTTCCAAGGTTTTTGGGAATATTTTAGCAACAACCCCATCCCAAGGGAGTAGTTCTCGTATGGCTGTGCCATAAGCCTTGATATGTGCATTCGGATCTCCCTCTCCTTTGTATTTAGGCAAATCGGGAAGAGGTCTTGGAATCATGATGCTTCGTATGGTGAAATCTAAGGGCTCTTTCAAATATTCTGAATAAGTTCCTATCGCATAGGTTTCGACCATTGATGGTGCCTGCTGAGGGGGTGGCAGTGGAATGGGTTGTTGATATGGCGTAACATACCATTGGCAGGGGCATAAGGAAGCCCCTGTGTTTGAGAAAACATGTCGGGAGAGGAGAACATGTCCCCTTGTGGTGATTTGGAGTACATGTTTAAGTATGAAGGGGTATTGTCTAGGAATGGATTATTTTGTACTAGACCGGGAGGTATTGGAACGGTGTTAGAAATGGTGGTTCTTGTTGGAATTTGTTGTGAATACTGAGGAGGTATGCCCAACATGTCCATTCCTGTGAGGAAATCTACTTGGCTAGGATGGTGTGGAGGATTAGAAACTCCTGCCTGTATGAATTGAGAATGGTGATTTACCTGAGTAATTTCCAACCCCCTACCTTTTTCTACTAAAGTTGAAATGACCTCATTTGGTGAAGTCATGATATTTTTCCCTACTGGCATTTGTTGTATATCCTAATGTTGTATAGGCATGTGATATCCTGCTATGAATTGATCGCTTCCCTGCCAAGTTTCCCTAGGGGCATGTCCTATATGTAGTGGCATGGAGGTATTTTCCTAAAAAGAGACCTCGGGTTGTGCTTGTAAACTTCCTACGGGTGGGTACATACTCCGAGAGCGTTGTTCATTCCTGGCATGACGTACCGAATGTTCATCATCTAAAACCAGGTATGGGTCTGATTGCCTACTGATTTGTGGTCTAAGTAGTATCTGAGGAGACGAACCAGATTCTCCTGTGAACGTCATATTGTTTGAGCCTGAAGGCTCTGTTTGTTGTGTTTGAGTGAGCTGATCCAACTCCTCTGTTTGGAAGGATGAGCTATATCTGATCCTTGGAGATGGAGTTTGTGTTGATAATTGGTTATTTGAATAGTTGTCACCCCATACTGAGAGCGAGGGCGATGACTGTCTATTCAGTTGAGCGTAGTATGCTTCAAGACCTAGGAGAGGTCTACCATATGCATCGAATCCTGACATATTCGGGGGGTATATGAATACCCACAGAATAATGGTAAAGAGTGAAGGTGAAAGGAAGAAGTGAAAATAAAAGAGGAAGAACTATTGAACGTTCACGTCGGGTTCACCAATTTTGTATGATGGAAAAGTGACAAGCGAGCGTGGGAATCTACAAGTAACTCTTCCTCGCACCCGACCTCCCGAGGTCATGCCGAGACAGCCGGTGGGGATGGAATACGTGTGGGATGCAGACAAACTAGTTAGGTAATATTATGTCTTCGACACGCACTAGTGGAAACTACAAATCTAAGGCAAAGAAGGTCCTCCTAACCTGAACTGGTGTGATAGATCGATCAGCAAGGATGACTGCTCGAAGGCTCTAATCAATATCGAGCTCTGGAATTGATTCGGTCTATGGGTTGTGGGATGCGGAAAATGACCTGGGATAGTTTCGTATATGTCTCCCGATAAGGTCATAGGGTGGATGATGAGTATAATCGACTCTACGGGTGATTATATAGCCTAGTCCAAAATTCTCTAGCTTTATTAGCTGCTATGTCTAACAAGGACAACTGTTCGATGATGATAGCTGGAAGTGGAGTAGATCTGAATACTAGTGTGTATAAGCCAGCATCTATATCTGATTCACCTATGGGTTCATTGGGCTGTGGGATTTGTGGGTCACAACCGTAGATTCGTGGTTGTTGCGGACCTGCTATGGTCATGTGTGGAATCAGTCCCTAACCCCTAGTACCCAATAGTCATATGCTTTCTCAGCCTCTATATTCAGAATTAACAGTTGTGTGATCTTTTCAAAGTATCTCACAGGAATTCGTGTAACCTAAATTCTTAAACTGGTATCTATATCTGTGAGAGTGTCTCCTGCGTTTGGCTATGGGACCAAAGGATCACAACCAAACGTTTTCTCTCTTTCAAGCCCTTCTATAGTCATGTAGATATATATCTAGGGTAATCTGTAGTTTGGTTGATTTGACCAAAACGTGTGCGCTTGGTCATCTTCTATGTTTAACCCGCTTAACTGGAGGCTGATCTGTTGTAAATTTGTCGTTGTTCAGAAGACTTGGATCCTAAGATTCTGATCTATATTAGTTATTGCTGTGATGAGATTGGGTTGGGGCATGATTGGCTCGAATACGTATTCTCTGGGCTCTCTAGGTCCCGTGATTGTCATACAAAAGCAATAATGTAAAACCAAATACAGCAAAGTAAAATTAACTATGTGAAGTATATCTATAGCATATATAACCTTTCTATTTTTGTATTTTTCTGATGAACTAGCGAACGAAATTGAAAGAGCAACTTTCTAAAATATCTAGCAATTGACAACTAAACTAATCATGAAATTTAAAACAAACAAGGCAGCCGAGTATAGCTACTTTCCTGTGCAGTTGTAAATCTATTGTAAATAATGAAATAACTTAATCTAATCTATTTGAAAGACTCTCGATCCTACCTCAGAAGTGAGGAATGAATCATAGTTTCTCAGAAACTATCAATCCCCACAGCTTCCCTGGCAATATCGACAGTAAAATTAATTGAAATGGAATGATTGGCTACTTTATTTGATATGCTTCTAACTAGAACTTTGAAAACTAGAACCTGGATTCTGCAGAATAGTTATGAATCTGATGGTGTGTGTGGCTTTGTCCCCTTAGTGTGATCTCCTCGTTCCTTCGTGCTCACGTGGATCCAGAAAAGCGTGTAATGCTAGCATCAACAGAAGTAGATTTTGGAACAAAGGCAGCTTAGGATACAGACTGAATACAATGCGAGTAGGAGAGGGATAGCGCAAGAGTACAGAGCTTGGCTTATGCAATTCCTAGTAGGATTTATTGTGAGTCATGCAACATAAAACGTCCAGAACCTGAAACTATCCTATTTGACGAGTAAAACCTGCAACTTTAATGGCTTCCTATTGAAAATTAAACTGTTCTACCTTAATGGACTGCATGAAGTAATTGACAGCACTTGCACAAGATGGATATGTGGCTTTCTAATAGCAAAATAACACTAACTGAGCATGCAATGAACTAAACTATGAATCCTAAGCAAAATAAAAGACTGAACTATTGAAATGAGAAATTGAGAGGTAAATTTGAGGGGCCATTTGCTTGAGCACAAGCCAACTATTTATAGCATTTCCATTTACCCAAAGGTAAAAACCAAATTGAACTCTTAAACCATAAACAATGCCAAAACACTATTCCAGGGAACCAGAAACATTAATGCAAGCCAAAGGCGGTGAAAAAAGCTGGTAAACATTGAAATTTACGTGAGTCATGTTAAAAGAGCATTCTAGAAAAAGCATGCAGGACTGCCACCCTAAGCAGGGTGGCAGTTACAGGACCGCCGCCTTAACTGGGCAGCAGTCATGAGACCGCCGCCCAGTCAGGGTGGCAGTTTCTTAACTGAAAGACAAAAAGCAAAAAAACAGAGAGGAGAAGAGAACAACAAAGCACGTAGGGGCTAAGAGGGGCATGCGGGATGTTAACACATACTTGGGGAGCTTTTCTGGATCCCGAACACCTTACGAGGAGACCTGTATCATCATTGGGGTACATGTTACGTTGTTCTAGCAGAGCGGTACCTTACAATTTTGGGTATGTACAGTCCCTCCGCATAGAGCGGCATGAACATCCTGAAGTGTCTGTAAAATTTATGGTAGGATGGCTACTACAACATGATCCGGTGGTGGAAAGCCTAAGTCTATGTGAAAATACCCCTCGTCACGTATGTGCCTCTTGCACAAACCAAGGCGAGAGTTAGTTCTTCTTTCTAATTTTTATTTAGTTTTCCATGTTTACTAAGTATGCAATTTCAACAAGGTTGTTCTCTAGATTTGAAAGTGTGCTAGGTTTAATATCGTACTAAGTTTAGAATTCATGTCTCAAGTTTTCTAGTGTGCCCAAGGGTCCAATATTTGAACCCATGGCTCTGATACCAAGTGTGACGCCCACTAAAACAACCCACTTGAGACCCAAGAACAACCTAGGATTAGTTAGAAAAAAATTTGGAACATTTTTCTTTAAGGTGAGACTTACAAACAACCTCAAAGTAACATTTGTCACAAAGAAATATATCAAGGTCAATTATGTTAAGAATGTAAAGTTTACCATTATAACAAACATTAAAGATCACAATACAATTGATGAGTAAAAACAGCCAAGTAGAGATTAAATTTCTTTTAGGTGTTGATTTATCAATTAATTAGATTAACACTAAGATTAAACAGTCCCTAATAAAATTCAGAGGGTTAAAGGGGCCAAAACAATAAAATACCACTATGTCTGAAAATAGACACAGTTCTCATTTACATGGGGTTAGGAAAACGTTCACTTACCCCATGACATGACCCCTTAAAGGGTCAACCCATACTTTAGAATTAACATTTTAAATTAATGGGGAGTTATTTCCCAGTTACCCACTCTTAGGCTTACCTTGCACTTTAACTTGATTTTTCACATATTTAACACACTAAAATTTTCCCCAAAAAAAACCATTAGATAGGAAATTTCTTCCCCTTTCCAATGATATAAATAAGTCTTTCTAACTCCCTATAATTCCCAAGTTATAGGCCGGCGGGCCTTGGAAAGAAAAATTTCCCAAGGGCGGGCCTGCAGGTCTGGGGCAGAAATTTTTCCCTTAACGCCCTTGGGTGAAAATCACATTTCACTTCCACGCACCCGCGTGCCCGCGGCGGGTCGGGGCGGGGAAGAAAATTATTTTCCCATGTGTGGGCCAGCGGGGCGGGGAAGAATTTTAGCGCTGCCCCTCACGCCCGCGAGCTCATAAGGGACACATGTTAGCATTTCCAAGCCTCAGCAGGAAGTCGGGCCACTGGAAGGACTTAAGACATTAAGTCTTTTTGTCGAAAGTGTTAAGGGACCAAAATGATCCGCGCGTCTGCTGTCACCAAAGGTGCCACGTGTCAAGCCCATATTCGTGTGGATAAAAGGACTTGCGGGAAAAATTAAGAATTAAATACCTTTGTGATACAAAGGTATAAAGGATAGAATTAACCCACACCCCCGCCAACACTAGATGATGCCACATGTCAGGTTCTCATTGGCTAGGGGCAACGGGGTGGTAGAGAAACTTTTAAATTTTTTCCAAAGGAAATTTGAGACGTTAAGGTTGAAAGATCCACCGCTCCCCTGCCATTGTATCATGAAGCCACATGTCAGCCAATCATTGGTTGTGGAGAGGTGGGCCGGTGGAGAAACTTTTAGAAATTTTCTTAAAAATTTTAAAAGCTAAGTTTTAGAATGTGGACCCACATGCCCGCGGAAGTACTTTTTCCAAGGCAAGGGCAGGGATGCGGGGCCACGGAGAAAAGCAAGAATTTTTGCCAAATTTTTTATTTGAAAGCGTTAAGGCTAAAAATATCTGCTCCTCCGCCAACACCTCGTGAAGCCACGTGGCAGCACCTGATTGGCTGCGGGTCGGCAGGGCTACGAGGAAAACTTAATTTTTTTCCAAATTTATTTTTCTAAGCATGAAAGGTTAAAGTCGATCCGAGCATCTGCCGATGCCCAACAAAGCCATGTGTTGATCAAGGATTGGCTACGGGGCGGCAGGGCCATGGAGGAAAAATTGCCAAATAAATTTTTTGGACTTAGATCATTTTAGACAAAATGAAGGCTTGCGGGTCAACGGAGCGGCGGAAAACTTCATGACTTTGTGATTTTTGGCACAAAGCAAAAAAAGGAAAGTTTTAGCTCGTGGGTCCGCCCAAGAATATTTTATTCACTTAAATTTGACAGTTAGCTTTTTTTTTTGAAGCCAAACAAAGTAAAACTTTAGAAGGCCATAAATTTTGACTGGGGACTTGATTATGGGAAAACTAGGACTTTTTCGAAAGCTCTCGAAGCCCTCTTTTCTCAGGAAGTAAAAAAATTTAATTTTGATAAGGTTTGAAGGGTAAATTTTGAGAAAACGTTCTGCAGGCTTCTAAAATGTGAACTGGTGTTTTTTAACTTATAAAATTTTGTTCAAATTCGACATTATTTCTTTCTCAACATGTCAACAAACATGGAGGATTGCACTTGGAGGAATTTAGGTTGGATTTTGAGGGTTAACTTGTTTGATTGATTTGTAATTCCAAATTACCAGTTTTTATACAGCAAGATGTCTGTAATTTTGCCTTTGCCCAATTTGAAAGATTCTATAATAATTTATTAAGTGTTAAGGTCTAATTGGGATTGTTTCAATCATATTAGGTTCAGTTTTTCATTTCATTTGTCTTTTATAGTTGGTAGAGTCATCCTGTACATTTTCTAATTAATATTTTGTAGCTTTGAAAGCATCTAACAAAGATCAAATTCGGAAAGATCTATTTTCCATTTATCGTCTTCTAAGTATTAAAATGCATTCCAGATCTAATTTTACACATTAAGTTGATTCAAATCAAAGTATTCAAGTTCCAGATTACGATTTTGGTTTCTAAAACATTCATTTCTAAATAACACGAGTATTATGACATTTCTCCATACGTATTCACCTTTTTCATCTTTCCAATCAAAATTTCAAAATACATTCAACAATCTGATTTCAATACCCAATAATGCCATTTGAGAAAATTAATACAATCTTTTATTGATTCAAGAAAGATACCTTTACACTTCTTCTTTCATTCCTCGAATACAATATACCAGAATTACAATTTCTTTCACATTCTTTCAAAAATAGAATACAGAGTACATCTCTTTCACATTTCGAATTACAACTTTCATAGCCAATACAAAACATCTTTCCATCACAAATAATGTACAAGGTCCTCCACTTCAAAGTGGGAAAAGGTTACAATACGAAATATTCTCAACAAGGACTGTCAAACTTTTCTTTTTCCTTGTTCCAGAACAACAACATGAATATCCTCCATTTTCTTTATTTCCATTTGATCACAATAGAGCAGGGGGAAAGGCAACACTCTCCACCCAACCAAGACATCCAATGAAAAGAAGAAGTCATCCTTCATCATTGGTTCTCCGAGCCCCAACCACAATGCAATAATAAATGTGTTTCAACTCATGGCAACATTAGGCTTCCACAACATACATGCAAAAAATTCACATTTAAAACACAGTCCAAAACAAAACTGCAGTTTGAAACCACAGATAAAATATAACAAACAACAACTCAGGCTTCACTCATGCAAGCCAAAGGAGCAAGAAACTATGGGGGATGCTGTTTATGCCTCCCAAGGGGAAATGGGTATCACCACCTGCAAAAACTGAACAAACACACACAACACACACACACACACACACACACATATATAATTTCAGATTCCCTGACATGCCCTTTTGCCTCCCCTCAAGTACCCCTTATTCCTTGCATTTCCTTATGCCCCCCAACCTCTTATGGAACCCCATAACGAGTAAAGAAACGCAATCTATTTATTTTTAAGGTGGTACCCAAATACCAACTCCCTCCACACTTATACCTCCCTAAAACACTTATGCCTCCCACAGAAATACCCCATAGTTTTCTCCTACACCATCCCTAGGCCATCTACCCAAACATCCCACACACAAGCCAAAACATTCACAACAATAACATTTGCACAATAAAAGAAGAGCATTTCAAGAGCCAAGCTCTTACCTCTCCATAATGGAGTTTGTTTCAAGTTCCCAACCAGCAAGCTTTCCAATACAAAATAGCCCAAGATCAATGAAACACAGGTCTGTAAAAAGTCTGCAACTTTCTCCAAAAGCAAGAGCTCCAAATAGCAAAAGAATTCACCCCAAAAGAAGTATGCAAAAGTAAAGCAACCAAAAGAGTGTAATCCCAAACAATAAAATGAATTTGAATATATAGAAGGGGGAAGAGAGGAGGATGAGGTGGATCTTTGTAGGATGCCACATCACACATCCTCAACTACAACTCACAAGTCAACTTCAATCTCCAAGACACAATAAATAAGTAGGTGAATAATATGACAGTCTTACTTACACACTCAAATCAAGCCCATATCCCAAAGGACTGAAATTAATTTCAAGCAAGAAGTGTAATTAAAACATTCAACTAGACTTACAAAAATGCATAATGAAAGCTAGATTTAAACTCTCCAACCATAGGTAAGGTTGGTATGTAAATTTAAGAGGTATGGGACAAGTTTAACTTGTCCCACAAGCCTCCAAAATCAGTCTCCAAGGACAATTTCGAATTCCAAAGAAGATGAAGTGTTTCATACTCCAAATTTTACTTACATGTCTCTTACACATCACTTACACATTTCTTACACATATCTTACAACATTTAATACAAGAGTCAACCACTCCAATAATTACTTTCTTATGACCCAATTTGATTAATTTATTTTAACAATATGCTTATTCACATTATATACCACAATTTATTTAAATAAAAGGGGGTAAACACATCACTTAATAAACACATACAAACATCAATAAAAAGGGACCAAATAAATAAATACACATAACCCTTGGTCACTTTTAAAGGTGATCCCCCCGTGGGAATCCCTAACACAATCAAACACACAAACAAATACAAGTTTCCATGGTGACCTTGTTGAATTCATCTAGAATTCCAATGTGGTTGGTCTCCAATCCCCCGATGTTTGTTGTGATATTTTAAACCTGTGAAATACAAATACCTCCTTTAGCCTTGTGGCCATATTAGAACATCCAAATGAATATAATATAATTTCAAGATCATCGACATATATGTGAATCACAACAAACATCAAGACAATTAGCAATATCACTTGCAATTTCATCATCAACTATATCATTACCAATTTTAATTCAATTCTTATTTCATAGGTCTACTCAAAATATCCAAATATCACAAGTTCGAACAACATCTATAATGTAACCATGTCAAACAATATATCAACATCAGTATCTAAAATGTCTCTAATAATCATCATGCATCATATATGAATCCAAGTCCACAATAAACCATGACCTAACATCTAACATCATGCTAAATTAAACTATAACAATGTCCATAATATAGTTAGTAGTATTAAGATCAATAACACAAGGTATTGAAGGAAATTGGGCACTACACATTCTAACTTTTGAATACCAGGTGCAAGGATTTATCTGAAGAGAAAGCTTTCAAAATAACTTTATTGATTTTTCATATCACTATCTATATCGTAAAAGTAGGGATCCGTTGCAAAAAGGACAGAGACATTGGAGGGAATTTTTCTATAGTTTCTCTCTATATTATTTTTTTCTTTGTTTTTAACGGTTTTCATTTTTATTTTGTTTCATGGTTTTTTACACAGCGGTGCTCCCATTTCTTCATCTGAATCATTTATGATAGTTCTTATAATGGGTATTGTTGGGAAGTTGAGTGGTGTTCTATATTTTTTTATTATTTATTGTTTTTGGTTTGAATGAGTAGAGCAGGGCAGGAGATGACAATGAATTTATCTGGTAAGGGTTTACACACATTCTCCACCTGGTAAGGGATAAATGATATTTATTAGCGAATTAGGCTATTCACAATCCCAGGCTTCATATATGTTTTCTTATGTGATTAAATTCCATTTTATAAGGTAGTTATTCAGTTTTCCATTTCTACAATTAATTTCAGTTCATTGTTTTAGGGTAGGAGCAGAAGAAAAAGAAGAAGATGAAGCCCTAGATTGAAACCCTTAAAAAGCACTATAGAATCTGGCATTTGAAGGATGTCTGACTATTTTAGGCTATTGGCAATGCTAGGCTTTAGATGAAATTTAGGCTATTCACAATTGTTTTTGTGTAACTATGATATTTATTAGTGAAATAGGCTATTAGCAATCTTAGGCTTTAGATCTGTTTATTTATGCGATTAAATTCCATTTTATACGGTCGTTATTCACTTTTTTGTTTCTGTGTTTCAGGATAGGACCCCTGGATTAAAACCCTATAGAAGCACTACAGAATCTTGCATTTGGAGGATGTCCAACAATTCTCTCGCTCGTCCAGTGAAGGTCCCTAGAGATCATCCCTAATAGAGAGGCCCTCTCTTCTCAACAAGCATTCAAATACGTTGGCTCCGCTGTTACAGAGCTATACAACCACAATATTATTATATGCTTATCAACTATATTATTGTTGGTCTTAGTGAACTTGTGTGCAAGTATTTCTACAATTTAGCTAAATTTAAAGCAAGAAACTACCACCTAAATAGCCTTAATTAGCAAGAATTAAACAACATACTAAGCACCATCATGATAAGAATTAAACAAGGATTAGATGCTAAACATTCATCAATACAAAACTTTGAAATGATAACAATAATTAAACATCTAAAATCCTTTATTCTCTAACAACATATAAATGAAGGGACCTAAGTAGGCTCCATGGCTATCAAAAATGGTTGTCCTTAGTGTTCCAAGAACCTAGGAATGAGGGCTTGTCAAAGTTGGGCTACAAAACCCTTTTGAAACCTCCCATATGACCTGAGCACTTAAGAAAGAGGCTTAGCTCTTCAAGATGATGAACTCTCAAGAAAACAAAAAAGAAAGCTCTTAGTCTATTTTGCTATGTGCTTTGCATTTACTTTCTCAAGGAGTTTAGGTGTAGGTATAAAGGTAGAAGGAGGGCTCCTTATATAGCCCAATGGATAAAGGAAACACTTCATCCCTTTGTATGTGGGATAAAGGTAAAACATGATTAGGAATTGATAAGGTTGCTTTATAAAAGGTAACCTTACTTTAGAAGGGTTTAATTTATGCTTAGCAAGTCATGGGAGTTGGGGGGGTGCTTTAATTAATCAAAGTTGATTAACTAATAGGTGATGTGAGCTTATAGAAGCCAATTAGAGGAATATTAGTACGATTTAGGCTATTAGAAGGGGATTAAATCAATTAAATATTGATTTAATAGTTAAATGGAAGGGAAAGCTAATCAATTAATAATAATTAATTAGTCTAGATAGAAGAGGTGATTAATTAACGAAAGGTCATTAATCAAGATGTTAGTTCGATAGGTGACTTAATCAATTAGCGTATTGTAATTAATTAACGACAATAAGATGGAATATGAGTGCTTTTGACGATATGTCGTTGATTTGTAGGAAAGGAGATAATTAGCACAATTTAAGTATTTAAATTACTTGGGCGTAATTATGGGTGTCTACATTTGTCCCTCTTTGGGGTGGCGTAAGTGACGCCACTTCAAAGATAGTAGACGGAAGAAAATTTTGAAGGGATAGAAGAAAAATTAGTAGGAGGGAGAGATGCCCCCCTCGAGTGTTAATAGGGTGATGAAAGAAGACGATCGACGATCAAAAAAGGTGAGAGATAGATAGAAGAATGGGAAGGGGCAAGATGCCCCGGTAAGATGGAAGATTAGGGGTGAGAGAAAGTGATGCAGAAGAAATATGGAGGAGGGGAGAGAAGAGCTTAGCCTCTAGCCATTGTGTATTGGAACAATTTTGATGTCATCATATTGCCAAGAGATCTACATCATCGGTCCTTATGAAAATATAAGCATACGACAAAGGTAGAACGACATGAAAAGCCATACTACGAAAATTTTCCATTGTTGAAAATACCAACTCCACGCAACATAAAACAATGAAATGCAAGACGAGAAGGAAACAATCTCATTTAACAGGGAAAACAAGTACGAACACACATATCTAACCCAACAATGGTTAAGACAATTGTACAAATGTTTTGTTATCAAGCTGAAGAGATCCACATATTCGTGATTGATGACAAGGGTTAAAAATGATGCCCCGAGAAAGGATACATGCACAGGGGAAATGATAATGGACAATGGGTCCAACTAAAAAGCATTGTGTGCAACGAAATAACACCAAGAAACAAATGGGCCCCAAAGTATAGTTGAAGTAAGCAGCTAGCTTTGTGAATGGTTGTGAATATGACGATCCACGAGTCATAATAATCAGGAAAGATATGAAATAAACCAGTAGGATATGGAGAAAATACCATGCACAAGACACAAGTTTCAGCTATAACAAGCAAGTTACCATTTTTGTAGGTTTTTTTACTTTTTAGGATTTTGTGAAAAAATTTGTCCTATTTTTGGATTTTTGATATATATATTGTATTATTGGTTTTCTATTTTCTAAAATACGGTGAACAGTAGAAGAAAATAGAAGAAATAGAATCAAGGGCCTAGGAACAACAGAAATGTGCCCTAGGTGGAAGAAAGAAGAAACAAGCGATAAATAATGTCCTTGTGTAGCGGAAAAATTAATAAAATAATTATTTTTCAAAAAATAATTATTAACAAGAGTGAATAAGAAGAAAAATCACCTAGAAGAAATAAAATTTCCGTAGGGGGAAGAAAAGGGTATTTGACAGCAAAAAATGCCCCAATATGGTGAAAAAATAAGAGAAAAATAATTATTTAATAAAAATAATTATTCCATAGTGAACAGAGGAGAAAACGGGTTCAAAACAGGCCTCCAGGCCTTCATGGCAGTGAAAAACAAGTTAATATACCCCACCTAGGGGGGTAAAATCATTGCGACCAGTTCATTTTAACTGAGCACTATTGAATTTTTTATTGTGAGGCTCTGATAGTGATAAGAGGACAATGGTGATTGCACGAGACTAAGTGAGGCGAGTAGACGCAGTCTAAGGGTACCAGCGGCACGCAGACAATGGCCCCTTCATGAGTATCGAAACTTTGCTCATAAATTTTTGTCATTAATGCCCCAAATTTAGTAATTAGGGCTAGGAAGTTGTGTTGAGTGTGCATGCATGCAGGCACAGGTGTCGAGTCAGGGGCACAAACGTCTCTTTGGGGGTGCATGCACTGCAACACACACACGTGCATGAGTTGCACACACACTACACATGTGCACGCATGTACACACACACCAAGAAAGGGAGTGCACACACAAAAAGTGGGGTGCACACACAAAAGAAGGGCGCACACATGTGGGGGGACACGCATGTAAGTGCAGGCACTAGAAATGATGGCGCAAGCACCAAATATGTGGCGCACATGCCTAAAAGGGGGCACAGGCACCTAGATGAGGGCACAAGTGCCAGAAGACAAACGTGCGCATGCGCACATGCCAAAAAGGAGGTGCACATGCCCAAAAGGGTGTGCAGGCATCCCAAGCTGACGGAGGATAGACAGAAAAATGCCAAAAAGATGACACTTAGAAGAAATTTTAGGATTTTTGGGTTAACCCTAAAATGATAGATAGATTTTTAGAAGAAATGTTAGTAACTGACGAGTGATTTGATATTTTACAGAGACGGTTGCTAGTATTGCAGACGCGGAAGCGCCACTCCTGGATAGTGGAGTTAGAGGGGAGCATGTGTCGACGAGACCGGTGAGCCATGGCTATACTTCTCAAGGTGGTGGGGCTAGGCCCCGTGGCTCGGATGCCTTCTATTACACTAGACCATGGCCTACTGATTGCGCTAGCCGAGCGATGGCATAGCGAGAGCCAGTGCTTTAGATTACCTATAGGGGAGATGACTGTGACCCTGGAGGATGTATGGCAGATTCTCCACGTGCCGATCATGGGCACCTTGATTGAGTATAGCTCTGATGTAGGGCTGATTAGAGCAACATGCAGTGATCTCCTTGATATAGATGACATACTGCATGACAGTATGAGAATAGCCCTACACGAGTGTATTTCTGACCCTATACTACATCGGGGGCCTCTTTACATTGTCTCTTATCAGTGGGTTTTTACTCACTGATTATACAGGGACGTCATTCTCGAGAAGGTTATTACCACTGGTACATGAAATTTTTAGTGGCGAGTGATACTATTGGGGACAGTGTATACTGGCCCACTTATACTGGGATCTGTACACTTGATTACTTACCATGGTCAGAAGACCATGGGGCTAGCTTCTTTTCTACAGATATGGTCATGGGACCACATTGCGATTGGATGCCCTATGGGAACTTTGCATGTGCAAGACCCAGAGGATCCATCTTACAAGGCATGGGTATCAGTAGGTGGCGATGCACAAGGCCACCTAGGAAGCCTATTCAGATATAGGAGAGAGTTTGATGAGCTTCCTGAGATTGATATTATATGGCGACCTTACCAACATATCCAGTGGCCATAGGATGCCACAGAGCTCAGTGTGTGCTCAGTAGAGCACTTTATCATCGGCAATCAAAACTACATTATAGAGTTGTATCGAGTTGAACAGGTGCCAGCAGCATCTTGGCATAGTACAGGGGGTCCCACAGCTAGATCTGGTATGCCCACATAGATTCAGAGAGGCATACTATGGGGCCTTGCATATAGGTGGCCTGAGCTAGGGTGAGTTTTTCACAGGTGGTCCCACCGGCATGGGACCCAACACTACAGGTGCGCGACCTAGTGATGATAGCAGATTATGTGGTTTGGTATGCCACTATGTTACCCTGGTGTCTCACAATCCCGGAGAAGGCCTGGGTAGCAGGCACTCGTCCACTCATAGAGATCTGGCATAGTTCAAAGCATAGAGAGAGAGCAATGGGTCTAGATCCAGAGGATCATTTTGATGGCCTACCACATGATGAGTAGGGTGCCCCACAGGCACAGGGATCGAGGCCATAGGGCTCAGTAAATATACTAGCGTAGATTCCCAGAGTGAGGGTCCTAGAGCAGGGCCAGTCATCGAGAGCACCCTCGGGACCAGTCCTGGTGGTACAACCAGTGACATAGATAGCCACATTACACCAGCAACTACAGTAGGCTTTAGCTGAGAGAGACATGGCTAGAGCATAGAGAGATGAGGCCCAAGGCTGGTGTGTTACAACGACAGCTGAGCGCAATCAGGCATGACCCAGATTGTGACATTGTTATCAGAGTGAGACTAGGCTCGGACCCATGATGGCCCAGGAGGTGACAGTGTTGTGCTTTTTCAGCAGATTTGACAGATGGCTGCTCAGATGGCCCAGGTTATAGGCTTACACCAGTAGACATAGGCCCAGCTACAGCCTGTGATACTAGAGCGAGACAAGCTCAGGGCAGAGTGAGTAGTGGGCCAGGCCAAGTTGGCTTGAGCCACAACAGAGATAGTATCCTACCGACGCATGGATGGCACCGCAGTGACCACCCAGACACATAGAGATTTGGCCATAGCAGAGGGCAGGGCTTCATACTACAGATATTTATATTTTGAGGCAGTGCCTCTTGAGCGACTGGCATCGTCTTACAGCTAGTAGTCCAACAGAGGGACTAGATCAGAGAGGCCTCAAGCCTCAGTGGAGCAGCCACATCCAGAGAGAGTTGGCGATGCTCATGCCATGCGACCTCCATGAGACAGGCTAGCCACACCTTCAGAGGGCTCGAGTCAGCCCTGATTTTTTTATATATCCACGTACGCCTCTTTGTGAAGGCTATGAGTAGATTGTGCTCCATGTATATTCATTTTGTATTTGTACAACAGTTTTGACACATGCCTCTGATGAAGGATTTTATTCTGTTATAGATGTATCACTTTTGTATGCCTCAGATGAAGGCATTTTTGATATAGAGCAGTTTTTGATACATGCCTCTGATGAAGGCTTTTATTCCTTTGCTACATGTACCATTTTTTTTGTATGCCTCAGATGAAGGCTTTTATGATGTATTGCCATGATGTATACCATTTTTGATACAGATATACCACACATGTATGATTTGGACATTTGTGACATGACATATGTGTATATGAGATGGACATTTGTTTATTATTTCTCATGGATAGATAGATGTGTTTATGATGTTAGCTGATTTGATTTGACATGTATATGTATCGATGATCTTGTTGATGTATCACATGTGTTTTTATTTCTAGATGATGTGATCTTGTAGAATATATCAAATGTGTTTTGTTTATGAGATGTTTCATACTTAGTGGATGGGATGATATGATGATAAGGGTGTGGGGGGGGGGGGGGGGGTAGATTTTGATATTTGCAATCCCTCTTGCCCCCATTTGATGATACGATATGTGATGATTAGCTTAACATTCATGTATGATGTATACTTAGCTTTTTCTTGATATATGATGTATAGATGATGTTAGATGTGATGATATGATGGTAATGTGATGTTGTGATAACAAAAATAATGCACATGCAATAAACACAATCAAATGCTAACAAATAACACAATGAATTAACATAATAATGCACCATGATTCACTAGCATGCAAAAAATGCACCTCAATATGCACAAGCAAGAATAAATCTAATCTAAGCAAGAAAAGATGAATTCTAAGAAAGTATGCACCAAGCAACAAACAACCCAAAAGCAAAAACATGAAGCAACTATACAAACGAACAAGCAAAGCAAGAAATAAGACAATGCAAGTAAAATGTAAGTAAATGTTGTTGTAAGTTTGTTTTTATGCAACAATTTTCTATTGTTTTTTGAAATGTGTTTTTGAAACAATTTTCTATTGTTTAGGTTTATTCAAACAATTTTCTATTGTGTTTTTTTCAATATATTGTTTTTGTGTTTTTTACTTTTTTGAATGTTTTTGCAAGTTTTTGAGAAACAATTTTCTATTGTTTTTGTGGTTTTCTAATGGTTTCCAGAGTTATGCACGGGTAACCAAGAAAGCGTGGATGCTCCCACCATTAGATGGGGAATGTACAAGGGCATAAGCCATGTGCTTATGAACAAGAAGGTGAAGTCGTTGGATTGCCCCTAGCGTAAGATGGGAAATAGTAAAAGACCATGTCCCTCACAGACGAATAAAAGAAGACAAATCTGGATCAAGGCCTAACAAGATGGGGCTCACAGGGAATCTCGAAGGTAGAACTAGGGCTAGGCCAAGTAAAACTACCCTCCAGATGCAAGATGCTTGTGAACAACGAATCCTCCCAAGGTGCCAAAAACTAGTTTTCACCCAAGGACTTATCTAAAGTGCCACAATTGCATGGTTTTCACTTGTGGATGACCTGTTTTCTCTTTTTCTTTTTCTCTTTCTTTTTCGATTTTTTTGTATTTTTGATCATTTTACCATGTTTTTTAGTTTTTCTTTTCTTTTTTAATTTATGCGCCATGTTTAAGCATAGAACCACTTAAGATGCATGGTGTCATGGGCTCATGGAGCTCATCACCATTGGGGTGAGCAAGTTTGTATGCCCCTGTGCCATACTTGGCCATAATAACATAGGGTCCTAACCAATGTGGTTTGAACTTTCCTTTCTTTTCTCATTCCACTCTTGTGTTGAACTGATTCTCCTTCATGACTAAATCACCAACCTCAAACTGACGAGGTATGATTCTCTTGTTGTAGTTTCTGGAGACTTTGTTCTGATACACTTTAAGGTGATTAAGAGTGTGAATGCGCTTCTCATCTAGGAGCTCTAATTTAGCTAGTCTTGCTACCCGGTAATCCTCATCTTTATCCAAATAGTCCCTAAGAGAGATTCTCAGGGAAGGAAGTTCAATTTCTAATGGGATGATGGATTCTATCCCAAATACTAGAGAATATGGTGTCACACCCGTAGGAGTGCGAATGGAGGTTCTGTAAGCCTCAAGGGCTGGGTGGATTTGCAAGTGCCAATTATGACCTATTTTGCTGACCATCTTCTCCATTATTCTCACCAAAGTCTTGTTTGTGGCTTCGGCCTGTCCATTACCTTGGGGGTAATATGGTGTGGACCATTTTAACCTAATTTGGAAATGCTGACAAAGACCTTTTACAGTCTTATTCTTAAATGATTTTCCATTATCTGTAACGATGGCTACATGAATGCCATATCGACAAATGATATGATTCATGATAAATTTGGAAATCTGGGCTCCTGTTACATAGGTTAAAGGAACATCCTCCACCCACTTTGTAAAGTATTTTGTAGCCGTGATGATGTGTGTATGAACAATCAGATGAGGTAGGGTAAGTTTCCCTATCAAGTCAAGTCCCCACTTAGAGAATGGCCATGGGGTCAGTGATAGGTTGCAATGGTTGTGATGGAGCATGGATGAAGTTTCCATACTTCTGGCAAGAGTACACACTTCCTGACATAATTGCAACAATCGGTTTCCATGGTAGGCCAATAGTAGCCTACTCTTAACAATTTCTTGGCCAAAACCATTCCATTTGTATGTGCTCCACACACCCCTTCATGTACTTATTTGATTTCTTGGATCAACTCCATTATATCAAGACAACATAATAGATTCCCATCATAGCCATGATGATAAAGTGTACCTCCTAAAAGGGTATAATGGTATATTTGGTGAATCGGGCTTTATTTTTCATAACAGGAGATATCGAGAGGAAATGTGTTGTCCTTGAGATAGGTAAAAGATGGGTTCGTACCATGGGGAATTAGGACCAACAAACATCACAAGCCAGAACAAGATTCTGGACATGTCATACGCGGGCTGGCACAAATTTTCTACAAAGAATGGCATGTCATTATTCCCTGGTGGAATACAAAGCATAGAACCCACTGTCGCCATAGCATCTGATCTGATCTGTTCTGCGCTCTTGGGATTTGTTCAAAGGTAATGCACACAAAGTACTCCTTTAGAGTTTCTACTAGCTTTTTGTAAGGTATGAGCTTGTCATCCTTAACCTTGTATTCATCATTAACCTGTTTGATAATTAACTGAGAATCACCCACAACCTTGACATGATGAATGTTCCACTTGATAGCTAGCTTCATCCCTACAATAAGTGCCTCATACTCTGTAATATTGTTTGTGCAAGGAAAGCCTAGGTGAAAATCCTATGGTATAGGGTCACCAAAAGGAGTAATAAGGACTACCCCTGCACCTGAACCATGAAAAGTAAAGGACCCATCAAAATGTATCTGCCACATGATAGATTCTTCAATGTAGAGCAAGGAGGCATCTGGAAGATCTAGATTCAAAGGTTCAGTGCCTTGCAAAGGTGCTTCTGCTAGTTGGTCAGCAAGTACTTGTCCTTTAACTGACTTCTGATGCATAAATTCTATGTCAAACTCACTTATTAGAATGATCCAATTAGCCATTCTACCCATGAGGGCGGGTTTAGATAGTAAGTACTTGAGTGGGTCAACTTTGGATATTAGCTTGGTTTTGGTATTCAATAGATAATGGTGAAGTTTTTGAAAAGTAAAAACAACAGCCAAGCAAGCTTTTTCAATTTGAGGATAGTTGAGCTCATAGGCGATGAGAGTGTGACTGAGATAATACACCACTTTTTCCTTATGACCAAGGTCGTATTGGGCAAGCAACGCACCAATAGAAAATTGCATAGCAGAGATATAGAGCAAGAGTGGTTCTCCAGGAGTTAGAGGCATGAGGACAGGTGGATTAGCCAAGTATTGTTTAAGCAAAGCAAAGGCTTGTTGTTGCTCTACGGTCCCCAAATGAAGGTGACATCCTTTTTAAGTAAGTGGGTGAATGAGTGGCACTTATCTACAAGCTGGGAGATGAAGCGGTGAATAGCCTAGATTTTCCCCTGTAAGCTGCACAGTTGCTTAATGATCTTAGGTGGAGGCATTTTAGTAATAGAAGACACTTTAGCAATGTCTACCTCAATTTCTCTTCTTGATACAATGAAGCCCAACATAGTTTTCCTGATAGCACGCCGAATACACACTTCTTTGGATTTAACTTGACCTTGTACTCTCGTAGGCGCTCAAAGATACGCCGCAAAATGATAGGGTGATCCTCTCTTGTCTTAGACTTTCTGAGGATGTCATCCACATAGTCCTCCATGATATCATGAATCATATCATGAAAAATTACTGTCATTGCCCGCTGATAAGTAGCTCCTACATTTTTGAGACCAAATGGCATCACCTGATAACAGAAGGTACCCCAAGGAGTCGTGAAAGTCCATTTTGTGCTGATCTTCCTTCAACTATCTTGATTTGGTTGTATCCTGAAAAATCCATCCATGAGAGATAACATCTCATACCTTGTTGTTGAATCGAAAATCATGTCAATATTTGGTAGTGGAAAATCATCTTTAGGGAAAGCCTTATTAATGTCTCTAAAATCCATGTAAATTCAGATACTGATAGGATTTTTCTAGACAGGGATGATGTTTGATATCCATTCAGAATAATCAATAGGCCAGATGAATCCTACCGCAAGTAATCTTTCTAATTCCTCTTTAACCAGTAAGGCTACCCTTGGGTGCATCTTTCTGAGCTTCTGTTTGATAGGCTTAGCGTCTGCATGCACAACTAGGTTGTGCACAACCAAAGTTGGATCTAAGCCTGACATGTCTTTGTAAGACCATGCGAACACATCTATAAACTCTCGTAAAAGCATAGTGAATGTCTTCTATTCTCTAGCTGAGAGTGATGCTCCCAATTTTACTATCTTGGGGTCTTCTTCTATACCAATATTCACATCAATGGTTTCCTCAACTAGTAATTTGGATAAGTCCTCCATATGTGTAGGATCGGGAGGAAGGTTGAGATCTTTGTCCAAGGATGTCTCCACAAGATTTTCATCCTTGGCATGGTCACTTTGTTTGTCCTTTGATTTTTTTACTTGTTTGTCAGCCAGTGCCTCAAAGAGGTTTTCACTGTGTGACTTGGACTTTGATTTTTGCCGAGGCTTTACGTTGGAAATTTTTCCCTCACTTTTCTTTAAGTTTTTGTTGACCACGAAGCTCAGCCTCCTCACCAAAGTAGGCACAGGTATCCAAGTCAATAAAGAAACCCTTCTTATGGTCTCCAATGGGAATTATATCCCGAATGCCCATGAACTCTGCAATAGCTTCGTCATTCTCAAATAAATCTAGCGACATGTGACATTTTTGGTCCCATTCAACAAGGGAAGGGTAAACAAGGTCAAGGGTTGGTTCCGTAGGGGTTATGGTTAGGACAACATTGTTCATGAATAGGTTTGTGGAGGCAAGATCCTCATATTGGCTACAATGGGAATCTGTATCACTGTCTAGATAGTCAGAGCTATCCTCACATTCAGAACAAGTAGCGTCTTGATCATTGGGGTGTGCTCCATAAGGGTGAATCCCAATGCCATATCTTTTTGTTTTGAAATGCGGAAGAGGCACTGGCTCTCTCTGTCCTTGTTCATTTCTTCCACATCCTAGGCCCTTGTAGCCCATGGAGTACATCATTTTACTAGATTTCTTCGTATTCAGGGGTTTGATAACAGGATGGCTGAGTATCCTCTGGGACCCAAGTTGTAGGTGGATCTAACAATTTTTCCTCAGCCAACAAGCCTCCAGGTAAGAATGACCCAATAGTGTGTTCATTTCTAGGTCTTCTGAAGTGATAGTTGGGTCGACCTCTAGTCTTGGGTGACAATGAGAGGTCTGAAACCAAGAGCGCTTGTTGTACATTGTATTCCCTGTAGCCATATTCAAGGATTTTCATCTCCCATGAATCAAAAGGAGATGTTGATGTAGATGCACCATGGGCGCAAGAACTGAGAGAATCTGAATCTATCTAGGATTCCATGGCCTCAGATTGGAGAGGGACAACTATATCGGTGGAGGGACATGCATATGTGCCCTTTCGTGTAAAGCTATTGAGAGCTCTATAGTGAGTGAAGGGCTCTGAATCTCCTTGTATTGTAATGGTGTGTCCCTCATGCTTCAATTTAATGCACTGATGAAACGTCGATGGCACATCCTGCATGGCATGAATCCATGGTCAGCCTAGAAGCATATTATACGGAAGTTCCAAGTCCAGGACATGAAACTTTTTTTGATGGCAAGTGGGACCCACCTCCATGGGCAACGTGATTGTGCCCACTGAATCCCTTTCCACGTTGTCGTATGTGGTGATAGTGATGATATTGGACTCAAGATCTACCTCAGTATGTCCTAATTTTTTAACGAACTTGAGTGTGTACAGATGTTCAACCTTGATCCGTTATCCACAAGTACCCGTTTGATCTTCCTTCGGGTAACAACTACCTCAATATATAAAGGAAGATTATGTGTTGGATTCTTAGTAGGGATCTTCCTATGGTTGAAGGCAATATGTTCATTTGGTATGATGTTTGTGACTGCGGCTTGCAGATGTGTAGGATCGACCTCTAATGGCACTCCTCGACCCCTGAAGAGTTTGGTATAGAATGTCTTTGTGTACATTGGATATCTTAAGAAGATCTAAGATTGAAATCTTAGCAGACGTCTTCTCAAGTTGCTCTAAGAGGTTATATTTACCAGTTTGTGGGGTTGACGAAGAAGGTTCTGGAATCACGAGGCGGGCACGCCTTGTTACCGTGGCACAGTCCTTTCCCTTGATTCGGATGGTGTTGACATGGTCAGTAGGAGAGTGAATACATCCAATAAGTGAATCATAATGATTGTTGTCTTTTTTTGTGTACAAGTAATTCACTACTTTATAACCTTGGGATGACTCTCCCTGATCTAATTTTGACTTTTCTTATTTATCATGGTTGGGGAATGGCTCTTTATATATCCCCATTTTCTCATTAGGTGTCTACGTTTTTCCTGGGTTGTCCACCTCTATCTCCCCATTGTCAATGAGGTCTTGGATATAATGATGGAGTTGCAGACATTTTTCTGTCTTATGCCCCTTAACATGATGCATTTCACAATATTCATGCTCCTTGTACCATGAAGGTTTTGGAGCATTTTCATCAAATGGTTGTGTCGTAGGATATGTCATCATGTGGGCCACATCCAATTGTTTTAGTATAACTGACAAAGGTTCATTAAGAGAGGTGAATGTCTTTCACTTTGGTGGTGGTTGAATTGGTCCTTTGGTCAGTTTAAAAGGTTGACCAGTTTGGACCATTTGTACACGTTTGGAATCAGTGATCCCATCTCCCACCACATTTTTGTTTTTGTTAAAGACCTTCGGCTTCTCCATGGATTTAACATTTTGATTATCTCTAGATTGAGTTTTGAGAGTTCCTTTGGCAATGAGAGCTTTCTCTATCTGAACCCCTTTTTCGATGACCTCCTCAAAAGTGTGAACACAATGCATTTGGAGGTGGAAGGCTATGTCTGGGTTTAGGTTGGGAACGAAAATACTAACCAGCTATTTTTCAGGGAAAGCACAAGGGAAGCGGCTAGCTATCCCTCTCCACCATTGGAGGAAGCTGGAAAAAGTCTCATTAGGGCGTTGTTTGGCACCACATAAATCTGCCATGGTGACATCACTCTCTATGTTGTATGAGAAGTGATGCACAAACCTTTCTACCAATTCTGGCCAAGTGAAAATTGATCCCCGAGGTAAACGTGTGAACCACTCCAAGGCTTGACCTTTGAGACTCTTGGGAAAAATTCTGATGAGATAAATGTCACTATAAGACACCTCTTGACATGCCATATAGAAATATTTGACATGATCCCGTGGATCTCCCTTCCCTTTATATTTGTCAAATTTTGGCATATCAAATTTCTTAGGAAAGGGTTGAAGGGTCATAGTCTTGTCAAAAGGATAGGGGCATAATTCTTTGTATTGATACTTTCTAATGCTCCCTATATTTCTCTCTTGTAGGCTTGCGAGTGTCACTTTCATAGATTGTACCTCTTGTGTGAGCAATTGTTCTCTAGTGGGAGAAGCGGGGATATATACGTGATGATACCCTGTATCATCTTCTTCTTGGTTTTCTCTATGGAGTTCATTGATCTTAACCTTAGGCCTTGACTTTTGAACATTTTTTCTTGCTTCCTTTTGTACATGGGAGGTTAGCAAAGCTAATTGTTGGCTTAGGTTACTAATCTGTTGTTGAATTGTGGTTTCTTCTTCTAAAGGTTCCTCCTCTTCCTCACATTGTGGAGGTTCTTCACCATTTTCATGTCCTGTCTTGTTTCTACGTGGCACTTTGATAAAGGGTATTCTATGTCCCACCACTTTATCATTTCCTGTGTTGGAGGTAGAAGCATGTCCATGCATCAAAATATCCTCCATATTGATAAGGGGTCATTCTTCCTCAGTAGCGTTATTCACAGGTGGGATTGTTTCATTTTCAGTGGGCAATTTGGCCCCTAATTCTATGACCCGTGCTAGCACTCTATCCTTATTTCTGAAAAGAAACTCGTCTAATAAAGGAGGGATCAAAATCAAATTCTACTTGTGGGGATTCTAATTCATTACCACTATGATCGACCATATCTTCTATCTCTTTTTCCACAGAAAATAGAGGCCCTAGATCATGTCCAATAAAGGGGTTTGACCCTTTTCTGTTAGAGGCTTCCCAAGCTTGCGCTTGTTGTTCCTCATATGTTTGTTTCTTGAGTCCTAATCATGTTTTAGGAGCCATGTTTTTGTGATAGTTTCACTAAGGTAAGTTGTAAATGTGTTCAAAACTTTGTGACCACACCTAAGTGAAATGCAAGATAAATTGTCAAGAATATGAATGAATAACAATGTGAGAATACCAATGTGATAGAGTGATAAATCACCAGTGACACAAATGTTTGGTATCTAAACCTATCAAATGAAATACCTCCTAGACTACGTCTCAAAAAAGTAGTTTAGTGTCGCAAGATAATTAACAAGATGTTCTCACTTATGCCAAGTTCAAGAGAATGAACAAAATGTAAGTAAATACAAAAAGTCAATGTGACCTCCTAACAAGATATACTAGGAGCGAGCTCAAATTCGATTAAGACCTATATCTCAAAAAGTGCCAATTATAATTCGTGAGTGACACAACAATATCACCAAGATATGTTAACCAAACTTTGCGAGAAAGTAAGGTATTGATATCAAGATGTTATTGATATAACAATGCACAAATGGTAACACCTAGCACTCTTCAAAATCGAGGTAATAATAGAATTGAACTAAAGAGCTCAAAGTATAGCTAGGAATAGTTAAAATGTGTGCAACATAACCTTACAATATAGATATTTATGTCAAGTTTACAAGAAACAAGACGTAAATATCAAAATTGTAGTGATACGATACAAACAAGCTAACCCTTCTAAGGAAGTTCAAGATGATGAACCACGCCTAACTACAATGAAAATCTTGACATGGGTATCAAGATCACAATGGCCACCAATGATATGAATACGTCTCCGTGCACTTTAGATGTTTAACTTACCCAGCCGCAAACATGGATGGGTGTAAATGGACAAAAAAGTGGTAGAAACAATCGATTGGTAACACAAAGGTAGTCACCCTCCTTCTGATCAACAAAGTGTCAAAATAATGTGAAGGAAGAAAATAAAAAATGGGATGAAAAATGTTGGCTTCACTTCGGTAGAGTTTCACCTCGCCCTAAGGCAAGTAAAAACTAAGCGAAAGTAACGCATCACACGTTTCGCAATAAAAATATGGTTCACAACTCAACACTATTTTAGAATGGTCAAAGTGGGCTCCTAGCCAAAGTATATTTTCCTAGGTGGTTCTCTCATCCTAGGTGTTACAAAGCTTATCCACGAGCGGGATGATTTACCCAAATAGTCTTGACTATCTTGGGAGTATCTCAACTTTTCCCCCTTCAAGCACAGTGGGCAATAAATGCATCCATCGTGTACTTAAAAGGGTTGCATAGGGACAACTTGTAACTCTATCTCACAAAGGAATCACTAGTCAGATAGGTAGTGCGGAGCACTTCTCATTTCATCCACAAGGTTCCCTCTTGTGTGGACTACTTTGGGGTTCCTGGAACCACCCCCATTGTTGTAGCTTAAGGCGTTATGCCAAAGGGGTTATGTTCTAGTTGAGTGGAGAGGGACGTACCCTTTTCTGAAACCTGCAATACAGTGTTTTGAATATGTTGTTTATTTTATCTTGTTTAATTAGGTGTGGTTTGCTTGAACACCATTTGGCAACCTATATAACAACTGTATTAGTAGTTTTTGACTTTGTTTTGATTCCTCCATTCTTTGACAAGCGATGGCATTTTGGTCCTATATGATGATTTTTAGTAGTTTTCCATCAAAAGAGAAGACACCATTTTTGATTCTCCAGATCATCCAAGGACGCAAGAGAAGAGCATACGTGATGTTTCCAAAATCCAAAAAGATATCAAATGGAAAAACACTTTAATTCAACTATGCCAAGTTAACCAATTCCAACTCAAATATTCCTAACAACCTCAAAGCATCAAAAGGACTTAAGAATCATTTATGATTCCCAAGATTTCCCCAAGGGACATGAGGGAAGAGCATACATGATCTTATTCCTATAAGTAAACAATGCAAAGCTTATCTAATCAAGTAAAAACATGTAAAAATAGCCTGCAAAGACAAGTATGTGATTAGATAAAACCTGCAAGAATGTTAGAACCTCAACACATTAATTTCAAGAAAACAAAAGGACACCTGTGCCCCTATTTTGGCGTCTACGTGCGGGTTAGGGTGTATATGCCACTCTATGTTTTTCTGATTTACAGTGCACCTGCGCCACCCGAGAGGCATGTGTGCCACCAAAAAGAACATGTGCACGCTACTCTGTGTATTTTTGGCTTACCATGCTCCTGTGCCACCAGAGAGGCGTGTGCACCACAAAAATAATGTATGCACTACCTTCAATAAAAATAGGTGGAAATTCAGGACAAGAATGCTTACGCTATCACGTGTGCACCACTAGAAAAGTGTGTGCCACCACCGTTGTAAAATAGTCCCAGATTCCGACAGAATGCATGCACCCACCAGAAATGTGTCTGTGCCACTAAAACAACGTGTGCGTGCTCTATGTTAGGGTGTACGCACTGATCTGACAGAGTTTTAAAATGTAGTGAAGGTACAGTACGAAATGACATTCTGTGCCCAGGTTAGTGCATCTGTGTGCTAGTTAGGGTATGTGCGCCGGGATTAGTGCGTATGCGCTAGGGTTGATAAACATAGAACCAGGTTTTGACAGTGTGCACTTGTGCCACCTGAGAGGTGCCTGCGCCACCAAAAACGTGCCTGCGCTCCTAAAAATGTGCCCGCACCACACCTATAACCAAAATATGGCAAAAAACACAAGAAAGCTCACAATATCTCAAATTTTGACAAGTTAGTTTTAAAATGGCAACAACCCATTAAAATGATGGCTATGAACAAGAACTTACACATATAAAATTAGTAAAAATTCCAAGAAAATGGACATTAATTACTACATGTGCATATCAAAAGTTAGCCAAAACAATGAAACTTAAACTAAAATGCCATGGGACTAGGTGTCCCACCGGGCGTGCCAAATGTGTGCATGTGTTGTTTTTAAACTAATGCTAAATATGAGTAAAGACTAACACCTAATAGCCTTAATTAGCAAGAGTTAAACAACATACTAAGCACCATCATGATAAGAATTAAACAAGGGTTAGATGCTAACATTCATCAATACAAAACTTTGAAACTAACAATGTTAAACATCTAAAATCCTCTATTCTCTAACAACATATAAATGAAGGGACCTAAGTAGGCTCCATGGCTATCAAAAATGGTTGTCTTTAGTGTTCCAAGAACCTAGGAATGAGGGCTTGTCAAAGTTGGGCTACAAGACCCTTTTGACACCTCCCATATGACCTAAGCACTTAGGAAAGAGGCTTAACTCTTCAAGATGATGAACTCTCAAGAAAACAAAAGGCAAGCTCTTAGTCTATTTTTCTATATGCTTTACATTTGCTTTCTCAAAGAGTTTAGGTGTAGGTATAAAGGTAGAAGGAGGGCTCCTTATATAGCCCAATGGATAAAGGAAACACTTCATCCCTTTGCATGTGGGATAAAGGTACAACATGATTAGGAATGGATAAGGTTGCTTTATAAAAGGTAACCTTACTTTAGAAGGGTTTAATTTATACTTAGCAAGTCATGGGAGTTGGGGGGTGCTTTAATTAATCAAAAGTGATTAACTAATAGGTAGATGTAAGCTTATAGAAGCTAATTAGAGGAATATTAGTACGATTTAGGCTATTAGAAGGGGATTAAATCAATTAAATATTGATTTATTGGTTAAATGGAAGGGAAATCTAATTAATTAATAATAATTAATTAGTCTAGATAGAAGGGGTGATTAATTAACAGAAGGTCGTTAATTAGGTTGTTAGTTGGATAGGTGACTTAATCAATTAGCGTATTGTAATTAATTAACGACAATAAGAGGGAATATGAGCACTTTTGACGATATGTCGTCGATTTGTGAGAAAGGAGATAATTAACGCAATTTAAGTATTTAAATTGCTTAGGCGTAATTATGGGTTTACAATTGCAAAATATCTAAGTAAACAACTATGTGATAAATATTTTTTCCCATCTAAAGTGAAATGCAATATATTTTTAAGGAGGGTGTATATATCCACACTCTCAATGAATATTCCATGTTTTAATGCTATGTGACTTAGCCAAGTCTATGGAGCCCATGAGAGGAAGCAACAATGAAAAATTCTTGAGCATGTTATTTGGTTGCCTCTTTAAAATTGTTAGTGAATGCATAACATAATGAAGAATGACATGGTACAAGGAGAAAAACAACGAACAATACCTATATTAATAGCTACGTGACAATTGCTAAAGGGATGTTACAACTTTAAATACCCGAAAGTAGGTCATTTCTACTTGGTGAATCGCAAAAAAATATAGAATCTCCACAACTCACTTTAAGTACACTTGAAGATACAAATAACATTCTATACACAATATTATGCATAACATATAACCACATATATGCTACTAGTAACAATCGTACGTGAAATGTACGATGGAAACGCCGAAGGGTGTATATTGAGGAATTCAAACTGGAGGGAGAGAAAAAATGGGAGAGGAAGAGGGATTAAGAGAAGGGGTTGGATGGTGGAGAAGTGCAAGGGAGAAGAAAGTGGGTTTGGGGACAAATGTGAAAGTAGACCCTAAATAGCCACATGACAATAATGGCTAGCGAATGAAGGAGAAAATTCTTGTTCTCTAAGAAGTTAGGGGAACTGTTTCCTGCTCGATATATCATAATGTAAGGAGAGGTCTAAAATTAGTGTTGAAGAGAAAAATAGGTTACAATTATAACTTGTTGTAAAACTTGGCAGGTCCCCTTTTTTGAAGCAATTGCAAGGAATTAGGGAATTCAAAAATAATCATGAACAATTGAACGTACCAAGCAAATGGTCACAAGAGAGAAATTATGTATGGAATGTAGTTTTTATTTTTTAATTTATTTTATTTTGGCTTCAAGGTCATCAACTGGATTACGTTTAATTTGGTAGATAAGAAAAATACATGAATGGAAAGTTGGAAACGAAATGATGGAAATTAAATACTTGCATACCTCGTACCTATTGCACACGACGGATAATTCTAACCCAACAAATTTCTACTATATGTACTCCACTTTATAGTTTTGAACTCAATTAAACTATTGACATGATACAATCTATGCTTAAATGGGCCAAAACAAATAAAGGGAGAATCCAAAAGTTTCCAAGTTTGCAATGTGACCGCAATGCTTGATTCTAGTAGAACATTATAACACTTGTTTCTAGTTATAAGCTTGAGTAACTGTAGGAAATAGTTCATGCAGGTATATGTATCGACAACAAATCCCTTCTAATGATTAGTCATATGAGTGAAATATCAATTACGGATTTTGATTGGACAACGTTAAGTTTTTTAAAATAGGTGAAGCCATGAATGGAAATAAAAAAGTAAATACGTTGGAACAAGATACTTGCAAGTTCCACATCGCCTGATCTTTTTTCTTTTTCTTTTTCTTTTTGTCATTTGGGTCATCCTTCGATCCTCTAGCTCACAAAAGGTTATAAAAATGGAGCACTTCAACTTGAAGAATATAATTTGGTTGATTGTTTTGAATATTATAATTCATTTAATTATTTTGAAGATTATAAGCTATCGATGAGATAACAAATTTCAATAATTGTAATGTATTGAATACATGGATATTGGTTGAGGATTGCATTTAAATTGATTTTTTATAAAATCATGTCATGTAATGAAAACCCATGAACATCGGTCCCCTCTGGTGGATGGACATATGAGTGAAAGGAAGATTTTATCCAATAGTGGCCTCATGGTGTCATATAGCCCCCTGATGGTACACAATATCAAAATTTATAAAATTTTCTTCATACCATTTCTGTAAGTGTCTGTAGCCATAAACAAAAGGAAAAATTATAAAATCCATAAGTGAACATTTTTATTTCAACTATAAACTCAAATTTTCAACAAAAACACCCATGGAAACAAATCGAGGTTCAACAATGCATATATTCAACTAAATGGAAAAAAAGGGCTTTAAGGGCGTTCAATATATTTATGGCCTGAGCATTATATAATCCAGCATTCAAAGCTCATATAGATCTATACAAGAAGCATACCCAAACAAGATGTAATGATAATACAAAAACAACGTCAAAGAGAATAAACCAAAAATATTCTATCTGCGGAATAAAAAACCCAACATCCTGTAGTGGCAAGAGTTAATCAAACTTGATCCCGGCTTCTACCAAGAAATTAAAGATAGGCGAGGGAGCGGCCTGATAGGAAATCACCTTTTTTGCTCCAAGTCTTCAATAAAATTAATACCTTCATTGTTGGCCCTAAATTTTTGTAGAATTATATTTGGCACACATTTTACTATTTGCATAGGAGTTTTAGATAGACGAATCTCTACCAAATTTGGTTGTTGTTGCACCAAAGTAGAATTTTGTCTGAGTCTGCACTAAATAATGAAATTCTTCGATGCAAAAATGATGATAATTATGCAAACTATGACTTTCTGTCACCAAGATTTGAACAAAAATTTGGCGGAGCCGCCAGTTCTACCTGAATTGGATTGCCCTTTTAGCGCATATTGTTGTGCTTTTGTGCCTTTGCTATTTGCGGAACAATAGGCTAGTTCGTTGGAATTGCCATTATGAGGCAAACGTTTAAGTGGAAGAATTTCTCCCATATTAAAGCAAAAATAATGCCAAAATAAGGCCTAAAAAAGACCAACGACATGCCTAAGCAACACAAAATCGCAATCGGACACGAAGTGTGCAATGTGAACGTTGAAGGGGCAGTGTAAGATGACATTGAATTGGAGGGGAAAGAACATAAAAAGGACAAAATATGTAACATGTGTGTATTTTGTCAACCATTCTATGGAGAAAAGGGATACGATAAAAGGGTCATTGGCAGCAATGAATTCAATGTACGGATCTCGTACGACACCCTAGAATATGACCCAGTAGGTTGACCTCTGCAGGACCCCCTAAAAGGATGACATGTGGAAGCCAGATAAGCCAAAAAGACAACTCTAGGTTTGAGTCAGTAAAAAAAATTTTGAATGGGGAGAGTGCAAGAAGCACGATCATGATCAAATAGCCGACATCACCCAGAGCCTTGTACTTAACGCGGAGGAAATGAATAGCGACGCAGAGCATGAATAGGCAAAGCCCTTTGGTCACATCAAATTACATTATTATTATGTCATCAATGTTTAGATGTTAATCTACATTGTAAACGTTCTTGTCCATTGTCAGAGGGGAGAAGCCTCAACCCAATTATTAACCCCCAACTGCTTGATTACCGATGTGGACGATGAGGATTTATTTCAATGACTTACGAACATGATCGAGTGGCGGATGTCGCATAGATCTTTGTACTTAGCACAAAGGAGATGAACAGTGGCGTTAAACACCTATAGGTAAAGCCATTCGATCAGATCAATTTAAAATATTATTATGTCATCGATGTTTGGATGTTAATCTATGTTGACGAAATTTTGGGATTGCAAAGCTAAGACACAATTTAATTTTTTTTTGGGTATTCGATATAGATATTCCTTATATTGGTAAGATTGTGGTTGAAAAAAATATCATATGAATCATATAGCTTTAAAAGTATGATATCTACTATTTGTTTCTCCATGTATTTAACACCTAAATAAAAGTTGATTGGGATAAATAAACCCATGTCAAACAAACCTACCAACCAAGTTAATCGCTCTTCAAAATCCAAAGCAAAGCATGGAGAGCAAGACATCCTAAACAACTTTGTAGGTCTATCATTTTCCCTACTTTCTTATGGGGACAATGAGGGTTTATTTCAATAATATACGAGCATGATTAAATGGCCGACATCGCTTAGAGCCCCGCACTTAGCATTAAGGGGATGAGTGACTACGTAGGGCACCTATAGGCAAAGCCCTTTGACCACATCAATTTAAATTATTACTATGTCATCAATATTCTAATGTTAATCTATTTTGGTCGAACAGTAGGGTTTGCAAAGTTAAGACACAATTTAAATTTATTTTTAAGAGCATTCGATATAGATATTCCTTAGATTGATAAGATTACGGTTGAAAATATATCATATAAATCATATAGCTTCAAAATAGCAAAGCCTATGAATCGGCCATGTGAAAATGTCTCGCTTATATAGTTTACCCATAATGCTAATGTTAATGAGAAAGAAAGTATTTCTATACTTCTATGTAATCGCCAAATTAAAAAATTAAATTAATTGCACATCTTTTTATTTGTTTTTATAGCAGTACTTAAAAACTCTATTTATATATCTAAATGCATACAAATAAATCAAACATATACGCAAAAAATGGAAACAGCACAAGTGCACATTATTTAGGAAAGCTAAAAAAGATACAGAAAAAGGTATTTACTATTAACGATTAAAGTGATGCGCACTTTAACGTGTCGTAGAAGCTAACTGATGGTGCACACATTGAAAATTTACCCCGATTTATTGCGTGGATTGTCCAGTCAGTGGAAGGACACATGGATGACCCATGATTCTATGTTATAATATTAATGTTATATAAACTATATATGATTATAAAAAACCGTCATATAAAATTATCGAAATAAATAATTAAATTTGTTCACAATATCGATGTACTACAGGGATCAAATTTTATTTTTTTAGCAGATTCTTTTCGCAAATGTTGACGGATTACAATGATGTTGATGCCACATGTGATTGCATGACTTGGAGACTGATCTTTGGCTTGGACATAGCTCCGAGATCTATCTCCTCTCCCATGGGTCGCTCTGCACCACCGCCATCTCCTTATTACCTTCTTTGATTAATTCGCGAACAATGAATTAAATATTCAAATGTCATGTCATTAAAATATCTAATTCTTCGACGAGTGCCACCTAACATATCCAATTTCTTAGAAGCTAGGATTACAGTTCGAAGGACTAAGTCTTCAGCAGATCAACGGTAGCATAGGGACGTCGACGATGTACGATTCAATGTGGGCCGTCGATGTTCTGCACCTGTCAGAGACCCCAAGGGTTTTCCCCATTGTAACAAATGCCTTCGGCATAATTATATTTTAATATTGTGTATTATATATTAAATATCTAACATTAATTAGAGATGATTTACATGTTTAATATAATGTAATAATATTTATGCTAATTTCTTATTATATATAACATTAACAAATTATATTATTCTTTTTGTATGTATTATTCATTTATTAAGTATATTATTTTATAATATAATTTATAAATTAAATAAAATATTATACTTATTAGTATTATATTAATAATACCATATATTATAACATCACTAATATATGTATATAAATTGATAATAAATTAATTATATAATTATTATTTAAACCCCATCTATATATACGTTTTGAATATAATATATTATTCAACACTCCCCTCTTCTTTTATATTTACAATTTTACATAAAAATGAATACTATATAATATAAAATGTAATAAATATTTAGTATAGTTTTATATGAAATAAAATAAAATAATTATACTATATTTCAATATTACATCTATTACATTCAATATATATTAATAGACATTAAAATATATAAAAATTAATTAAAAAAAATTATATATATAAATTATTATGTTGTTTGTAATATCTTAAATTATTTTAAAGATATTATTATTATTAACATGTGTATTATTGTTAAGAATAAGATATTTTAAAGATATTATTATTTTTAATATGTAAAATATATTAATCATAATCAAAATATATAGAAATCATTAAAAATGTATATATAAAAATTATTATGTTGCTAGTAATATCTTAAATTAGTCTTAAGATATTATTATTTTTAATATGTAATATATATTATGTATATCACTCATGTATTATATACATAATTTTTATATTAATAAATTATATTTTAATCTTTTGTATAATATATTTTACAATATTTATATTAATATCTTATTAATATTTATACCCGTGTATATATATTTAACTATATAGTTAATACTATGTACTAATACTATGTACACACACACACACACACACACACACACACACACAAAGCGTTAACTAAATATGTAACTAATGTCATATTCAATTTTACTTATAAATTAAGAAAAATATTATAAAATTATTTATAAATATATATTAAATATTTTTATATCAATAATTTTTAAATAAAATTATATTAAATTTAATAATATCTATAGAATATTAATATTTATATTACTTACATATTTATTATTATTATTATAAATAAATAAAATATTAGTTTTATTGATATACAATATTTATTAAAAAATATGATAACAAACTATTAAATTAGTTATTTGTTATCACTATTAAATATTTATGAAAAATAAATCTGACCATTTAAAAAGCTATATAATAAAAAATAGCTAAACAAGAAACACAAACCCCAAGGATGTTCATGGCCATCCAAGGATTTTGAAGGGCCTTTTCAGCACCTTCACAAGGAAAAAATACTCTTTATTAAAAAATATTATAGTTCAATGTCCAGTGATCATATTTACAATTCAAACTATAAATATAAGGCTACATTGCTACTTCAATGTCTGGGATAAACGAACATATTTGCAGGTGGTGAACCCAAAACCTATAAGGAATAACAAGCATAAAATTTATGTTGACAATAATAATATAGCCACACAATACATCTCTGCCTTTACCATTTTAGGAATGGAGAAAATATTGGGTTATATCTAAAGCAATTCATAATATATTAAATAAATAACTAAAATTAGTAATTTTTAACAACTTGAAGGGCTACATGTTTAGAAACATCAATTTCTACATGCATTTCAAGCTATTCACCTTTGGATTCGAATGCATTGTGACGATAAAAACCTAGGAACTCAAACATATTTCACAGAGTAAGCCCAAGTTTGCAATGCTATATAGAATGGAACTCTGAACCCTGTCATGCGGAAGATTCATTAGTATTGTTCTTTAAGCTCAGGTTTCTTGGAGTACAAATAAATAAGGTGTTAGAGAAAAGAGACACTTTACAACTTTTGTAAGGTCTTGGCATACCTGAATAGGAGCAATGCTTGTATTATAATCTCCAAAAAAGAAAAAAAATATGCAAACAAAGAGATTTTGCAGTACTCTGTTAAAGAAGGGAATACATTAGTGTGGCTTGTAAATTTCAGATATTTTAGGGCTCAGGCATCATCACTTGAGTATCAAATTCAGGAAGTTCAGTTTGCGGAAGAACAGACAAGGTGTTTGAGAAAGAACATATTTCATTGATTTGTTCTTGCAAAATCAGGCATACAAGGAGATACATTAGAACGGCTTTGAAATTATGGCTTCTTCAATGGAGTACACAACTCCTCGTGGGCCTTTGATAAGCTTAGAAAGTTTCAATGTAGTGTTCACTCTCTTTCATGGCAGAAAGAGTCTACCTGAAACAAATATTTCTGTCAGTACTATTTGTAAACTAAGACTTCTTCAAATGAATAACAAAATTCATGCAAAGTCTGTGATACATGGCATCCTTGAATGGAAAATATCATTAGAACAGTGCATCTTCTAGATTTTTTTAGTGGAGTCAATCTTCTACAACGAAAGTACGAAACAACTCATTATTTAAAAATCTTCATGCTGCTATAACAAAAGACTACACGATTTCAGAAACTTAATTTGCACTTTATAAACATAAATCGATGCATGTTTGTGAAATTTTACCAGTTACCTTAAAAAATTCAACTAATTAAAGATGAGGTTATTAATTTGAACCCGGATCTAAACCTTTGCTCAGGAAAAACCTAAACGTCAGGGGCATTCCTCAGGCAAGCAAAAAATAATGCAGAAACGGGGAATAATTACCTGAAGATCCAATCTGCTCTGCTCCTTGGCTGATCTGACATTATCTACTCCTCTCTTTGGTTGTCATGATACCTCCACAAATATTAAAAGTTAAAATAAAAATTGCCAAAACACAAAAAAACAATTTAAATAAAACACAAATTCAAAACACTATACAAACCCAAAATAATCATGAAGAACACATTAAAACTGACCCAAAAAACAAAATAGTCAGAAATAAAAAGTAGCACGGTCGTGGGAAGAGATTGCAGATCATCAAAAACATGAAACAAAATGACACTGCAAAGCAGCAAAAACAACAAAACGAAAAAATAAAGCATGCAAAGACAGCAAAACAAAAAGCAGACCCAGCCTTGTTTATTCTTGTCATCCGGCAACCCTCTTACTGGAATGGGAGTGAGTTTATGTACTCTTTTTTGGGAGTGCGTTAACAAAAAATCATCAAAAAACAAAACAATTGATCGAAATCCAAAACAACACAAAAAGACAACACATTTACCGTTGAAATTTTCTACATAACTGGGTCAGCAACTGCAATTAACAGAGGAGACCATTTAACAAACAAAACAGATGTAGTCATATAGGCCCTGTGGGATATATGTCCCATCATATTTTTCGCAAAGCTCCTTCTCTGCCTCGCCCAAGCCGAGTTTGATATCCACTTTTACATGATGCTGCCGGATGGGCCATTTCTTGTTTCTGCAACTCTTCTTCTAACAAGGGAAGAAGCTTACCATTGCCCTTGAAACCCTGAACAAAATGGGAATAAAAAATTTAAAAAAAATTTAAAAACACAACAAAAATCAGATATATCTTACATGCAGGATATAACATAGCACATAAACAATGAATCCTCAACTCCATGACTAGTTTAGTTAATACTAAAGCTCAACAATTTTGTGAACTTTATGGTGGTCCACAACATATGCAATGTTTCTCACGGTTCTCCTTAAATCCAATGGATTCGAAAATGCATCAAAAAAAATTCAAAGCCGCTCTCGAGACGCAAGGTAAAACAATCCAAATGCCTCAAAAACACATTTAAAGTTGCCCTTCTAAGGATTATGCAAAACTTGGAAGAATTTACAAAAGATAGATCCAGTCTGCTCTGCTCTTTGGCTGATCTGATTCGATCTGATTACCTCCTTGCCTCCGCCATTCTCTCCCTCACCAAGAAATTGAGAGCAAACATCACAAAATGAACCACCAAAAACACATATATAAATGTGAACCCATTAAACAAGCATGGAGCACAAAAACAGACCATAAACAACACAGTCAAACATGTGAAAAATAAACGTCAGGACCGCTAGAACTTCTTTACTGTCACATCATTTGAGGAGTTCCTTGTTGCCGTACATGTGTTGGCCACTACCACGTTACCATGATAATCTTATCTTCGCTTCCTGTGTACATATTAGTAATTAGTTGCAAAACACACAAAGGTGAACTATAAAGCCTATGTAATTAGTTGCAAAACACAGACGGAATACTTACCAGCAGATGATGTATCCATGACCGCCTCATTTGCTCTGCTTTGACCTGATGTGCTACCTCGAAGAAGAAGAAAACCAGAAACATACACAGCCATAAACCAGAAAAAAAAAAACAATAAAAGAGTTTACAAAAAACTTGAACAAATAAAGAGAAACGGACAACTCAAAGAATAAAAACAGCACGGCCGTGCTACCAAAAACTCCAAACAATAAAAAACATGAAATAAAATGAAATTGTAGAGCGCCGAACACACCATGAAGAAAAAATATGTAGAAAGAAAGAAAGTTATTCACCCTGACAAAAGCGATCGTCCATCTCCTTGACAAAAGTAATTGCGTGACACGTGTACAACGGAGGATCGTGCTTTCGTCGACCAACGGATCGTGATCGTCGATACCTCTGACGCTTGTCAGAAGGGTCCAGGCTTACTCATAGAGAACACGCATTTCAGCGTAATTATATCTATTATTTATATATTTGTTAACAGTACTTAAATAGATGTATTAAAGATATCTATACGCTCAATTATAAGTTAATTCTCAAAAATAAATCTTCACAAAACACACCAATTATAATTAAATATTTGACTAGCAAATTATATATGTTATGAAATTATAAAAGAGGTGGGAAAGGTCATACAACATACTATTTGTTTCCCAAATTCTGGCACGTTGATTACTCTATGCGCACAAAGGTACTAATTTTTCAAAAGTCGTGTAGAAAAAACACAGCGGTTTTATTGTTTGAAGACGGTTTTCAAATATCATTTTCGACAGACTTTGGTAAACCGCTTTCCGTTCCGTTGAGTGCTTTAGTTGATTGGACCCACTGGCGGCGAAAAATCGTACTCATGATGAGAGAATCTCTGGAGTCTGGTAAAAATGATTTGTTACTCTAAAGCGCAGCAAAAACGGCGTTTTTCGACCCCCCTCCTCTCTCAAAATTCCGAGGAAGGTGTACTAGGGTTTTTCCAAGTTAGCGCCGTTTTCCCGACATGTATCAATTAAATCATCAAGTTTACCTTGCAAAATGGACTTCTAATGGCTCATTTTTAACTATAAAAATGCTTTCATTTCACTTTTTCGTCGTATTGAAGTCCGTACTGTTCAGCTGGAAATGGATTTTGACTATTTGAAATGGTTTTCCGGCATTTTATAGCTTGTTAAGATATGCTTGGCCGGAGGAGGATGTTGTCTTTGTTTGCAACGTAGATTTGGACTTTGGACGGTAAGTTTTTATTGAAAAATAGTTGAAAATTTGCATTTTGTGGCAGAATTTGAGGGTTTGAAAGCTTTAGTGTGGTTAATTGGCTAATTCCGTCAAATTCCTTCCACTTTTGAAAATTTAGAGTTTAAATTTCCTATTTCTGAGTGAAAACACTAACTGTGAGGTTCTTAGGCAGGTTCTTGTTTGAGAAAACAGTGAAATATTTACATTTTCAGGGTCTGAATCTTTCGCTGTGTTCATATTAGCTATTTCTGTCAGAGACACTGTACACTGTTTATCTCTGTATATTTTAAGCAAAGTTACGTTTTACAGGAAGCAAACACCAAGTACAAGGGTTTAAAGGTAGGCGGTGGTTAATTTCTGGCATAATCCCGAAATATTTACTTTATGAGGTGATTTTGAGGGCTTGGAGTTTAACTGTGAGCATAATTACTTAATTTTGTCCATATCCGGTATCTGTTTGTGGAAATTTGGAGTTCAAATTTTCTTTTTCTGTAAAGCCAACACTAATTTTGAGGGTTTAAAGGCAGTTTCTGGTTGTATAAATAGCTAATTCCATCTAGTACACTTCAGTGTTGAAATTTGGAGCTCAAAGTAGTTTTTTGTGAAAGGAAAGTGTAAGTGCCGGGGTTTTGAAAGCATGTGGTTAGTTTCTGGCAAAATATTGAAATATTTACTATGTTAATGCTTCACTGCTTGTCAGATACTCTGTAAACCGTTTATTTGCGGAATTTTGGACCAAATTTTACTTTTTCCGTGAAGCAAACACTAAATACGAGGTTATAAAGACGGGTTTTGTTTTATTTCTGGCAACATGTTGAAATATTTACATTTTTAGGCAAATTTTGGTGTTTGAAGTTTAACTATCTGCTCAATCAACTAATTCTGTCGAATACTCTGTTTCTTTTCTGATATTTAGTGTTCAAATTCACCTTTCCTGGAAGCAAACGCCAAGTTTGAGGATTTAAAGGCATTTTGTGGTCAATTTGTGTCAAAATAGTGGAATATTAGCATCTTGAGGCAATTTGGAGGGTTTAGAGCTGAATTTTTATCACAATTTGCTAATTCTGTCAATCAAGCTGTTTATTTGTAAAATATTGGGTTTCAAGTTTACTTTTCTGGGAAGCAAGCACTAAATGAAAAATTTTAAAGGCAATTTCTGGTTGGTCCGTTAAAAATTATTGGAGTATTTACACTATGAAGCAAATTTGAGTGTTTTATACCTTAGCTGTTATCATAATTAGCTCATAGCCTGACTTTGCCAAATCTGCTTTTTATTTGTGAAAATTGGAGTTAAAATTTGATTTTATAATTTTAAAAGAAAACATTAAATATGAGGTTTTGAAAGCAGGTTCGGGTTAGTTTTGACTATAAATTGAAATATTTACATTTTGAGTTAAATTTGAGGGTTTGAAGCTTCACTGTCTGTAATAAGCTATTTCTGTCAAATAAACTGCACGGTGTTATTTGTGTAAATTCAGATCAAATATGCTTTTTCCTTAAAGAAAACACAAAGTACGAGGTTTAAAATATAAGTCCTGGTTAGTTTCTGGTTAAAAATGGAAATGTTTACATTTTGAGGCAAATCTGAAACTTTGGATAACTGTGAGCACAATGAGCTAAAATATTATTATAAATGGTTAAGTTTCGAAGTCTGTAAAATATTACGGTTTAGTGCTTAATTGTGCACATAATTAGCTAATTCTGTCAAATGCACTGTTAATTTTGCAAGATGGAGTTCAAATTTACCTTTCCTGGAAGCAAACACTTAAATACGAGGTTTTAAAGGCAGGTTTTGCTCAGTTTTGAGAAAACATTGATGCATGTGATGTTGAGGCAAATCTGAGGCTTTGAAACTTAACCATTTGCATAATTAGTTAATCCGTCTAATTCACTATTAATTTGAAATATTTGGGGCAAATTTACTTTCACTTAAACACTAAGTTTGTGGTTTACACTTTAAAAGTCAGATTCTGGTTTCTTTGTGACAAAATACTGGATTGTTGGTATTTTGAGGCAAATTTAAGGTTTGAATCTTAATTGTCTGCATAATTAAATCAATCTGTTAAATCAACTGTTTGTTTGTGAAAACTTGGAGTGAAAATTTTCTTAATCCAGAAGGAAGGGTTTAGAGGCGAGTTTGAATAAAATTTTTGTTTGCAGTAGCACTCCCTGACCTATATAAGTTCACCAAGTCCTTTTTTTGACTTCAAATTTGAGCAGCACATGTCAACTGGTAATTTTGACTTCTGAAAAATTGTTTCTCTTTCATGAAAAGTGGGAAAATGCAGATTTTTATTGCCCATTTCATCTGCCGACTTTAAACAGAAAGTCTCTTCCTGAGTGATTTTAAACATTTCTGGCTGACTTTTCAAAGTTTTAGGGTCAGTTCTTTCGAAAACATCTTGTAATACTAGGTGCGTATGATGTATTTACTAGTTACTATATAGAACTTATTTGGTATATCCCTTAGAAATCATCAAATATGAAAGTTTTGTCATGCTGCATGTCTGCTGAACATTTCCTTGGAGATCTAGGTTTACACTTGAAAACATGGCCTGTCTTGGACTTGAACCCAGCACCCTTGAAGTCCACCTCCCCGTGCTCTTATTACAGAGCTACTGGTCGTCACATGTTGGAGTATTTTTTTCCCAAGTTTGAATCTCCATCAGTAGCACCCTTTTCTGGACACATAGTAACTGGGAAATTCAGCGTCTAGACTTGAACTCACATCTCCTGCTGTCTATATTTAATTATACTACTGCTATAGGCTAGTTCATGTACTCAAGTACCTTAAGGCTTATTTCAAAATGATGCCCTTTGTCTCACATCTCTTGCTGACTATTACTTGCCATGGTTGAATTCATTTCTGCTATTGTATGGTAGACATTGTCCCCTGCTGACTACATCCTAATATACTTGGCTTTTTTTGTTGTATTATGTGCTTAACCTTGTCCGCTATGCTGGAATTTTCAACTTTGTAAATTTTTATGTTTCAACTCTGTTGCAACATAGGATTTCTGTAAATACTTATTTTTACTAAAAACAAGTAATCTGCCAATTTCTCTTTTTTCCAGCGATCTGAAAAATTGGTTTCTGCCGGTTAAAGTCTACTTTGGTTGCGGTGCTTGTGTTGCCTGGCCAGCACCAGCCATGTCAGACCGGAGAAAGATGTTGGAAGCTCTGGTAGCCAAGAGAAAGGCTGAAGCAGAAAGTGGGGAAAAGTATAGAAGGAATAGAATATCGTCAATATCCCTCCCCACTAAAAAGCCTGGGATTGGAGAGAAAGCAAACTCCACTCCCTTGAAGAAAAATGGCAAGCGGAAAGAGAAAGAGAAGTCAAAGCCAAAGCCAAAACCAAAGCGTGTATCAAAGATGGACAGGTATGAGACCGATGATGAGGAAGAATCTGAAGAGGAGGAAGAGGAAGAAGAAGATACGACATCTGAATCTGATGAGGACTCTGAAGAAGAGATATATCAAAAGAAGAAACGTGCAAAGAAGCTCGTGCATCAATCCAGGGGGAGGGCTTCTATAAACAAGTTGGGATTGGGTCAGACTATCAAGGGAAAAGATGAAAAGGGAAAAGGATTCCTGAAAGACATGGGAAAGCTGAAAACAAAGGCGTTAAATAGCAGTGATGAAGGAGAAGATGACGATGATGAGGGGGATCTTTCAGACGAGTCCTTGCATGGGGTAAATCCTGACAATATTATTCCTGATAGATCTCGCAGACGAGCACTGCAGCCCGCTATTTATCAGTATGATATTTCAAGTGATGACGAAAATGATGATGACAGTGATTAGGCTACTGGCCTAGTTCATTTCATTTTGGTAATACCCATGGTAAGTTATTTTTTGGATTGCTAATGTATTCATTTTAATGTTTCCTTGTGAATGTGAATGGTGTTCTGTTCAATTGTCCAAGAAATAGCTTTCTTCTGAAATGGGATTACATTCTACAGATGCTGTGAAACTTTGGATCTGTTTGACATTCATCCCAGATAGAGTAGTTTTTCTCATTTTGGAGTTTTATAAGGTTTTTATTTCACTTAGGTTTTCTCAGTCCACTTTCCTTACTGTTCTGCCACTTGTTTTGTAAAAACAATATGAAAACAGTGATTTAGCTGTGGTCCACTGGGTAATTTACTTGGCTGTTATCTAATCCTTGAGGTTTCCATTTCAGCGTGATACTAGGTTTCCAAAGCTGGGTGCAATCCCTGTTAATTTTATGAGTAGTAGTTACCTTTCGGGCCTTGGCATCAAAGCCAAAAGAAAGGGTATGGCTAAACCTGCATTCCCGTATAGGATTGGTATCCTTGAACACTATATAGCCAAACCTAAAAAGCATGGATAAACCGGTTCTTTTTTTGTATGGAAAGGGGTTATACCTAAATCAAAGAGAAAAATGAGTTCCAATTTTGTATTGATAGGGGTTGGCTTGCAAGCTTCCTAAGAATAAAAATTCAAAGAGACAACTTATTTGACAATGCTAACACACAGAAAACAAAGAGACAAATGAGTTCCATTTTTGAATTGATAGGGGTTGGCTTGCAACTTGCAAGCTTCCTAACAATAAAAATTCAAAGCGACAACTGAGGCCCCTTCTTGCAGAGACGGGTTACCTTCTTGTATATAAAGGAAGCCACCCTTGGAGGTCTTTGTGATACATAGCCTGGGCCTGGGCGTTTGTTACTGGTCCTGCTTTTTGTTACAGTTACTGCTTAGAATAACTGTAACTAATAATTGATAGGGGTCCTGCTTAGAATAACAAGTTAACTGCATCTAATCTTAGATGGAGTCTGTAATATTGCTTGCACTTATACTGCATGTTTGTGAATTCATTTTTCTGTGAAAGAGAAACATAGGACTTTCCTTTTGTGTATGTAGACACCTTACAATCCAATGTAGGAGATCAATATATTTTACAAGAATAATCAAGTTATTGTAATTGCCTGAAGGAGCCTTGATCTGGTCAATCATTCAGTGTGGGCTTGTGTACATGGACACGTCTTACATTATTTGTTGAAAATATGCCTGCTGCATCTTTTTGGTAGCCACTATTCCCTTTCCCCCTCTCACTTTCCCCCTCTTTATGTCCCTTCCCTTTCTCTCTGCATTTTTGCAATAAGCACGCCTCACGAGTTAATAATGTGTTTGCTGGATAATTTGTTTTGGTTGCTTTCTGTGTGTTAGTGTTGTCAAATAATGTGTATCATCATTTTTTATATTTTTGGAAGGATATGTTGTCATTTAAATGTTATAGCATAAGCCATAAAGTCAGACCCAATATAAATCATATGGTAGGCATTTTCTCAGAGTTGTTTTACATTAAGTTTCTTGAACTATATTTGTTTGCCAACAGAGCTAAAGCTTCATTGTAATGGTCATGTACACCATGAGAGATAGATAGATCAATGGATATGAATTTTTATTTTCTTTTTTATTTTGTTATTGTTGATCCTTGCAGTGGAAACACCATTCTGCAGGACATGGAGAAGAAGCATAATATGGAATGTGTATGAGAAGGATGAACTCTGTTGATATGGTTGAGTTGGGTCTTATGTAACTACCTGGATACAGCATGTAAATAAGTGAGCAGCTTGTATATAGAGTAAAAGGGTTTGTAACTTAAAGAAGGTATGAATCTCTTATGTTGGCTACATATTAGGATTTTGTCTTTGTAAGGGTTAAAATTTTAATATATTATATGGAAGTGATAGGGAATGTAAATAGGTAGGTAAGTATTTTTCAAAGATACCAGCTATTTTATATCCTCTTCTCTTGTGAATCTGTATGCTGTACTGGTGGTCAGTTGTATATTAAGTAAATGTAAAAAGGCAGATTATGGTGTCCAGTTTTTGTATGGAATATTTGCATGAACCAATTCTACTGAAATGTGAAGCTTCTAATCTGCATCTTATTTTCGAGGGATTTTAGATAAATAGTATTTTTTTGTTAAATTTGTTTGGATTATATGCCCATATTCTTGTCAAAAGTTGTTGCCATATTGTGGGTTGAGGGTTACAATTTTTGTACTCAAGTGTGAAGAAAGCTACCTAATACAGTTTACACGGCACCTACAATGGCATAGAAAGAAGATATCAATCAGAAAATGTGACTCAGTCTGAAACCCCATTTGGAGGTGTCAAAACAGAGCAAAGATAACGATAGCATTATAATTGTAGGCAGGGGACTAAATTAGTGTATTGTTTGCCAATGAAGCTTGCAGTAGTTGCGGGACATGAGAATTAACAACACTACTCTTTTCTGATTGAAAAAACACTAGACTATTTTCAAATTATTGAAAAACCAAATAATTGCAGGTCATAATAAGCATTTGTTACAAGATATGACTACTCAAAAAAGAAATCGTATACTATGCTGGTTATGTTTTAGCCATGAATCACACTTAGACCCCAATAACAACAAGCATATAGAGATCCTTTTACTTTTCAAGGACAAGCTCAGCCAAAGGAGGTATTTGATCATTGGCTCATGCAGGCATGCCTGTTTTCTTGTTAAAAAATGTTGCCTTATTATTAGTTGACGGTTACAATTTTTGTAATGAAGTGTGAAGAAAGCTACCTGATACAGTTTACACTGCCGCCACAAACGCATATAAAGAAGATATCAATGAGAAAATGTGACATAGTCATAGAGCCCATTTGGAGGCGTCAAAACAGAGAGAAGATATGGATGACATTTTACTTGTAGGCAGGGGACTAAATTAGGGTATTGTTTTCCAATGAGGTCTGCAGTAGTTGCTTGCATGAGAATTAACAACACTAGACTTATTTTTTGATTGATTGATAAAACACTGGACTATTTTCAAATCATTGAAAAACCAAATAATTGGAGGCTGTAATAATCATTTATTGTCACATTACGAGGTATGACTACTAAAAAATGAAAGCATATACTTCGCTGGTTATGTTTTAGCCATGAATCACACTTAGACTTATAACAATAAATATGTGAAGATGCTACCGGTTTTAAAGGTCAAGCTCAGCCAAAGGAGGTCTATTTACTCATGTGGGCATCCATATATTGGCAAAATAGGCCACTGAATCCAAATCAGAGTAAAAGATCACTCCACATTTCTTCATCATACATTTTCATTAACACTTTCTAATAAGGATTGACTTAGCATCTGTGTACCCAATAAATGTGTTTATTGATCTTTGTTTTTACCATGCAATCCCGTCAAGAGTGACTAGAAACATCAATTCATCGTATTGTTTGAGAAAAGATTTTTATTTATTTATTTTTTTGATTAGGTAAAAAGATTGGTTTTAAGTCGGACCAAAAGCCCACAATACATTGCCATACAAAAAAGAGTAGGGACAAGCAAAGCAGCCCCCGAAGGAAACTAGGGTAGACCCTGTCAAAAAAACTTAGCCAAGATAGAAGCCCAAAGAGAGATCAGGGGCATAACACATTCAATACATTTTTTTGATACAATAGATATATTATGACAAAGTATTCAATAAAAAAGGAAAAAACACCAAACTAGGAGCATCAGCCAACTAGTAGTCAACTAACATTTCTCCTTCTTCGTGCTTCTAGTTCTGGAGCTTGATATTGGGTTCTTGAGTTGGATACCGGGTTTTGGTTGTCCTTGGTTTTCACAGTCTCCTAGTTGTCACCCTCCTTAGTAACCGTGACCTCCTCGTCTGAATTGCTTAAGATAGTGGCATCCTTTTTCTGGGTGATATGGGCCCACAATTCTAGAGTCTGGGGACCTAGTCTTGGATAATGGACACTCCAGGACCAGGTCAAAGATATTGCTTAGCCTTTATCAAAGATGGCATGCGAGCGCAAGATGCAATTTTTATTTCATTTTTGTTCACCATTGGAAAATGGATTTTAATACATAGAGTTACTTTGGCCAACTTATTTTGTTATATGTCATTAAGAGGACTCACATTAGTAGTAGCATGAATTTTGATATTATTGTATGTTGTGTGCACATTTATAGCTATTGTTTAGTGTTTATCAAAGATGGTGGGCGAGGGCAAGATGCAATTTTTTTAATTTGCATATATTTTGAAAGGTTTCATCTTTACTTACAGAGGAGAAATGAAATGCTTTTCTGCACTCGTCTAAATGCATGGTAAATGACAAGCTAAATAATTTAAGTGATGTGGTGTTGTAAGGTTAATATCATGAAGTGCACGAGAATGTTAATTTTCATAGTTTGGATTTCTTTATTTAAGACTTTTAATTATGTTTTGAAGGCAGAGTAAAATGGTGCAGAACATTAGTGTGAATGCTCATTATGATAACAATTGTCTTTATTTAAGGTTTTTGTGATAACTAATTTCTTGAAGTATATTTTTAGCAAGGGTTTAGACTCTACAGGGCATAACACTAGCAATCAAACGTGAAGTGTGTGATGTAAACGCCGAATGGGTAGTCCAAGATGAGGTTGATTTTGAGGGAGCAAAACATAAGAGGAAAAGGGGTGTAGAAGAGGGGGTTACATGGAGGAGAAGCAATCGGGAGAGGATAATATGGGATGGAACCATTTTGTGGATGCCATTTATTTTACTATAAGGCACATATGTAACAAGTTCCATTTACAAGATTTAATCGACATTAATAATATGTAACCAAGATTGTATATTAGATGTTTGTGGGTATTCTAGTAATAGTAGGAAATATTCAACATAAATGGAACTCTTTAAAACCTTGTGATGGTATTCTAGTAATAGTAGGCAATAGTCAACATAAATGGAACCTCTTTAAAACTTTGTGAGTATCAAACAAATCTGCAACTAATTATTCTCAAGTGTGATAAAAGTCATGAAAGTGGGCCATTTTGATACAAAGAATAATGCCTTTAGAAAATTCTATAGCAAAGTTCGAACATGCCATGAATATTTTGAAGGTGACACCATGTGAACGAGACAGAGGAAAACATTTTGTTAACATATGAAAGATAGATCACAAGAAACAGAGTTCAAAGCATATTGATTTGAGGCAACAGAGAATGAAATAATATCTCATGAAGTATTCTTGCTTAGTAAAGAGTTATGGGAATCAATGCAAAACGAAGCCAAGAGACGAGATAAATATACTTGGCTAAGCAAGACTTTTATGAAATTAAATAGACCATCAATGCATGAAGGGAAATTCGAAAAGAAGATTCGATAAAAATAATTTCTTGATACACAAGCCCAAAAAACTAATTCATTTAAACTCTGAAAATAATAGATTTCATATGCAAGAACATTCACACAAATGATTTGACCCCTGTCTAATTTTCAGACTACATGATGTACATATGAGTTTTCACATACTAAACACAAAAAACTCGAACTTCAAAAAACTCGAACTTAAAAAATATAATGATGGGCAACCATCTCCACTAGAAGAGGAATTCCACCATACAACATAAATCTTTTTCACACAACATTTCCTTTGAATGTGTCTCAGAGAGATAATCCACACTATATCCGTGGTGTAGAATATCTCAGTGGATCAGCAAATTCGTTTCGTTAAACTTCCTAGGGGTGATGAGGATCCTCATCCGTGTTGGAAGCCCTGAGAGATCCTTGGGTTGTGGGCAAAAGGTGGGCCAGGTCACTTCTTTTCAAAGCATTATCCACAAACATGAACAAACTCCGCAGAATCCAATGACTATTGTATACAATGAACCGTTGCCAACATTTAACTTGCCGTAGAAGCTAACAAATGGTGCATACATCCAAGAATTGCCCTGATTTATTGCTTATTGTCCACTGATGCACTTTTTGACTCACTAACCTCCATCGTCTCAACTAACATTTGCTAGCGAAGGCTTAATTTTTTTTTGCCTGTGAGAAATCAATGGCCATTGGTCAACTCGTGCGGATGTCGACGTACGTCACAATGCGGTCCGTCGATCTCATGATGTTTGTCAGAGACTCCAAAGGCAAATCCCATTATAAGAAATGCCTTCGACATAAATATAAAAGAAGGAAATTAATGAAATGAAAATAACATTTTGGAGGGAAATTAGCAAATACAAATATATAATGATAACTTGAGCCTTGAGCCATATTTTAAAAGTTTCTTAAAGAAAATTAATGAAGGAAATAATATATAGTAGAAAAGTTAACAAATAAAAATAAATAACAGTAATCGATTCTTATTATAAAATTTCACGATAAGTTTTTTAATAGAAAGTTCTTGACGTACGTTAGGTTCCACATGTAGATTAAGATACCGATTTAGTTTCTATAAGAGCTAGTGAAAACTAAACATCAACGGTAAAAGTAATGAATAGAGGAATAGGTACTAGCAAAAGCATCCATAGGTGTTTGTGAGAGGCCAATAGGCATATAAATTGGGAGGGGAGAGTTGAAAGTGGAGAGACAAGGAAGAATGAAGAATGTGGAAGGTCATTAGGTGTCCAATTGCAGTTACAAAGAAAGAAGATATTGCAACAATAAAGATATTTATTTGAAATAACATGGTTTTTTATTTTTTATAAAATAAAGGACGACTACCAAAAAAGAATCAGTTACAAAGAAAGTTGTCTCTAAGAAGCCTATTAGCAATAACATGGTCGTTAAGTATCATTCAATTTTAATATTTTACAATTGTTTTACGTATGATTGTTCTTTCGCTGCAAGGGTTGACAAGAAGAAAATAAACTAATATATTGTTTTGATACATTTGAATTTTCTTTTTAATTCAAAGGTAAGCTCTAATATAGCTAGAGAATATCCGTGAAGATACGGTGTATCCATGGTATGGTGAAAATTATACCAGCCAAAAAAATACTGAAGCTCGATATGAGTACTAACAACAAATAATAATAAAAAAATGGTTAATTTCTACGTTTGTATAAATAATTTGCATTTTTGAAGGTATCAATCTATTTTTGTTATATTTTTAAAAGGAGGTATATTAAAATAAGGGGAAGCCAATTTGTTTGTAAGCTTTTACATTCCCGGATTGGTAATGTGGAGTGATTGAAGTAGCTACAAGTGGATTTCTTTCATGCATAAGGAATATTTTTTATTTTATTTTATCAACAATGTGGCTTTAAAAACATGTTTTTTTAAATGATATATATAACACATAGATGACATTTAAAAATAAATGATTGCTTTTTCAAGCTCATTTCCAATTTTTTAAAGAATGACAATAGTGTAAAAAGTTCTAACAAATGAGTATACGAGACACTTGGAAGCTCCAAATTGGAATATATGTGTACACATTGTTTTCTTTTTCTTTACTTGTGTGGTGATATTAGTTAATGATAACCAAATGTAATACATATTAGTACAAATGTTTTATATGCATTTATTTGAACACATCTACGACATTACAACCAGAGACCACTCCCAAGGATGACATTGCAAATTGTCTCTTGGCTTAATAAAACATAACATGGTGGTATGTGTCAATAATGATTGCATCATTTTGTTTACATCTTCTCTACTTGTAGCAATAATGGTTGATGATAATTGAATGAAATAAATGTAAAGGATAATTGGATCTAATGTTTTAATGATGATTGTTGTGCTATTTTAAGGGTTCAAAGGGTTGTACTTAAATTACTTGATGCACAACAAATAGTAAACCTCACCATATGTATATTGACATCACTACTTAGGCGTAACTGTGAGAGTTTCACTTGAAATGCAATAAGAGAATACTTGAGCCTTCGCTATGAGAATATGCTTATAAAATTAATGATGTGTGAGTATTGAGCATACAAGACCCAACAAATGAATCACTCATAATCTATCAAAACGACATATAAATCATACTAATGCATGACGCACACACACACACACACACACACGCACACGCACACGCACGCGCACACGCACCACGCACACGCACACGCACATGCACGCACACCACGCACGCACGCACGCATACACACGCACGCACACGCACGCACGCACACACGCCACGCACGCACGCACACACGCGCACACGCACACGCACACGCACACACACACCCCCCCCCCCCCCCCCCCCCCCCCCCCCCCCCCACCCCCCCACCCACACACACACGCGCGCGCGCCACACACACGCACACACACACGCACACGCGCGCGCCACTCGCACGCACGTACACACACGCACACACGCACGTCTTTAAAATATGAAGACTCTTTGAAATCTTTGCATAAGTCATACATCATATAGTACAATATCACAACATTCATGCATAAAACTTTACATAATTTAATAATTACAAAAGACAACTTATGACACTCAAGACCCTACTTGGTATCTCTATTTTGTTGTGTGAGTGCGTGCACTTGTGCACATGTGTGTGCATGTAGGAGATATATCACACACACACACACAAGACACGTCTTTAAAATATGAAGACTCTTTGAAATCTTTGCATAAGTCATACATCATATAATACAATATCACAACATTCATGCATAAAACTTTACATAATTTAATAATTACAAAAGACAACTTATGACACTCGAGACCCTACTTGGTATCTCTATTTTGTTGTGTGAGTGCGTGCACTTGTGCACATGTGTGTGCATGTAGGAGATATATCATTACAATAGTAGACTTGTTTAAATCCACAGACAAGACATGCACAATAGAATACAATATCACAACATTACCACATGAAGCACACAACATTACAACTTATGACACTCGAGACCCTACTTAGAAATCTCTATTTTGTTTGGTTTCTTCAAAGTGTACTATCAATCTTATTTGTCCCAAATGAGGACTCCATGGGGGTATTTTTAGGGCTTGGAGACCACTTGGGTCTGCCAATTGACTTATCGTTGGATCCTATCATCAAGTGTTTAAAACCTTATAGAAGCTCCCTAATGGCTTCTTGGTGGTAGCAAACCTAGATGTTTTAGAAGTTCCCCATGTGTTCATCTCTTAGCATGATCTCAGATCATCAATAAGTTTGATCCTTTCACTAGTTGTCTATTGTTGTATAGTCTACCTTTGTCAATATATCATCGAATAAAACTTCTTAAAATTTGAGTGGTTTGGTACCTTTCTATTCCTCAAGTTTATGTGCCTCCTTCACGACCTTTTATCCTCATCCCTTCTAGGTATGACCAAGTCCTCGTGGGTCCATGCACGTCTCTCTTCAACGAGTATGCTACTTTGACACTTGTAGATAAATACTTCTCCCACACCAAATCTTGAGTAAACATGATAACAATCGATTACTCCCTAACAACACCTACAAAGTCATGCAACAGGTTACACTAAGTTGCAGACTTAGATTTTTACAAAGTGTTGCTTGTCTAGTAGTCAACACTTCAAAAGGTTATGCACATTGACACTTCATCTAAAGATAGGTCTGAACACTCACCCAAAGCGTGCACAACCACCAAGTCCCTCCTTTATTCACTTATCTAGATGTGGTTAGATCATATATACTCATCATAACCATTATAACATCTACGCATGAAGATATATCATAAAAAATGGGCAACACATATAATAAGGAAGTCATTCAACATATATAATCATCAATAGCACTTGAATTCCCATTCTACCATATTTAGATCTAGTAATTCTGGCCACCCATACACAATTATCCATTGCAAACACACTTCATTACATACAATACTCACTAATTACATATCAAGCTACTTACAACCATGCGCTGAACCATGTGCACGCATAGAATGATTCTCATACATCAGTCATACCTCAAATAACTCTCATCAACGACACACACCAAGAGCTCTGAACTACAAGGAGCACTGCATCTATTTATACATGGTGTGGACTTGCCCTTTACCGCTTACATTAGTTTTTCCTAACAATAGAATTCCTAATAATATGTTGTATGCCTTTATATCTTTTCTTTACTTGAGCTATAAATGGCTTGACCTCAACATGCTTTAATCCTATAATTAGACACCATCTCTGCATGTTCTTTACCTTCCTTGCATGTGCTTTACCTTCCTTGCTTGTGCTTTTCCTATTCTTAGACATTGCTTGTGCGTCACGCCATCTTTTGCTTTCTTTCCTATTTTTAGCTTCTTTTAAAATAAAACTAAGTCCTGAATATGCGTGTATGTGCAAAAATCCTAACACACTGACCTATTCCTTTGTGTTGCGTGCACTTTCACACCTTGATCCGTAGTGACTCTCTGTTCCTAAGCGCACATTCTCGTGCATTGTCCCGATCTTTTACTTCTCTCTATAAACTATGTGCGATCTCCAACTTTTGCACATGGCTAATACTTAGCCATTTCTTCTGACCAACATTACCCACACTTGGAGTATTGTCCGTCCTCAACAATAAATGAATGCTCCTCCAAAGAATTACTGAAGAATAAATTAATTTTGAATAGTAAAGAATTGAGGGAAATTACCCTAATGAATCAAAGAATGAAGTATTTGACATCCGTGCGCGCATCGAATCTCAGGCCTTAGGTGGTGGGAGAAGTTCTAGAAATTCCTTGCTCATTATATTTTCTAACTGCTTTTAACTTGTGAGTTCCTTCGGAGCCTTGCCTGGCGCTACTTCTATAATTTTAGGCACTTGCGCGGGAGTCCACTCGTCCACCCTCTCCTTCATCTCCTTCACTACCACATCTAGTTTTGAGCCCACTCCCTCTAATGTATCCATCTTGCGTGTGGCCAACGGGTAGATTTCATTGAGCATCTCCTCAAGGGCGTCCGTCATGAATTCTATTAGGTTTCTTTTCTCTGTGACTTTGGAAATGACCTTCTCATGCTCGACCTTAGTATTCTTCACGGTGGCTTGGATTTTCTTCAATTCTGCTTCTTAACTGGGATTGTGCGCACTAAGAATAAGAGATAAGTGTTAGCAGTAATAAAAAACATACCCTGTCATTCATGTGTCATCTTTGACCTCCGCGACAAATGCCTCATACCCTACTATGCTCTTCTCCACATGTTCTTTATTCTTCTTCCTTTGCATGGCTAATTCTTCAACAATCATCAGTAGGCCATTTTTCCTCTCCACTAACATCATCTGCACCAGATCTTCTAAATAGGGAAACTTTGTGGGATATTCATCTTGTGCTTTATCCACCAACTCCGAGCACTTGCGCGTGATGCTCGTAACTATATCCACTGCTTTGTTATAAACATCTGTCGTTCTCTTCTTCTCATCCTTTAACTCTTCTGCGAGCTTTTGGATCTCCTTATCCTTAATCTCATATTCCTGTCGCATCCTCTTGATGACAACATCCTTGTTAAAGTTTCCTCGCCTTGCTTCCGATGCTTTCTTGTTAAGTGCATTACATGCTTGTTCATCTATTAGTTGCATGGAATGGATGATGGGAAAGGATTTTCCTGGTATTTTCTTCAGTTGCATCTCAAAGTGTGACTTGCTACTAACCTCAAACTCTAGCTCATCCATGTGTGTGTGATAGTTCCACAAGAGCATCTTCACCGTGCACATCAAGGATTCATTCTTGTCAAATATTCCCCAATAGAATAGGTCCTTTGTGGGTACTGAATTCTAGTTTCTCACCCTGAACCACTTCGCGGGGTCATCTATATATGTCATTTGGGGATCCTGTAGGGGTTGCCTTCACTTCCTCCCCTTTGCGTGTTACTTTTTTGGTACTTCCTGTGCAATATTAACATGCGTGCTTCTTGTTTCTCCTCATGTGTATTGAATTTCCCTGATACATTTATCTTTATCTCCCCTTTCTTCCTTCTCGAGCTTTATCTCATGCTCTTCGTCATGCTCTCCATCATCCTTGGAGTCCTCTTCGCGCATTTCTTCTTCATGTTCTTCATCCTCCTGTACATGCACTTCTTCTTCCTCTTGCAGCGGTTTATCCTCCTTCCGCGCCATCTCCTCTATCACCTTCTCCTACAAGTCTCCCTCTTCTTCCTCGACACACAATACTTGCTATTTCTTCCTTGCCGGACTTAGTGCTGTCTTTACCGGACTTGGCTTCGGTGTTCTTATTGATGGGGATCCCTTAGGCACTTGCGAGGTTCCTGCGCCCTTACTTTCTTCCCTTCGATGTATTTGGTTCTGGTCTAGTGCAGTCTCTTCTTCTTCTATATCCTCTTCTTCTCCTTCTCCTTTTTCGCGCTAAGGGGAAGTCTCTTCACACCTTCTCTTTACAATTCCTACCGTCTGCTTATCTTGAGGATGCTTAGGCACCTGCAGGTCACTTGCGTTGATGTATTTCCTAGCCTTGAGCTTAGGTCTAAGGTAGATGTATACCCTGTAATCGCACTTACCCACTATCACAATCATGGGGCTTAAGTCTGTGCTATCCAACTCCACTATCTTCACATATGTTGTTCTTGACGGGTACACATACCTTTGTCGCAATGTATGGTATTCAAAATGTACCTTTTATGCGTTATAATTCAATATGCACACATCCCTGATGCAGTTAATGACTGCCTAAAAATACTTTGCTATGAAGGCAAAAGCCAGCTTACACCACGAGCCTATTTCCCTATTACTCAGGAAGAATCTGCCAAGGTGGTAGTGTTGTTGCACTGTGGACTCTATTTTTTTTTTCCAATAGCGGTGATAGCTCCCTTGGTACACACCATTCATTCTTGAATGTGTCGTGCAGTCTCCTGGAGCATTTCTTAACACACATCTTGTAAGGGCCCGTTATTGCTCCATCACATGTAAACTCTGCAAACCGCTGTGTAGGAAACTTATTTTCTACTGGATAGATCCACATCTTGTCAGCCAACCCATCAAGTACTCTAATCTCGTAAAACACAATTAATAATAGAATGGTGCCCCAAGTATCTTTTCACCTTTGTTTACCTGGGTCTTTGCCTCCTCAAAAATACCTTCAACACTATACAAGGCTATGTTGTATAAAGTATTCTCCATCATCTTATGCATGACATGTAGGAAATTCTTGTTCACTTCCGTCCAACACTTAGAAGCTCCCAATTTAGAACTCACTAGGTGCGCAACCACCCTAATGCATGGATAAGTGATTTTAATTATGTTGAAGGTGTGGTTTCCCCGTTGATAGTTAAATTTAGTTGTTGTGGCTTCCACTAAGGTGTTATCATCTAAATCCAATGTGATCTTAACACCACTATTGCGCAACCCAGTCACCTTCCCAATCAACTATGGAGTTACACACATTCTCTTTCCTGCGAAGTAGAATAAATCCTCGTGAACTCTAGACATAAGCCACTGATAAAGGCGTGTAGGCTTCCCAAAATATGGAAACTTGTATAGTTGTAACACCCTTGTGCTCTCTAAGTCTTTTCTTACCTTATGATCGAGGAAAAGTTGTCCCTCTACCATTCTCTGGATCAATTCCCTCATTACATTGTTTCAGAGGTTAGTTTCGTGGGCTCATGTTCAATGGTTGTAGTCGTTAATCTTAGTTTCGTGGGCTCATGTTCAATGGTTGTAGTCGTTAATCTTGCATTTAATCAGTTGTGAAACCTGTGGCTGCACTACTATTACTTCTGGAGGGTATTGCATCTTCGAATACCAGTCCTATGGTGATTCCTCAGAAACCTTCTTAGTCTTAATCTCGGGAAACCTTTTTGGTGTCACAGTTTTTCTTCTTTTAAATACTCAAACCGCAAATTCCAAAAAATACATGCCCTAGGTTTGAAAATTCACTTAACTTGTTTACTTCTTGTGCCTTCACGATCGATCTCTTAATCCTCTTTCTCAAACCCTAGTTCTTATCTGTTTCAATTTTTGCCCTAGTTCCAGAATCACATTCCCTAGATCTTCGAATTCCAACTCTATGAATCCCAAACCTCCTCTCTGGTGAACCCTAGCTTGTTCTTGCTTCCACACCCTCTCTCTTAGCTTCCACTTCCACTAAAGGAGCTCTCTAAATTCAAGGCCATGTTCAATTTTTTTGGTTCACGCATTCACAACTTGTTTAGTTCGTTCTTCGCACTTCGTTCTTTATCTTCACACTTAGTTGCAATTAAATGCTTGATCGTATAAGTTTGCAAAAGCAAGGTAAGAATAACTTTACTTGTGCCCCTTTTTATAGATTTTGCCATTTTTACCGCATTAATTGCTTCTAACCTACCACCGCTTTATATTTTTTTCACGCTCTCTCCCGCGCACATAAGTAAGTAACCTTCAGGTGTGTAACTACTTCCCAGGTTACAAACCCTATTGCGCGCACCTTCCTACTTCGCACCCATTCCTTTGTGCCACTTGCCAAGTAGTTTATCTTGCTATTACCTCCCTCGTGTGGTTTCCGATCTGAGTACTTTCATTACCTACAAGCACCAACATCCTTAAGCACCTGTAACACTTCCTTTCGCGCAACTAAAACTATTTACAATGAGCACCTTAACCCTTCTTTTGTGCACTTCCGTCTCATACCATCGCGCTTTCACTTAACTGCTTCTCAAGAAGTTCCAACATCCTTTTTTCTCCCGTGCACGCTTGCATCTACTTCACCCCACACTAAAAGTATGTGCGGTCCTCTACGCATTAATCTAACATAGAGTAATCAGCTCCCGCACGCAAACACGCTTATTGCAACAAAACAAAACAAGAATAAATAGAAAAAGAAATCTAATCTAAGTGACAATACTGCCTTATTACAAACACAAAAGAAACTTATTTATAGTAGGGCATAAACCTACTCCCATTGAATTAATCGGGAAATACAGTGCCATCCGATTCCTGTAATTAATATGCACTTGATTCCAATCTCTTGGTTACTACAAATGGTCCCAACCAATGAATTTTCAGCTTCTCAGTATGACGCGCAAAATTTGAATCATATAACACAACTATCTTTCCTACAACAAAAGACATACTCTTGATATGCCTGTCATGTCAAGTATTTTGTCTCGATTTCTTTGTCTTTTGACTTCAATGCGTAATGATGTGCCTTATATCCAATTGCATCAATTTTTCGATGCACTATTCAACTACCTTCTCATCATCCAATCCTCATGCGTGCACAATACACATGGATGACAACATGAATTCCATGGGTAAAACTACCTCTATGCCAAAGACCAACTGAAAGGGTGTGGCCTTATTCAAACCTTTATAAGTTGTTCTATATGCCCGTAACACCGCTGATGATGAGTGTTGTTGATACTTTCACTTTAATTATCTCTCGATTGTCAATCCAGGGCGGTGTCCATGGCTATTTGCAACAAATAAAATGATTGAAACCATGCTCAACATGTATTCACTAATTAACTCAATCAAATACTATTCTAAGTGCAATTAATAAGTGAACTCTATTGATAAAACAAGAGATTACTACATTCAAAAATAAAATACTGAAAGTAATGAAATTCTGGTAAATTAAACAAATGTTGAATAACAAAGAGTAAATAACAAGAAATGCTCCTTTCACATTGGGGAGGAATGGCCCTTGGTCCTTCCCTCTGATCCAATTTAGAATTGCAAATCACAAAAGTCATTTATCCCATAATCATGCACTTTATTGAATAGAATAATGCTTTAAAAACAATCAATGAACTAACTCTACCATTATACTACAAATTACCTTTTATAACAAGAGTAGTCCTTGCCACTCTAGATGAGGACAAATTATTTGAAATAATTAACTACTAGTCTAACTGAAAGATCTCTATGAAAACAACTGATTGTTGAAGAGTTACAATTGTGGAAGAGCAAGTGCATGCACACTTAGATCAGATTCATCTTGTTAACTACAGATGAAGTTACTTAATTAACTCTTAGTTGAAATGATTTCACTATGCCAAAAGATGTCAAAGGTTATGCATTGAATCCCTGCAATCTTGGTAATTATGAGTAGTTTTTTTAACATGTTCCACGTCTCTAATCAATTGGGAGTTAAGTCAGGCTTGCATGATGTTTTAGATGATCATCCACATTTCATGCCCCTTTCATCATGTCAACTCATGTGCTGGCCAAATCAACTCACCTTCTTGTCATCCTAGCCCTTTTCTTTCTTCACTCGAGCCCTGTACACTCCAAACAAGTCATGCGACAATGCGTGGGAGATTCATGCACTCCAAAGTGAGTCCCGCACTAGTGCATAGGTGAGTGCACGCTCCAAAGCAAGTCCTATGCTAGTGCATGGGCGAGTCTTGCTCTCCAAAGTGATTCCTACGCTAGTGCACAAATGACAACTATGCTAGTTCATGTATGAGTCACGCATTGGCTTAAGATATGTTCTTCAAACACATTTTTATCCCACATAAATATCTATTTAGACTTATTTTAAGAAACATACACAAGATGAAAATAACAAGAACATGCACAAAACTTCATTTCAAATATAATAAAGTATTAAATACAAAATGATAATATAAGTCTTAGCACGAAACATGATGACACTACAAAATAGGGGTTTATATAGGCCATTAACAGGGCTCATCACTCCCCCACACTTAAGGTTTAGCGGGTCCTCCTGACAATCTATTTAAGGACTCAACAATATGTTTATAATTGTACTCATTGGTCAAAGTAATCCATGTCTCATCTTGCTTTGTATTACAAAACCCGAAGAATTCTATCATTGTATCACTCTATTGTTTTGGTAGCTCACTTTAGGTTGATCCTAGGTGGTGTTCCATCATGGCACATGTGCTCATATTAATGGATTTTTTTAATCTCATTCCTATCCATTTCTCTTGCATTTACATCATAATTTTGTAGAGGTCCTTAGCCCTTTTTAATTACCGGTGGAGATTGGTTGGTGAAAAAACCTCCTTCTTCCATAACTTCTGGAAGTAAGTCCATTCCTTAGCTGACAAGAAAGAAAAGTCATGTTGATGTTTGGGAGTACATAATCCCAAAAATCATGATACATAAGTTAAAATATTTTCTTTTTACTTGTCCACAAGCTACAGAAAATAAACCTAGGATTGATATCTCTTGAAGAATATGATTGGAGCTGGGAGATCATGCCTCATTAAGAGGCCTGCATTAGTTTATTCTCTCACATATTCCCCTCTTTTCTCATGCCATATAGATTGATCTATCAAAGTGGAAACAAAAGACCTCAATTGCACTTCTCCAACATACAAATTTATTGGAATTTCTATTTGCTTAGGGAGAAGAAACTTATGTACATAAAACTCACATAACATATTCTTGCCAAATGTGTCTACTACTGTATATAACCTAACAAATTATTTATCATTGTAAAACTATATGGACTCAGTGGAACATACTCTGGAAACTTGTCACTTGAAGAACTGCTCTTTCAAGAATAATGCGTAAAAATTGGAAGGTTCCCTACAAGAAAGGTCTTGGTCATATAACCTCCAGATAAGAAGTATGTTATCTTGAAGTATCTTTTTTTGCTTCTTTTAACAATTGTTTTCTTTCTTATGCCACTCATCTGAGATCATAACATTCTTTCATCCATTTTACCATTCATTTCAACATGATGATATGGGGAAATACAAAGTTTGTTTGATTTTTCTAATCAGTGGTTTCTACAGACTTTGTTTCCTTCCTATCTTCTTGTAAGAGCACAAGTTCTATGGTCAATTCTTTAGTTATAGACTGAAGACACTGAATTTATTTGTTGTTTATCTTCTGCATCATGTTGTAGTTGTTGGATTACTTCTTCATTATGCTACTCTAGTGATTATTGGAGATGATTGAATTTTATCTTCCTTCTCTTCCTCCAACTGAGATAAATTTGCCTCTTTTGTTTGTAAAATAAGTTGTAACTAAGAAATTGATTCTTAAGATTACTGGAGCTCATACTGATACCTTGGAAATAGATAACACTTGGGGGGAGAATTGTATCAGAATCAACATAGGTGAGCTAGGCTCACCTTCCAGCATGACGTGATTTCCCTTTGTCATGAATAGGTGATGTCCCCAACCATGATTTGTGTTTTATTAATTTCCATCTAAGAAACAGGGCATGAAAGGGGATACAAAGTGAGGTGAAGAAGAAGGAGGCATATGGTTTATAGATTACATGATGGCAGTAGCTTCTTATTCCTCCTTTGAAGGAACATTTCTCTATTAGATGTTCATCAAGGGTTTAGGTAGCCCCTGATGACCTAAGGTATTTCTTTGGCCTCTCTGAGGTAGATGACCCTCTTTCAAGAACCAAAGCATGTTCAAGGGCACACTTATTTTTAAATTTAACCCACTTTTTAAGTCCATGAAATTTCTTAATGAAATGTTGCTTACAAATGAGGTAGACAAGGCCTTGGAATTTGAGGTAAGAGGAACCACATCAGAATTTCTCAGCAGCAAAAGAAATAAATTTAAATAAAAACTGAGGCAAATTAACCTTATTTTGGGCTTTGGCCTGACCATGGCATAGGCGAATGAGGATTCTAAAAAAAATGCCTAAAATAACCTCATATTGACCATCACATGTAAAGTATTTAATCACCCATTTAGCTACATTCGCCCATGGCTCAGGAAAAGTACCTCTTTTTATACCCTTAGCTTTTCCCTTATCATCAATACCCAATTATAATTTCTTTTTATTTCCAACAGATTTTTTTTTAATAATTTCAAGAGTAGGTGGATCCCAAAAATTAACCAGTTTCTCTTCCTCTGAAATGCCATAAATGTCACTAATTATGAAAGGGTTAAACAAGATTTTCTTACCTTTAAATTTTGAATGTCCCTCCTCCATGTTCACTGTACAAATTCATTCTATCATTCTTGGGTTGAATTACTCATATGCTAGCATGAAGTCTAAACAACCTTTACTTTCTCAAAGACTGCTACTGATCTCCTATCAGAGAGAAATTCCATCAAATTTTTTGGTTCATGATGGGGCTGAATTCCCATGACTGGTATTTGGAACAGAGGAAAGTAATGGCGTTAGGAATGAAAAAAGATAGAGCATGGGATTGGGGTAGTGACGACACATGAATGAAAATTCTGTTAGTGCAGGAGTGGGACTAATGGTAGCGCAGGAGGAATGGAGTGATGTCAATGGAAATAGAAAGAGAACAAGGGGGGAAAATGGTTTTTTATGGAAACAACATGAATTGGGTAAAATTTAAGCAATTGTTATGAGACAGTGAAAGTCATGGAGAATAATTTAGTATGTGAGAGAGATTAATTCGGGTATGAGTGTTAGATTTTACTCAGATATGGTGTGCGCTGTGAACATATTGGAAATGGTATAGTAATCATTTCACACAAGAATAATAATTATCACTTCGTAATTAAAAAATTTTAGCATTTAAAAGGGAAGTAATTGCACATACCTTGTTAATTATCACTTGTAAAATCTGATAAGAAGCACTTAGATTCTCCTCTTTTTCTCACTCCACATGTTATCTCAACACATTTATTAATGGCATGATTTTGGGGGTAACCACCATCATTGGTTTTCAGCCACCTGCATTTATTCATTATATTATTATTTTAATATGTATTTTATGTCTTTTTAGAAGCAATGACCGTCATTTCTAGTTTTCAATCATTACTTCATAAGATGATGAATGTCCATTTCATCTTTTCATCCATCCCCTATTTATTTTTTCATGAGAACTAATTTAGCCTTGCGTTGTCTTGGACAATTAAACTTTTTCCAAACAATTCAGAGCTGCATTTTCTTGTAACATCTTCTTGAATTCCTCTTTTGATGTTAGTTTATAGTATATCCTCAATCATATGGCCATTAAAAAACATTACCCCCCTCCATTCACCATTAATTCGAATCACCTGTATATTGTCCCATTGTCGAAGACTTCATCAATTTGATATGGATCCAATCCATCTTGTTTATAATTTTCCCTTAAATTATCTTGTACTTTGAATCAAATAGAAGAGCCCAGTCTCCTTTTTGAAACTTCCTATACTTAATATGAACTATCATGCTACACTTCTATCTTTAATTTTTAATGATTTTTGTTTGATGAATTTCTTGCAGCCTCATTTCATCTAACTCATTTCGTTGAAGAATACTTACTTGTTGTGCTTCTGATAACTCAATTCCCACTTCAACAACTGTTCTTAATGTTTGAATTTCAAATTCTATAGGAAAGATAGGCTTATTTCTATAAAACAACTCATAAAAGAGTGAATCTTTTAGTTGTTTTCCAAGTGGTATTAGAATATCATACTACTTCATGTAGCTTTTGAACCTAATTTTTCCTTAAGATATCCACTATGTTGGTTAGGATATTCTCCAATTCTCTGTTAGTGACTTTCACTTAACTATTAGACTGTGGATGGTATGGGGATGATTTATTATGCCTTAGCTGATATGTTTCCACAAAGGAATTGATTACTCCTGACATAAATTGTGGTCCTTGGTCTGGAGATAATGAATATTGGTGCTCCAAACCATTAGAAGATATGTTCATACAAGAAGTTCTGTAACTTTCTCATTCTTTGCATATTGGAGAGGTTGTACCTCAACCCATTTTGTTAAAATAGTTTATACAAACCAGGATGTATTCTTTTCATTGAGAAGATGGGTCAATTGGTCTAATGAAATTCTAATGCCCACTTCTCAAATAGTTCTAGAAGAACCTAAGGTTGGAGTGGCATTTCAGATGTAAATGTTGGATTTCCCATACTTTAACATTGATCACATTTCTATACATACTTTTTGACATCTTTATGATAATGAATGCCAATAGTAGCCAACTCCTAAGAAATTTTTAGATAATTCTCTTGACTGAATAGTGTCCTCCTAGGTGGTTCATCATGACATGCTTTGAGTAAGTCAAATATCTCATCCTCAGCTATACATCTTGCGTAATACATGGTTAGGTCCACAATTGAAAAGCATTCCATCAGTCCATGTATACATCACACTATTGTGTAATTAATTGCTTTCTTTGTTTATGTGTGAGGAAAGATGGGAACTTCTTTGTAGCCTAGTAGTTAGCCATGTATGAAAACCAAGGAGAGATAGTTGATACTAAAAAAAATGTTCATCTGGAAAATCATCATTGACCTACTCCTCCGTACCTGAAATGGTTAGCATTGAGAGAAATTCAGCCACCACATTATATTTCCCTGGTTTATCAATAATTTTAATGTTAAATTCTTGTAATAACAACAACCACCTTACAATTCTGCCATACATTAAAGGTTTATTCATTAGGATACTTGCTGCAGAATGAATGGTATGAAAAATTAATTCATATTCTGTAATGTAATGATGGAACTTGTTAATTTCATAGACAACTACAAGAAAATACTTCTTTGTGGTAGTGTAGTTCCTTTCAGCAGGGGAGAGGTTCTTGCTAATGTAGTAAATAACGTGCATTTCTTATCCTTCCTCTTGTTTACCGAGAACAAACCATACTACTTCATTGGAAGAATATATTTGTACATGGAAGGGAAAATTCCAATTCAGTCCTCATAATACTAGGGTATTTGTCAATTTGTCCTTAATAGTGTAAAAATATTATTGACATGCTTATGTCCATTCAAACTTAGAGTCTTTTGTTAGAAGATAAAACAATGGAGAAGCCAACTTACTGAAATATGAAATGCATCTTCTATAATACCCAACATGTCCAAGAAATCTTCTTACTTCAGTTTGATTTGTGGGAGATGAAAATTTTACAGCGATGCTAACTTTATCCGGATCTACCTTGATTACCTCAGTTGAAACATGATGGCCCAAAACTATCCCTTGCTCCATCATGAATAGATATTTCTCATGGTTTAAGGATAACTGATGTTTCTCACACATTTAGAGGACTTTTTCTAAATTATCAATTGCCTCTTGGAATGTTTCCCCATAACCTATGAGTTCATCCATGTAAATCTTAACATAATCATGAGTAAGATCATCAAAGTTTGCTAACATGTCTATTTGGAAAGTAGCAAGAGCATTACATAAGCCAAAAGGCAAGAACATGTAGGAAAATGTCCCCCACGGGAAGGTAAAAGTAGTTTTATCTTGATCCTCCGGTGCTATTGTGATCTGATTGTACCCACTAAATCCATCAAATAGTGATAACTACCTTTTTTCAAATAAATTATCCAGGACTTGGTCAATAAACGGTAAGGGAAAATAGTTTCTATGTGTTGCCTTATTCAACTCCCTATAATCCACACAAACCCTCCATTTTCCATTATTTTTAAGCACTATTACTAATGGAGAAACCCAATGGCTATCTAAAATTGGATAGATGAATCCTACCCTAAAATTTTTCTCAATCTTAATTTTTACAATGTCTCTTAAGGAAGGGTTTATCCTTCTTTGTGGTTGTATGATTGGTATGGAATCAATTGTGTGAATGTGGTGCATACAAATATTAGGATGAATACCATCCATATAACTATATTCCCAAGTAAAGGCTTGAGGACGAGAGAATAAAATTTTGAATAGGGTATTTTCCTCTTGAATAGTCAACTAACTATTGACTACCAGGGATTTTCCAAGGAAAATGCGTAATTATTTGGTGTCTGGATGGAGAGAATTTACCACAGGGTATTATCCAACAATGAATTCAAGGGGAACCTATGGGGAAGCAATCTATGTATTGCGGTAATATTGTGAAAGATATACTATGTTAGACCTATGTTTCTTGAAAAAGGAAAAATTATAGGTTGATTGTTGTCATCCATCATGTCATACTTGATTTCAATTGGTTGTAGCACATGACTCATGTACAATCAAGTGTAGGACTCATGATCATAATTTTGGATATGCTTTGAATTTTCTTGAATTATGACCATAGCCAAGGATGAAACCACATCTTTAGATTCATCTATATCATCTTTCCACCATTGTTTATCCTCCATGAAAAAGCATTTGCAACTAGATAAATGGATAACTTCTTTGAGTCACATCCATTTGTAATTACCGTGTTTCTTGTCCTACAATTAATAAGAGCTGTAATAGTGGCTAACCAAAGGCATCCTAGGATCAAATGATATCCAATTTTATTATTATTCATTTTAATGACTATAAAATCTATTGAATAATCCCATGATTCGATGGTTATGGTCACTTCATTTATGATTCCTTTAGGATTGGCTAAAGACTGGTCAACCATTTGTAACACTACTGAAGTTGATCGCTGTTCAATGAGAGATAATGTGGATAATGTGTTAGTGGCCATCACATTAATTGCAGCTGCTAAATCAATTAGTACATTTGGGATCCGCACATATACTTTACAAATTGTAACAATTGGACTCTCAAGGTCTCCATATTTTGGAGGGGTCATATTCCCTTCCAATATTTAGCCAATTTTCCATGAACACAGATTATTTAGGCTGATTTTTCCTTCTACCCAAAGTTTTAACATAGAGCTCTTTGATGGTTTTGTTCAACTCTTGAATTTAACTAAGATCCCGTAAAAGAGGGATTCAAATACTAAGTTTTTTAAATCCATGAATTATCTCTAACTCTGGTTCCTCATGGGTTGCAATGTTGCATTTTTCCAACAATTTAGATGGAAAGAGATTACCTGAGTTTGATTCAGATATTTCTTCAATAATAGGATCGAGATGTGTTTCTTCTAATTTTTATTTGTCTTCAGAGACTTCTTCTATGATTGGAGGATGGTTTTGACGTAACCTTCCCTAAACGTATCAAGACATTTCTACAGTCCACAAAGTGTAATATGGGGTTTTTGTTTGATTCCACAATGTATATTGGGTTACCTTGCCTCACATTCTTTGAAATTTCCATAGTTTGAGATGAAATTTGTGGTTGGGAAGGTTATTTAGATGGGTTAGCAGTTCTAGGCCCGACCAACAAAACTTGTTGTCCTTGGGGTCTTCTTAGGTTATAATACTGCTAATCTGATCCTTCGGGTGCATTCCAATATTGTTAGAATTTAGGATTAAATTTTTAGAAGGGTGGAATGTTTGAGTTTGGAGTCAATGGTTTCTAATAATAATTCAGTGGTGAATTCCACTGGGGACTCCATTCATGTGGGACTTGTTGAGCCCAATGTTGGGGGTATAACCATGGTGTATTCAACTAATTTAGAACCCATTGTGGTTTTGGTGCATATGACTAGTTTTGATTTGATTGAAACTTCCCTCCTTTCTTCTGAGCCACATAACAACACAACTTCATTATTTATATTTTACTTTAAATGATTATTTAGCAAGGGAACCAATCCACATTGATCTGTGACATGCTTTAGGTCACATATAAGGTAGATGCTTGTTTTATCCAAGGGACAATCCTTAAGCCCATGTTTATCCACACATCTTGAACAATATATGAAAAATGGATATGTGTTCCTATATTTATCCCTATGCACAGTTGTATTAAGATGGAATAAGAGATCTGTCCTTAGATTAATAAATTTCTCTCTTAGTTTGGATATGTCGCCATTGGTAATTTTGTCTTTCTATTTTCGAAGGTTTTGGTGAGTCCAGGAGTAGTTCTTATAGAAGTCAATGATATAAGTGAATTCCAATTTCTTCTTATCTTTTTTTCCCATAAGATTAAAGGCTTCTTGTGTCTCTTCAACCAATCCCTTAAGGAATAGAGTTTTAAGAAGAGTAATATCAAGACCAGTGCCAAACCTCTTGTGAAGGAAGATGAACCGATCAAAATAGTCCTCAAAACTCTCATCATCCTTTTTTTGCAGCCTAAAGATTTATTCCTTTCATTCAATCACCCTACAATAATATTGGTATTTATCCAAGAAGACTATTTCCATCTCCTGCGAATTGTGAATGGAGTTGTGGCTTAGGCCCATGAACTGCCTCATGGCTATATCCTTCAAAGTTGAAGGAAATAACTTTAATTTCTGAGTATCGAAGGTGTAGTCATAGGTTTGACACAAGAATTTGAGATAAAATAGGAATTGGTCAGGATCTTCTGAGACTAGTCCCTTGAAGGTTGGTAGAATTGAAGAAGATATATTCTTCATGGGGGATTTAGTAATTAGGATTTAGTTCTATGGGATAGGTAAATGTCCTTCCAAGTGGATGGTTGTCGTTATTTACACCATTGAGATTTTCCACTCCATCAATCATCCTTTCTTGTTGAAAAAGCTACTCCACAAGTTGGTTTTGAGGGGGGTTTGTAACTTTATTGTAATAAATCTACCTTTATGGTCTCTATGTCTAAAATAAAATCCTATCGTACTGAGAAAAATTTCTTAACTACAAGTGCTTACTGATTGCTTGTGTTCCACTTAATCCAAAGCACAAAAATAATCTTTCTATCACTACAAGGTCTTTTATTTCGAAAGAAAGAGTTATGGAAAAGATTTCTACATGAAAACTCACTAGTCTATCAGGAAGTACTTAAGTTAGTACTGTCATCACCAATCCGGCACTATGATAATTCTTCACCGGGAACTCCTCGTGCTATGATTATTTACTAATGCACAGCCTTTAGTTTGGTGGATGTAATCTGGAAACAGAACAACAACATAACACAAGAATACCATCGACTATGATAAGACGGAATGATGACAAATCAGAAATATCAAAGGAAATAATAATATTAACATGAAATTGTTACAATCTCACCCATGAGGTACTTCAACAAGACTATGGGAGAAACTTTACAATTACGCCTCGTGATGGCTTCTTCAACACACCTTTAACTGATGGCTTCCTTCGCACACTTCCTACAATATTTCTCACTACTTCTTTCTATGATAAATGAGGGGGTTAGCCTCTCTATTTATAGAACTTCCAGGCTTATCCATCTTATCTCTAAGATAGGATAAGAAATCCACTCTGACGAATCATATTCCATACCTTAACTCTTATCTGTACATGTAAGCTTATCTTCTAAGATAAGATAAACCTTATCATTTTACATGGGTTCCACTTTTTTAGACTTTTTACAAATAAAATACACAAAATATTTATGACCTCACTCCTTTGTCCTTATTACCAATATAATATTTTTAATTCCTAATCACGTAGACCCTACTTCTCTAATTACCCAAACTTTGACATTTTAACATTACCGGACCACTTACGACAAATATTTACTTTTTACAACATTCCTATTGTACTTTGACTGTTACCGTACTCCACATTATTGGCGGCACCGTACTGCGGCGCCCTTATCTTCTATCAGATGCTACTACTAATTATACTTAACAACATCATACATTAATGAAATAGAAATTACGGAGGAAAATTTTAGTGTCGACATCTTCCCCCTTCCTAGCTTCCTACTCCGTCCTCGGAGTAGACTGTTCTGGTGCTTGGAAAATCTTCAACTTGTCGTGGTTGACCCATTTCGTAATGGGAGTGCCATCCAATTCCTCTAGTCAGTACGTACCATTTTCATGCACAACTGCTATTTTGTAGGGCCCCATCCATTTTGGAAGAAATTTTCTCTGTCTTCTTTTTTGTATCTGGAATCATATACTAGAACTAAGTCATTCACATGAAATGGAGACCACCGGATATTTTGATCAAAGTATTCCTTCTGCTACATTTTTCTTCTTATGACTTGTAGCCTTTGCTATTTCTCTCATTTCCTCCAGCAAATGAAGATGTACCAACCTTTCTTTTACTGAATCACTTTCATCCATCCTTTCATTTTTCATAACTCTCATAGTGGGAATATCAAACTCAATAGGAAGAACTGGATCAATGCCATATAGGCCAACTGAAATGGGGAGTATCCTGTTGCTGACTTTGATGTTGCCCTATATGCCCACAATGCTGCATGAATCCTTTTATCCCATTTATGTACCTGCAAGGCTGCATCTTTTGCTAGAATTTGACACAACACAAAATTTGTTCATTCCACCTATCCATTTGTGCTTGGCTTTGTATGTTGTTGGCCTTCCTGTGCTTAGTAGAAAACTTATTGACTAGGGCTTCTACCACCTCATTAATGAAGTGGCTTCCTTGATCTGTTACAATTTCTAATGGACACCCAAATCTGGGTGACAATGTGTTCATACATGAACCTTGCCACTATCATCCATGGAAGTTGTTTTCAATGGCCTAGCTTCAACCCACTTGGTTAAATAATCTGTGGAAACTACAATATACTTATTTTGGCGCGATGTAGTTGGAAGTGGACCTACAATGTCTATTTCCCAGTTTTCAAAGGGACCAAGGGGAAGAATAGGACATAATGGAGCTGATGAAGTCTTACGGTTACCATGTGTTTGAAAAATATCAAATGTCTTACAATAATTATAACAATCTTTAAAAAGAGCGGGGCAGTGATAACGTGCATCCAAGATCCTTCTTGTTGTAAGTTATCCAGAGAAGTGCCCTCCACATGTACCATTGTGGAATTCTTCTAGCAGTTCCTTCCCTTGATCACGTCCAACTACCCTCTTGTACTGTCCATCAGGTCCTATTCGAAATAATACTCCATGCAGAATAGAATATGGACGACTGGCTTGAGTAATCTTTCTCTTAGTCTTTGCATTGGCACCATCAGGAAACTTGAATTCATTCAGATAATTCCAAATATCTATGTATTCACTAGGGACTGTGTCAAGGAAGAACAATGCTACATCGTATCATCACAAGATGATCCTAAACCATCATAGGCTCGAGAGAGTGCATCTGCATTGACATGCTTCTTTCCTTGGCCTATCTATAATATCAAATTCAAATTCTTGTAGCAAAATTATCCATCTTGCTATCCTCCCTGATGGGTTAGGCCTTATTGACAATATATTTCAGAGCCTGATGATCTGTTACAACTAGTAAATTTCTGCCATAGTAAGTAATTTCTAAACTTCTTTACAGCAAAAATGATAGCCAGAGCCTCTTTTTCAGTTACAGTATAGTTTACCTCAGCATCTGCTCATTTGTCTGCTCCCAAAGTAAATTGGATGTTCATTCCCATTTTCAGCCTTTTGGCTCAAAGTACTTCCTAGTGCTACATCTGAGGCATCAGTGTACGCAATGAATGGCTTGCTCCAATCTGGATTCTTCAAAACAGGTGAAGACACCAGGGCTTCCTTCAGTTGTCCAAAAGCTTCATGCGCCTTATTTCCTGGTTCATAAGTAACATCCTTCTTCAAGAACTGGGTTAGTGGCTGTGCAATCTTTGAGAAATTCTTGATGAACCTTCTATAGTAACCCACATGCCTAAAAATGATCTCAACTTACTTCTATTAAGAGGAAATGGTAAATCTTTGATTTTTGAAACTTTATTAGGATTAGTACCAATACCATCTCTGGATACAACATGCCCTAACAAAATGCCTTTAGAACATCCAAAGACACACTTTGTAGGGTTTAGTAAGGCTTGTGCTTCATCTAACCTTTGAAATGTTGGTCTCCATCTGGTGCAGGTGGTCCAACTTGCTCCCATAGATGCAAAAATCATCCAGAAATACTCTGATGAAGGTCCCAGTGTAGGGTTCGAACACCCTATTCATCAAACGCTAGAATGTTTCCGGAGCATTACACAACCCAAAAGGCATAACTCTATAAGCAAACGTTCCCCAAGGAGTGGTGAACGTGGTCTCCAGCTGATCTTTCTCTGCTATACGAACTTGGTTGTAGCCGCTATATACATCAGTAAAACTATAGCACTCCTAGCCAGCTACTTCGTCCAAGATCTGATCTGAAAATGGAAGAGGGTAATGATCATTCTTTGTTGCCTTATTGAGCTTCCTGTAATCAACACAAATGCGTAGCTTCCCATTCTTTTTTATTGAGATCACAATGGGAGAAACCCATTCTGAATTCTCCACATCAAACATGAATCCTGCATCAAGCAATTTACCTATTTCTTCTTTTATAGTTTTGGAAAAATTAGGATTCATTCTATATGGCATTTGCTTTATGGGCTTAGCACCATCTACCAGCTCAATAGAATGTTCTACCCAACTTACTTGACGGAGATCCTTGTAATCAAAAGTGAATAGGTGTATGTACCTTCAAAAGAGCTAGAGGTAGAATTCCTTCTCCCTCTCCATCACAGCATCACCAATCTTTATTTGTTGGAGACGATCATCAACTTCTTCTTCAGATAATTTTATGGGGTCATGAGTTGGTGTGACTGGAAGGATATCCATGACTGAAACATCAACCTCACTTTCTTCATCTTCAGTGTCCACTTCACTGGTACTAGAGTAATCAGAGGATGTCCAATCATCAGTTTCATCACTTGAATCCACAGGTTTTGCCTTATGATGTCGAGGGATCACATTTATCTTTACCCTCTCTCTACCACATCCAAGTGTCATGAAACCTTCATTCCAGTAGTTTCTTGCATGAACTCTCCTTAGCCATGGTCTTCCCAGCAGCATTGGGTACTCAACAGTACCATTTTTCATCACCTGAAAGTCTACCACACATACCACACCCATAATATATATTGCCACATTTGAAACTACACCTTCTGGTTTAGTTTCTCCTTTATTTAATGACCTTAACATAAGTGTTGAAGGGCAATCAATGTTTAAACCCAACATATTCATTACAGACTCAGTCATTACATTAACTGCAGCACCTCCATCAACTAAGACATCATGAATTGAAATACCGTTACATAATACCTCAGCTTGTGGAGCATAGGGATCTTGCCTCTGCCTTCAAAATAAGGACCTCAACCTCCTTCCTTATTCGAGCATTGAGTCCACCTCACAACTCCCGCCTCTTCTCAGAAGACATAGCCAAGAGTTGACCATATGTAATATTTGTAGGCCTTTTGGACAGATCTTCCAAGATGGAGTATGGTCCTTGCCCCTATGAAATCAGAAAATCCTGCACACCCAACTTTCTTCTCCTATGTTTCTTATTAGTTTCTTCTTTCATCTTCTTAGGATCATTTCCATCTTGATTATCTTTTTCTTTCTTTCTTTTTGTTACAAACACATCTACTTCATTATTTCTGCTCTTATCTACTACATCAAAAGAATTCACATGTGGCTTTTCCTTTATCACTATCTCCTTTACCAAATGTAGAAGCTCTATCTGGACAATTATACTTATAATGACCCTTTTTTATAACAACCATAACAAAAAAATTCAGAAATATTTATTTTTGGACCTCTATCTCCTCCCTAAGAACTAAATTCATTTCCTTGAAGAAGATTAATAGTTAACTGACCCATCTTTTTGAGTAGATCTTCATACTCAGTAGATGTACTAGGAGAAATATTTGTGCGCTCACCGGGGAGTGGTTGTGGATTTTTGACCAAAGGTGCTGGTGTAGGCTCTACTTTAGCAACAATTTCTTTGGGCTCCTCTTCCATGCTTTCTTCTTGCCTTCTTGCAATCTCCTTTGCTTGTTCAATGGTAGCTGGGCGGTCATAATTCACTCATTGTCTGATCTCTGGCTTCATCCCAAGAATGAAGTGCTTACAGAGGAGATTATCCACGCCATTCATCAACCCATCCGCTAGTCCTTCCCTTCTGGATCTAGGCATCGAGCTTCCTCCTTAGCTCTAGAACACGAGCATGATAATCCCTTATATTCTCCTTCTCTCCTTGGGATAGCTTCGTGATCTCGATCATGAGATCTGCATATTTCTGTTGTTCACCAAATTCTTCAAGAAAACTTTCAGTTAATAAATCCCATGAATTTTTCACATTATCACCTAGTGTTTCAAACCACCTAAGTGTTGAACCATCCAAAAAAGGTAGGAAAAAAATTCAGTCCATTGTTCCCTTCTTATGAGGCCATTACAAATACAAGATCATTTAAACTCTTGAATGAAAGAAGAAGGCATCTTCACTAGATTGAGCTGAAAAAATAGGAATCTTTCCCATTTTCAAAAGTAACCACCGTGAAATACCAACTCACAAGTACAATCAACAAGACTTATGTGCACAAATAATTGGAAACACTATACTAGAAAGTGACTTTACACGGTAAACTATGGTAAAACTTGACTTAATGTGGTAAAAACTGATTTTACTGTGGTAAACACTTGACTTACTGCGATAAAAAGTGAAGTTACTGCGGTAAATACTATTCACGGTAAAAAGTGACTTTACTGCGGTAAATACTATTCATGGTACAAAAGTGACTTTACTGCAGTAAATACTATTCCAGCAAAAATGACTTTACCATGGTAACTACTATTCCATGGCAAAAATGACTTTACCATGGTAACTACTATGCACAGTAAAAACAAGGTTACCCTCTAATTGATTTTTGACTAAGTGGGAATATCTCTCCAGAAAATCCACCAACGAGGAATGGTCCCGACAACGGAACCAAAATGTCATCACCAATCCGGCACTATGATAATTCTTCACCGGGAACTCCTCGTGCTATGATTATTTACTAATGCATAGCCTTTAGTTTGGTGGACGTAATCTGGAAACAAAACAACAACCGAACACAAGAATACCATCGACTATGATAAGACAGAATGATGACAAATCTGAAATATCAAAGTAAATTATAAATATTAACATGAAATTGTTACAATCTCACCCATGAGGTACTTCAAGTGTTATTGACTTCACTTGCATCTCACCAAGACTATGGGAGAAACTTTACAATTACACCTCTCGAAGGCTTCTTCAACACACCTTTAAACTGGTGGCTTCCTTTGCCCACTTCCTACAATATTTCTCACTACTTCTTTCTATCCTAAATGAGGGGGGTAGCCTCTCTATTTATAGAACTTCCAGGGCTTATCCATCTTATCTCTAAGATAGGATAAGAAATCCACTCTGACGAATCATATTCCATATCTTAACTCTTATCTGTACATGTAAGCTTATCTTCTAAGATAAGATAAACCTTATCATTTTACATGGGGTTCCACATTTTTAGACTTTTTACAAATAAAATACACAAAATATTTATGACCTCACTCCTTGTCCTTATTACCAATATAATATTTCTAATTCCTAATCACGTTAGACCCTACTTCTCTAATTACCCAAACTTTGACATTTTAACATTACCGGACCACTTACGACAAATATTTACTTTTTACAACATTCCTAGTGTACTTTGACTGTTACCGTACTCCACATTATTGGCGGCACCGTACTGCGGCGCCGTTATCTTCTATCAGACGCTACTACTAATTATACTTAACAACATCATACATTAATGAAATAGAAATTACGGAGGAAAATTTTAGTGTCGACAGTACCTTAATCTTTACTAACACCTTACTCGATTTTACCTAGAAACAGTTCTAAAAAGTGACGAGCATCATTGATACTCGCACTTTAATTATCTCTTGATTTTCAGTCCAAGGAAATGTCCACAACTATTTGCAACAAAGAAAATGATTGAAACTGTGCTCCATGTATTCACTAATGAAATCAATCAAATAATATTATAAATGAAATTAAGAAGTAAACCCTATTGATAAAACAAGAGATTAATGAATTCAAAATTAAAATACTGAAAGCGATGAAATTATAGTAAATTGAACAAATTCCAAATAACAGAGAGTAATTAACAAGAAATTATCCTTTCACATTGGGGAGGAGTGACCCTTGGTCCTTCCCTCTGAACCGTTTTAGAATTGGAAATCACACAAGTCGGTTATCCTAGAATCATGCACTTTATTGAATAGTATAATTCTTTAACAATAATCAACAAACTAACTCTAGAATTCTACTACAAATGCCCTCTTATAACAAGAGCAATCCTTGTCACTATAGAAGATGACATATTATTTGCAATAATTAACTACTACTCTAGCTGAAATATCTCTATGAAAACAAATGATTGTTGAAGAGTTACAATTGTGGAAGAACACGTGCATGCCACACTTAGATCATATTCATCTTGTTAACTATAGATGGAGTTCCTTAATTAACTCCCAGTTGAGATGATTTAAATGTGCTAGAAGATGTCAAAGATTATGCATTGAATCCATACAATCTCTGTGACTATGATTTGTTATGTTAATCTATTCCACGTCTCTAATCAACTAGGAGTTAAGTGAGGCTTGTATGATCAACATAATTTGCATGATGTTTTAGATGGTCATCCACGTTTCATGCCATTTTAATCATGTCAACTCATGTGCTGTCCAAATCAACTCTCCTTCTTGTCATTCGAGCCCTTTTCTTTCTTCACATGAGTCTTGTGCCAATGCGTGGGTGAGTCATGGGCTCTGAAGTGAGTCCTACACAATGCACAAACGAGTCCTACACTCCAAAGTGAGTCTTACACTGGCTTAAGATATGTTCTTCAAACACATTGTTAACAGACATAAAGATCCATTTAGACTTATTTGAAGAAACATACATAAGATGGAAATAACAAGATTATGCACAAAACTTACTTTCAAATATACTAAAGTATTAATTACAAAATGTTGATATAAATTTTAGCACGAAACGATGAAATCACGTAGGCATGAATATGGCTCATGAGATGATATCTTTTCAACCCAATTCTTCCTTCCTACATCACATATCTTGTTCAATGTCTACCCCAAAACCTTATTCAAGGTCTTTGTAGTTCCATTGGCTTGCGGGTAATAGTGTGTAGTCTTATGGTGTGCTACCATAAATTATGCCAAAAATATTCTTATTGTCTCATTGAGAAAGTGTGTTCCCTTATCACTAGTAAGTTTCAATGGACAACCATACCTACTTATTATGTTTTCCCATAAAAACCTTGTTGTTGTTGTTGTAGTGTAAATTTTTGTAGGCATAACCTCCACCCACCTTATCAAGTAATCCGTTCATATAATAATGTAGGGTACACCTGTCCTTCGTGTGGCTAGTGTGATTGGTCCAAAAACATCAATCACCCATTTCTCAAATGGCTCTATGATCGCTATAGGTTGTAGTGGCATCTCATCCCAATTTCCTGGATTTCCTATCCTTTGATAATGGTCACATGATTTGATGAATGCCTTAACATCCTTATAAAGTGTTTCCCACCATAATGCAACCAATAAGATCTTGTGCATCATCGCTTCACATACATAGTGCCCTCCAGCTATTCCCCCATGCACTTACTCCATTATAGCTTCACGCTCATGTTTTAACAAACATCTATTCAAGACTTCATCTCCTCCTATTTTGTATAAATATTCTCCAACCAGCTGGTATGGTGTTGAGTGAATGACAAGTTACTTCTTCTCTAATGTCTTCATACCTTCTAATGCAAGTCTAGTGCATAAGAATACTGCAATCTCTTCTGATTCAACTGACACGTGGTTTAGCCTAAAAAGTGTGCATATGACATAGTATCTTCTATGCTTTGCGCATCCTCTCTAGAGTTAATCCTTGACAGATGATCTGGTCCCACGTTTCTTTTGTCGAGATTTATTATGACAAAAAAATAAAATTCTTGAAAGAGAAGGATCCAACGACAGATGCGCCCCCAGTAAAATTGACTTATTGACCAAGTAATTCAATGCCATATGATAAATAAAAAATATAAATGGTGTGGCCTATAAGTAATACTTGAAATTATGAAGTGTATGAAATGGAAAGGTTTGTAAAGATATGGGATTAGGTTAAAGAACCTCAAGCTTGACTAAACTTAACCATGGACCATAAGATTAGAGCTAAACAAGAAAATATCTATGCATATATAAATTTGAAACTAACATTCAAACCCTAGCATATATACCACTCTCTACTCCATGAAAGCTTAATGAAAGTGAACCTAGTTAGATTCTAAGCAATCAAATTATGTATAGTTTACTCTCAAACATAGTGAAGAGATCTCTCCAAGTTGGCTACATGTCCAAGATTTAGATCTTCCCTTACTAACTATATTTGGAATGGATGGATGCAAGATGGGGGAGCTCTTAACAATAGAGTATGGCAAAGATCCAAATGTTTATTAGCTTGGCTAATGCAAATGAGGTCCAATGCCAATATCTCCAAATATGAGATATTTTTGTCATGAAAACAAGGTGTGTGGTTGAGAGGGAGAGGTGACCCTTCTATTTATAGTTTTTCACTTGGGAGAGTTTGGAATTTGGGTGCATGTGGGACTAAAGCTCAAAAAACACTTTTAGATTAGATTAGGATAAACATGCTTTAGGCTTAGATAAGCTTGGTTTAGGCTAGTTAATTAGGATTTAGGCTAGTTAACTTGATTATTAAGTGATTAAAGACTCGTTGAGAGTTGGGAGGGGTATGGATAACCTATTGTGACTGATAGATAGCCTATGAAGCCAATAGAAGTGGTCTAGAGAGAACTAGGGAGGTTCTGAATAGTGGAAAGGAGGAATATTTAGCTAATAAGAGAGATATTAGCCAAATAAGTTGATTATAGGAGGAATACGATCAAGAAGGTGTCATAAATGGGCATCCGAGAGTGGGGCGAAGAAGGGTTGATCAAAAAAGTGTCGTCAATTGGTTGAATTGGAGGAAATGCTAAGTGTAAGCATATTTTAGGTGTCTACATTTGCCCCTCTTTGGGGTGACATAACGAAATCACTTCAAAGAAAGTAGACAAGAATAAACAAGTAGAAAATTTTGAAGGGATAGAAGAAAAATGAGTAGAATGGAGAATGCCCCCTTGATTGTCAGGGTGATAGAAGAACTCAATCGACGATTGAAAAGATGATTGAATGAGAATAGAAGAAAGAATAGTGTGAAGAAGAAGAAAGGGGATATAGAAGGAGTACGAGGAAGAGGGAATGAGCTAACATCCATCCAGTTCCTTTTAAACAACTTTATTTTTCATCATATTTCTAGTTATCTTCATCATCGGTCATTATTAAAAAGAATGAACAAAAGTGCAATATGACATGACAAGCCATATATGAATAAATGTCCATTTCCAAAAACACCAACTCCATGCAACATACAAAATGCAATGCAATACGAGAAAGTAAAATATGCCTAACTCTATGCAACATACACAATGCAATGCAATACGAGAAATTAAACAAGATAAACTAACAGAGAAACATAATGTAATGTTTTTATTATCGAGATTTAGTTTTGACCTGTGCAAATTAATGACAAGGGTTGGCAATGATTCCCCAAGCAAGGATACATGCGAGGATAATAATGAAGGACACTTCGGTCCTATGAAAAAGTAATGTGCACTACGAAACAATACTAGGCAACTCGTTATGCCCCAAAGTACAAATGAAGTAAGCAGCCTAGTTTTTGTTAATGGAGGTAGATCAAGATGATCCGCGAGTCGCGCACATGAACAAGTGAGAACCAAAGAGTGAAATTTTGTAGGATGATTTATATTGTTTAGAAGTTTTCTAAAACATATTTGAATGTTTTTTGAAAATTTTCTAACATATTTGAATGTTTTTGTTGATTTTAAATTTTTTCTGAAACTATGTACATGAAGACAAGGAAGTGTGGATGCCCCTAGTGATAGATGGGATGTACAAGGGAATAAGGCCACGTGCGTACGAAAAAGGTGAAGATACAAAAATGCCCCAACGATTAGGTGAGAGTATTCAAAGGAAAATTTTCATGGGTAGAAGAGGGACACAAGGCCATTATGGATAGGTTCAACATGATGATGAACCTAAACCAATGAAGTGCTTAGAAGAAGTAAGTATGCATGAATTTTGAGCTCTTGGAAGTTTTGACCTGAGCTTGAATAAGAAATTGTTTGGGTTCCTTATAGGTTGAATGATATGAATGTAGTTTAGAATCCTTGCAATGAAAAAATGATTAGCCAAAGGCACAAATTGTGAGACGAGATATAGACTAAAGCAAGATTTTGAACAAGGTCCAGAAAAATATTACTGGGCTTGCATAATAATCTTGTTTTCTCATAGAAGATCCAGTGTGTGTATGTGGAATTTATTACCTCTTGAAGGGACACAATTTACATAGACATTGAAGTGAATATGGGACTAGCTAATGTGTAGGAATGATCCATTTTGATAGAAGATTTTGTGAATGTAGGGTGGAGGGAGAGTTGTACATAGCTTCGCTGTCAGCTAGGCATCCATAGCCCCAACGGAGATGCATTTGATTCTAATCGCAACATTGGGCTACTTCCAGGACATGGCATCCATATCCCCAATAAAAGATGATTGGAGATAACCTAAGAGAGAGTAATATCCCAATTTGCTTTTTCTTTTAGGTTTTAGCTTTTGATTGAAGGGATACTAGGATTCGTGACCTTTCTAAAGAATTATTTTAGGTCTCTGGGCTGACCAAGAGGTTAAGACCCACTTATGGCTTGATGAGAGGAGGTAGAATTGACTACCTGGGGACAAAATGGCTCTAGTGATAACAGAATATGTAAGGGATTTTCTTCGCAATAAGTTTTTTAGATGTTGATTGTGATAGGATCTCTACGAGGTGAGGAATGATTTAATAGACTAAGGAATGATAAAAGACCAAGTTCAGACAGATACACATAGGGATCAATGTCTGAAATATACATGCAAATTGGCTATCTCATCATGATCACCAAAGGGATGAAAATGGTAGGAAGACCTGCAGAAGAATAGAAAGGAAGGGAATCAAGTTCATGACCATGTGTAGGCTATACATGATTCTAATGTTTTGATCGAAAGGGTATCTTTGATTTCTGTCTTGCCAACACACAATGTATGCATATGGAAAATCTAGCAAAGCTAATGGAATGAGGTTGCAAAGAACCTCTAGAGAGATATCTTCATGTAGTCTCAACCATGCATTCCATGAATCTAAGAGATATTAATCAGTAGAGGAAACTATTTTTCTTTTTCCATAGCATTATTGAACTTTGACAAAAACACATTCAATAAGAGGGGAACATTGATATGGCATTAAGAAGATGACTCTTTGAGAGGAAGCATGATTTATGGTAGGCACCTCATGAATGAATGATTTATATTTGGAATTAGATTTATTGTTTACTCCATGGAGGTGACACCTAATGTGGGAGAGACTAAATAAGCTCACATAGACATCTGTGAAGTTGTGACAGTAGGAGTTGAATTGAATCATTGACTAGAGGGAATCCAAGTCATGGAACTGTAAGATGGACGGAAGAGTGTCATTGAAGGTAACTGATAAATGTGGTCCTGTGAAGAATGAGAGGATTGTGACTCAAGAACTGAATCAAATGTTAGATTGAAAAAACTTGGAGTCACCTGAGTCTTCAAAGGAGGAAGATGATCATTGAGATGACTTTGAAGTAAAGGTCATGTACAAAGGAAGGGAAGACCGTGATTTGAGATTTGATCTAGGGGTATCCAAATTATAGTTAGGATCTAAATCTTTAGAAGAAGAGTGGGAGTCCAAACATAGTTTGGATTTGAATTCAGAAGACAATAGTTTAGATATGAATAAGAAGAAGAGTGGGGGGAACCCGAATAATATAATTTGGATAAGAATTATCCAAACCATACCCCCGAATATAAGCTGAAGGCGGGGAACAAGGTTCTTGAATGGGCCCTCGATCATGAAGAATCACAATTACGGTTTAGTCGTAATGGGAACATTTTGATGTGAATACTTAAACCTAGGCTTCTGTAATTGTTGTAAGCATGAGGAATGATGTGATAATTAGTAATTTTTGGTGTTGTTTTAGGTACAAATGCCTAGATCTAGATAATGTGATGGAACTCATTCAAAGAGAAGGAAGTGACATGTAGAACCAGGGAAGCATAATGATATCCAACTAGACATTTCGTAAGTATGGATATTCATGTGCATGATTTTTTGAAGAAGGTCTAAGGAAAATAGACGTCATGATGATGAAATATCGATGAGATTAAAATGGATTGTCTTAGAATAATATAGTTTTCTGGATGAATAATCACAAGGAACAATTCATACAAGTGTGAAACACAAAGCTAATAAATAAGGAAACATTCCCTATGTAAAATGTGTGTCTGCAAATGAAAGTTTGATGTAAAGATGATCAACACAATGTTAATTTTTAAGTCAAGTTCAAAATGAACATAGGCGTAACTATTAATAAAATGTAAATATGATTCCCACTCAAAGGATATTGTGAAAAGTTTAACAGACCAAGCAATGCCTAAACATCAAGGGGAGAGGATTAGAAATATAAGCTACGTAACCCCACAAAAATAGACACATCTAATCGAGATTCAAAAAGAAGTGAGATACTAGTATGAAATTGGTATTGAAATGATGTACAAACAAAGTAAGCGACGCCCATCAAGATTTGGAGCAATTTTTGAATTTAAACCAAGTCAAGGTATACTAAGGATGTGTTAAAATGTGCGCAGCGTAACACCACAATGTGGATACTTAGATCACATTTATGAAAAACATGACATAAGTATCTTAATTATGTCGAGATAATGTGAACAAGGTAATACGTGAAATGAGATAAAATGACGAACCAATCCTAACTATGAATGACGATCTTGAAATCAATATCAAGTGGACTATCAAAGATACGAAAATGTACTTCCACACACTTTATAGATGTTTAACAACCCAACTGCAAACATGGATGGGCATAAATAGACAAAAAATTGGTCAAATACTATATATTGAAAAGAATCACGAAAGTATGCCTCCTCTTTTCACTCCAAGTTGGAAACAAGAATGCACAATGGTATAAGATCAAAAGGATGAAAATACACTAAGTGCCACTTGGGCAGAGTTTCGCCTTGTCTGAAGGCGAGACAAAAACTGAGCTAAGTGAGACATCTTTGTAAACTTCTGTGATTAAATGGTACTTAGCTCAAAATTATGTGGGGTATTCTTTACCTATGTTCAAGAAATAAGGTTTCAGACTCCAAGTGACGGTGTCACTTTGTGATGGCTAAGACACAACAACCGACTAGACAAAGTAGGCTTCAAGAAGAAATGGATTCCCTAATAAGATCTTTCAACTTGGTGTCAAAAGTTATCTTAGGAGTGAGCACGATTTTCCTAAAGAGTCACACTAAATGATTTGGGAGTATCTTGGCTTTACTTTACCCCCTTATGATACAATGAGAAACTAGTACATTGACTTGTACCATCACTAGGGTCATGCGATACGAAAAAATCTTTACTCTAACTCACAATGCAAAACTAGTAAAGTCGGTAATCGAAGCGCTTCCTATTTCATCCATGAGGTTACTCAGTCGATGGATTACTTTAGGGTTCCTAGAACCATTCCTTTTTTTGTAGACTTAAGGTGTTATGCCAAAGGGGTTATGTTCCAGTTGAGTGGATAGGGACATACCCTTTTTTGAAACTTTCAATATAGTGTGATGTGAAGTGGTGTGTTTTTTTATCTTGTCTTAACTTAATGTGGTTTTGAGTAGCACACCGTTTGGAAAATTATATGAAAACATGTTTATTAGAATGTCTTTTGTTTCGATTTTGACACGTTTTATTTGACAAATCATTTAGGCCCTATATGCGAAGAGTTAGTAGTTTTCCACAACCGATCATGATATAAAAAAAGAGAGAGCTTGTGTGTTGTTTTTTATTTCTAAGATCATCAAAAGGCATGAAGGAAGTGCATACACAATGTGAAAACTCCAATAAAATAAATTTTATGGAAAAATACTTGTAAGTGTGCCTTGCAAAAGATAGAGTTCATTTTTTAAACCAACTTTGAAAGGTTTAATCCAATTAGGAAACGTAAAATAAGTGCTTTTGAAATTGCCAAAAGGGTTTCCTAGAAGTGTTTTTGATCCCCAATATCACCTTTAGAAGGTGTGAGTAGAGAGAATACACACTTCTCATGAAATACCTTTGTAACTAAAAAAGAGAATCACTTAGAAGTACGTTAGTTAAACAACCTAAAAGAATCCTGTACAATCACCTGTTAGAAAACAAATACTTATCTAATAATGTAAACCATAAATTTTATGTAATGAAAAATCCTAATTTTATGATTCCATTGTGTATTTCACTTCAATACCTTTCTAATAAAACAAAAATGGAGTCATTTTGAGCTTGGGAACAAAATTTATGGCCTTCGGAAGATTGCTAATGATGCCTGCACTAAGGTTTAGGCGTGGTGCCACAGTTTGGGCATGTGCACCACGGTTTGGGCGTGTATGCCACAGTTGGGGCGTGTGTGCCACGGTTGGGGCGTGTGCACCCGGTTTAAGGTGCCTGTGCTTCTTTGTAAAAAAATGACATTTTCGAAGGTGTGTGCACCATGGTTTGGGCATGTGCGCCCGGTTTAAGGTGGCTGCATGTGGTTTTGGGTGCATGTGCATGGTTTTTGGTACCTACGCGCCTCTGTAAAAAAATGACATTTTTAAAGGTGTGTGCGCCCAGTTTAAGGTGCACCTGCACGTGGTTTTAGATGCCTACGTGCCTTTGTAAAAAAATGACATTCAGAAGGTGCCTATGCTAGCAGAAAGGTGTATGCGCGCCCTTCCCTATAGGTGGCTAAAAAAACACGGGATTTAAAAAAAAACTCAAAAGACATTAAAATTTCATCAATTTGGTTCAATTTCGGCAGCACTTTACCTCCTTTGATCCTGCAATGAGCACAAAGGCAAGACAATCCTAGCTAAACTAGTTAAGAAACCTGATATTTAGCCATTAATACAAAAAAATTAGTGAAATCAAAAACTTGAACTAATAAAAAAAACTTTGAAAAACTAATCTAAAAAGCTTGAAACTATCCTAGAAAATTTGAAACCAAGAAACAATTAGAAACTAAAACGAAAAGCTTCAAAGTGACTCCATTAATGGAGGATGGAAAAAGTGTCCCACTGGGTGTGCCAAATGTATACAATGGAAAGGTTTGCAAAGCTATGGGATGAGGTTAAAGAACCTTAAGCTTGACTAAAATCAACCATGCACCATAATATTAGAGCTAAATAAGAAACTATCTATGCATATATAAATTTGAAACTAACATTCAAACCCTAGCATATATACTACTCTCTACTCCATGAAAGATTAATGAAAGTGAACCTAGTTAGATTCTGTTGGTTGTCAAAATAAGACTTTAATGAAAGCAACAGTCAAGGGAAAAAAGTCCCTCCTCTTTAATGGGAGAGGTGCCCTTATTGAAAGCAAGTAGCAAAACTATTCACAAATGTACAATTTTATACTTCAATGAGGAACTCTGACATCATGAAAGTGTTTTAATGCCAAGATAGATTATCAATACAAAAGAATAGAAGAACTAAGGGAGGGAAAAGGTAGAATATAAAAGCACTCTTAGGAAGTATAGATAACAAAATAGTTCCTTATAAATGTTGAGCAAGGACAATATATAGAAAATAATCATTCATATTAAAATCACTAGATGTTATTTCGCAAACACAAAGTTCCAGAGATGACATCCATAAGAATACAAAGCTTCTTAATGCAATAGATTAACGATTCACAAAATTTAGATAGGTAAGAGGGAATAAATAGATGCAGATAGAAATAGGAAGGGAAATCTTTTGTATTGATAGCTTCTAACTCTTTTACACTTTCAAAAATAATCAAAGTTCTAGCCCCTTGGAATGGCGAGGAGAGCTCAATATATAGCTTACAAAGTGGTTACATTTCATAACCGTTTCTTTAAACCAAAATATTAATTAAGGAAATGCATAATACAAAGTCCTTAATTAATTTACAAGAAGATCCAAACTATAGATAGAAAAGAAGAGTCAAGAGCCAGAAGTAAAGACACTTGGTTGTGGCGGAGGAGGGCCCACTATTTTGAGAATATGATGCCTGAATCTCTTCAATGCTTCCGCTATATCCATGCCTCTTGGAATTTTTGTGTTAACATTAGCATGAGGCCATGTGCCAAAGCATTTTTCCATATCTTTGTCGAACTCGGTATGCTCTAGATACTCCTTATTAGCCTCAACTATATTTGAATGGAGAGAACAAATGTCCTTCATTTTCTCTTTAGTGATTGACTCTTCTTTGAACAAATCATCTTTAACAAAGGTTTTAAAATGAGCCTTGATTTCTTAAAGAGAGAAGAATACACCTATAGCTTCATCCTGAAGATGGCAGTGGATATCTTTGAAGGCAGATAAAACACGAGTTTTAAAAGACTCTCCTTTTTTCCATACATTCCTCAATTCTCCTAGTGATTCTTCCAGAACCTTTATTTTCCATTCAATGCTAAAGATACATGTTCTTGACATGTTATTCTTGACATCATCAAATACATTGTTGGCCAACAAGATCCTCTCATTAGTTTGACCCATTAGATGGAGATCTGCAATACACCCACTCCAGACTTTCAGCTCCTTGTCTATAGCTTTGATTGAGGAAGTGAGTTTATGTTGCAGCTTGATCACCTTCTCATTGGTTTTGAAGGCTTCCTCAATGAATTTTAAACCTTCTATGGTCATATCATCTACCATGGCCTCAACAGCCTTCCCATAACTAGAATACTTATGTATGTCTTTGATGCTTTGAACCTCATCTTGGATGAGAACTATGGGAGGTGGGAGAGTAGCCAATGGAGTTGGATCCAAAACTTTATCTTTTTCCAATAATGATATGATAAAGTTGGAAAGAACTTGGTTCTATTCTTCCAACTGCTCCATAGTTTGCTTTCCTTTCTCAACCCATTCAATAAACTTAGTGACGGTTTCCCGAAGGTTATGAACTTCACTCTCAGGTGTAGATTCTCCCATTGGAATCCTGGAAAACTCTAAGTCAGTCATCAAAAGATCCTTTTCCTCTTTGTCCACTTTGGGTTTTGCAACGTCTAGGAACTACTAGCTTTGAGCATTAGTTACCAACCTCGAAGTGGTCTTTGCTTTCTTTGTTGTAGGGGGAGGGGTAGTACCAAGAAGAGCTGCCACAACATCAAAATCAAGCCCTGTCAATCAGGAGGAAGATCTCCTTTTCCTGCTATCAACTAGGGGTTGTACCAAGGAAAAGGAAGAAGAAGAAAAAGAATAATCAAGGGACCTGAGTGCAAGTGAACTAATGGAACTCAAAGTATGGACCATTGTTGTCTCTAGTGGGGAAATGAATGGAACCTAAAGAATTTCCTTTGCAGAGGAGTCTGCTAGACTTGGAGGTTCATATCTTGATCCTTCGTTCTCCACCTCAGCAGTGGTTTCAGTGGTTTCTTCTAGTTCTTTCATCTCATCATCATCATAATCATTTATAACAATAATGTTCTCTAGCCTAATACATAATTCTGATTGCTCCAGAAAAGTTTCTTCCTCGATCGGTTCCTGCTTGATTTCTTTAATCTTCTTCTGATATACTCTGGTGGAAGAGGAAGGAGTAGATAACTCTGGTTCTTTCATTGTAGAAGGAGTTTGTCTAAATACCTCAGTGCTAGGTGTATGTTCTTCCTTCTCAGGTGTAGAATCCTCTCTTGAAGAGGATCTACCTTGGTTCCTCCTGAGCTCACGAACTTTCATATCAAACCAAACCTTAGTTCTAATGATGACAGGGGCAATTATCTCACTCAAATCATCTCTCTCCTTCACATACCAATCTAGTGTTTCTTGAGGAGTGTGCTTGATTGATCTTTCATACTCAAAGGATTGCAAATCTTCATCATCTTCCACAAGCCCTTCAGGCACCTGGTAGAGATTGAGATCTAAGATCTGTTACAGAGACAATCTACCAAAATGCCTCCTCCTGGCTTCAAAATCATCAGCACAATCAGCCTAGTAATCCTTAGTGTCAAGATGATGATGATAAGTTATTTTAATATTTTGATCAATGAATTTCTTTAGATCAAATCAATTCCTGGGCCTGAAGAAATGAACAGTAAGAGGAGCAATATCCCTTTCTATATTCTGGGCATCTAGAGTTGTCATGCATGTATAATCCCCCAAAGTGATAAGGAAATGAAGACCAATAATATTCTTATCTCAGTAGGCTCTATGAAGTTTATCTAGTTGCCTGCACACCTCAACTAAAGCCATTTTATCATTACAAAACATGGGAAGCTTGAGAGGTGTACTTTCAAAACAAGCCAATTTGATGTACGAGAACTTTCGAAACTGGATGAAGAAAGCCCCATACTTAGTTATCAAAGCCATAGCCTCATCAGAGAACCTTCTGGCAGTGTCACCCTCAAGGAGCATCGCAATGTACATGGTGAAAGCATCATTTACCCTTCTGAAATTGTGATTACTGGCCTTGAGGATAAACTGAAGGCAATATGTGTAGATGGGCTCATCCTTCTTGCCCTCAATGTAAGTGAAGCCGAACCACTCTCAAGATGCTGCCAGGGTGTACATGAGATAAGAAGTCATGTAGAACTTCTTAGTTTGCTAAACATTTGACAATTGTTCAGTCAGGTACCTATAAATAATCTCAGCCCAATTTATATTTTGCTTACCCTCACAGATGATGTTTATAAAAGGGCACATCCAAAAATGGAAGTCATTGGTAGAGGTCATTCCCATAATACGGGTGAAAAAGATGATGAAATTTGATAGTTCTTTATTGAAATCAACCCTGTACAATGCCTTAGGAAGTCAGGATGCTCCCTTCTTAGGACACTTCAACCATGACTTAGCTACTCGAGCCTTATATTTCTCACTATCTTGATCAAATAGGGTCTGAGCTTGAGCAAGATTGAGAACAATGGAGTCTTTTGTTTCAGGAATGCGTAGGGCAACGGTGATGGAGGAAGCATCTAATTTTGCAATCAATTATCCATGCACATTAACAACCTCCTTGGTATCTAGATTAAAGTGAGCCCCGCAGGCGAGCACGATGTCGGCACACTATACAAAGATAGGAAAACCAGTGAGGTATGCGATTCCACTGTCATTTATCATTTGGGCCATGGGAGCAGAATTTTCACATGTTAATCTACCCTAGAAATCATTGAAATCCAAATGTCAAACTTTGTAGTCTCTGATATTGGGTACATAAGTCTCCAAAGGTGACAGCCCTTGAAATTTGATCTTCATTTTGACAGTGCATAGAGGAATGACCTTCAAAGAATAGATTTGCGACAAAAATGCAAAGGGATACAAGAAGATGAACAAATGACTCAATTGCAAGAATGCGGGTAAGAGATAGTGAGCAAGAAATGTGACAAATGCATAGATGATGGCCCCGTTAAATAGCCATTTAGGAGAGAGAAGATCATAAATGTGCATTAAATACACCTTACACCAACTCAAAAAGGTGAAATGTGGGCAAAGTGGAAAAAACTAGCCCGGACGGTCCATGGGACATTGGGACATGAGGGACGTGAAAACTTGATTCGGCTGATGCGGGCAATGCGGGCTAAAAGAGCACGGGCAGTCCAGGGACACAAAAACGTGAAGGATATAAAGACCTGATTCAGCCGTTACAGGTGATGTGGGGAATTAGTGAATAGAAGGCACAGACGTACTTGGGACAAATGGGCTAAAAAATTCTGAAAAAACTGACAGACAAGGACTTGTGGGGAAATCATTCGTTCGACAAACAAAAGGCCCACCGGTACTTGGGACATGAGGGAAAAAAATGTCTGACATACCTACAAGTCACTAAAATGACCCCAATTAATGCAATTTTCACCATCTCTTTGAATTTCTACTTCACTAGAACACTACTGAAGGGTGTCAACTCAAAATTTTCAAATTTTTCAACTTTCAAAAGAGGGGAATTTTGAGAGGACAACAGCTGGCTCTTTTTGGGTATGACTTGACTAGATTATAGGAACAAGGAAAGACAAGAATTCAAGAAAAATTTAGGGAAGAAGACCAGTGCCCCATCCATTGGGCAAATAGAGTCAAAGACAAATCAATAGAGAAGGCAACACACGAGAAAAACAACAAAGTAAAAGCGAGGAAAGGTAAACACACACTATACATAATATACAAAGGACTTCCTATTCACCTAGGATTTGAACAATTTCAGGTACTACCGACTATAAGGAAGTGGGAGAGAAGATCCATCCATGTAATCAAGACAGAAAGAATTTTCACCAGCAAACTACCTGATTCTGAAAGGACCAAGCCAAAGAGAGTCAAACTTACCATGACTTCCTCGAGGTTCATGTCTTTTGTCCCATAGTAAAACAATGTCGCCAACTTTGAAATCTCTAGACTTGATTTTCTTGTCAAATAAATATTTCACCTTCTGTTGATGGGCATAGATCCTATCAAAAACCTGCAGCCTGTCTTCATCTAGCTTATGGAGATACATGATCCTCTTATCCAAAGAATCATTAAAACTAGTGTCCTCAATATATTTCATCAAATGCAAAGCTGGTAGTTCCACCGTCACTGGTAGTTGAGCTTCCACACCATACACCACTTGAAAAGGGGACATCCCAATTACTCTTTTGGGTGTAATCCTATCTACCCAAAGAGCATCATAAAGCTTCGTGTGCTAGTTTCTCTAAGATTTATTGAAAAGCTTTCTTACAATGTTCAAAAAATTCTTGTTTGTTGATTCTACATGTCCATTCCCTTGAGTATAGTAATCTAAAGAATAAGCGAGTGAAATCCCATACTCATAGCAGAAATCCATCATCTCAGTAGAAGAAAAAATTGAAGCATTATCGGTCATAATCTTGTTTGGTACTCCAAACCTTATCAAGATGTTTTCTTTGATGAAATTACATACTACCTTTGAAGTTTTACTTTTAACTGGAATGGCTTCTACCCACTTAGTGAAATAATCTATGGCAATCAACACATGAGTATGTCTTGCACTTGAATATGGGTTGAGTGTTCCAATGAAATCCAAACCCCACTATTGAAAGGGTTCTTCAATCACAACTGGCTTAAGTGAAAAATCAGCCAACTTAGGTCTTCCCACAAAGGTTTGACAAGCTTCACACTTGTCGACCCACCTTGATGCATCCTTAAAAAAAGTAGGCCAATAGTACCATGCATGAAGAATTTTGTGAGCAGTAACGGTAGATGAGAAATGACCTCCATAGGCTTGATCATGGAAGGCTGAGAACAACTTTTTCTGTTGCACTTTGTCAACACGCTTCAAGAATCTTCCATCCACTCCTTGTTTGAACAAAACATTCTCCCACAACACGTACTCTGCTAACCTTAGCTTGATAGCTCTCTTCTCCTTGGTAGTTAAGTGAGATGGACACTCACCATAGGTGAGGAAGTAAGCAATGTCAGCATACCATTCATCTGTTGAGCTAAGGAACAGAACAATAGGGATATAACTTCATCCTTAGGAAACACATGACCAACTCCTTCAGTAATGAGTTCACATAGGCCTTTACCCCGAACTAGCTTTGTTGGTCTCATGTCAAGATCATACTCCTAAACCTTTGCTACCCAATTTCCTCTCTTGGTTCCAAACTCCTATTGTGTAAGAATAGACTTGATAGTCATATCGGGCATAAGCACACCAGAGTGAGAGTTAAGAATGTAAAATCAAAACTGCTTAACAACTTTAACTACTATAAAAGCATGTTTCTCCATCATAGTGTACTTCAACTCATGAGTTTTTAGAATATAACTCATGAATGCAATTGGGAGCTCATGATCTTCAAAAAAATTCTGATTTAACACAGCGGACAAAGTACTGTCAGTGGCATAGCAATAGATAATAAATCTTTGCAAAAATCTGGACATGCTAAGATATGATTCTTAGCAATGGCTTTCTTAATGCCCTCAAATGCTTCCTTTCCTTCAGAGCAGCAACAAAACGTCTGCTTTCCTTTCATCATTTGGGAAATAGTTAGAGTCAGCTCTGCAAAGTTAGGGATGAATCTTCTCAGGAAGTTGATCTTACCAAAGAAAGAGTGCACTCCCTTTTTGCTTATGGGAAGAGGAATTTGCTGAGTAACTTGAAATCGTTCAAGATCAATCTTGATTCCTTCTCTAGAAAAAACATGTCCCAACAATTTGCCCTTCGTGACACAAAATATAGATTTCTTGGGATTCAGAGAGACTCCATGTTCTCTACATTTCAAGAGAACTGTTTCTAGATGTTGAAAGGGATATGCTCTAGTTTTGGAAAACATAGTTAAATCATCTAGATACACAACAATGAATTTTCCATTTGAAACCCCCGAAGGCCAAATCCATTTTTCTCTAAAATAGTGGCACCAGCATTAATGATGCCAAAGGGCATCCTATTGTAGGCAAAAGTACCCCAAGGAGTGGTAAAGGTAATCTTATGCTAATATGTAGTATTGACTTCCACTTGGTTATATCCCGAGAAACCATCAAGCATGGACAACATTTTAGAACCTATGATAGCTTGTAACACTTGGTCCATCATGGGTAGGGGATAATTTTCTTTCAAGGAAACCTTGATTTAGATTCTTGAAGTCAACACAGATCTGAATCTCACCGTTTTTCTTCCTAACGGGGACAATATTAGACAATCCATGTGGAATGATGAATGGGGAAGAGGATATTAGCTTTCAATAACTTTTGTATCTCTTGGAAAATGGTGTCAACAATCTTTGGATTGTATTGCCTTTGGTTCTGCTTGAAAGGTTTTATCCCAGGCTTGAGGGGAATGAAATGCTGCATTTCTTTTGGATGGAAATCTTTCAGATCATCATAAGAATAAGCAAGGACATCAACGTACCTCTTCAAAAGATTTACTACCTTATTATTCTCCTCTTGGGTGCAGAACTTTCCAACGTTCACCATTTTGGGGTCAGAAAATCTCCCAATGTTAATCTTTTTGTATTCAGCAGACTGTTGAGCTCCTATGGAAGCCTTGGACTCGACATGCTTGTCATGTTTATCAAACAATTCCTCTAGACTTATTAGCCCTCTAGGGATCTTGTTACCTTTTAGTCCTGATGCATCCATCTTGATCGATCTCCTCTTTGAGACCTTCATCATTGGAAGAGACACTCTCTCGAGGCATATTATCACTTCCTTAAAAATACAATTGATCAAAGTTATCCCTGAGCTCCACGAAAAAGAGCAAATGTTGATCGTCATTGAAAACTTGTCAGTTGTTTACATTATCTGGTATGCTTGGTCTATGAATCATTTCAATGATGAATTTTTCCTGAGAAAAATTAGGATGAGGTATCAGTAAAGACCCTGAAACATCTAGGGAGTCAACCCTAGCGTTATTTTCCCTTGGTACCGCTTCGATGGAGAAGGCATCAAGGAATTCAATAGAATCCCAGACCATATTTCTATAGTGCTTCAACCTTTTATTCTTTACTTGGAAAATATCTTTGACTCATTTGAAAACTAGTTCCACATCTCCACAAGCCAGAAGGTTCCTCACACCTCTTTCTTTTGCCATTTTTAGTCCAATAATGAGAGCTTCATATTTTTTTGTGTTATTTGTATTTTCAAATTGTAGCTTGAATGAGAAAGGATGAATCTTTCCCTCTGGAGATATCAATACCACACCAGCCCCAACACCAGCTAAGGAGCAACTTCCATCAAATTCCAAATTCCAAATGCCATTAGGATCATGGAGCACTTCTTTGGGACGTTCTGCCTCATCCTGAGACATGATCATATAGTTGCCATACCCAATATCTTCATAAAGTATTTGTGCTTTGGGATCATCCGTCTTTTGCACAATATATTCAGTTTGCTTCTCAGGCAGTAACTTCTTCATCTTTCCATTAACTTGTATAAGGGCATGTGACAAATCCATTTAAATTTCTCCTCCTACATCCTTACAAAAATTTCTACTCAACAACATGCCATATGAAGGAGGAATATCAACTACCAAAATAGTAGCTAAAACCTTTTTCTCTGGTAAGGCAGACAAAAGCTACTTGAGCATCCTTAATTATTCTCGACCAAGTGCACCTCCCTACTCTCCATGGAATAAAAAGAACCAATAGTGTGTGTGAGGGTAAGACCCAAAGCATGAGCCACTTTGGCAGGCATCACATTGTCTCGATGCTCCTGAGTCTATGTCGCAGTTGTTAAGTCTATGGCCAGCTATGAGGAGGGTCACATAGAATGGTTTGATTTTCTCATTAAGTGAGGTGACTGCAGCTATAATATTTGGTTGGGGTATGGAAAAAGGAGTGGTAAAAATACCTTTAGAAGTGTTGGATGAAGTTTTGGAATGGGAATTGACGAAGTGGACCATTTTGGCAAAGGATTTTGGATGGGTTTGATAAAACTCAGCCTCTGAAATCTAGATTTTTGTCTTCTTGAGGTGGTCAATAATATCAAAAGATCCAGAGGTGGATGGGGAATCATCACCAAGAATCTTAGGCTTATCAGGCTTCAGAATTGGAGAATAAGAAGTTTTAGAAGTAGGATTAGAAGAAGAAGAATTATCAGAACTTACCTTTTACATGGATGTAGTGGGAATAGGAGATCCTCTTCTTGCAACCACTGGAATGGTTGTGGGATACTCAGATTTTTTAGTGGGTTGCATAACTTTTTCTTTCTTGTTGGTTTGCTCCTGAGTTATAATAGCATATGACTCACTATTCATCTCTACCACTACTTCATCATAATCATATTCTTCATCAATGCCCTCAGTAGTAAGGAAATTAACTTGAGATCCATCAAGTTCTTCCAATTCTTCCTCAGCCTCTTCTCCAGGTTCTTCAAAGTCTTCATTAACCTCTTCACCATCAGGTTCTTCAACTTCACTAGTTTCATTAACAGGGACCTTGATGGGTGGTCCTTCGATTGCCAACCTTGTTTGAGAAGAAGGCAAACGGTTTCTACGCTGAAAGTTCTTCGTTGGAACGTCTTGATAAGGAGCATGCTGAGCCAATTATTTTTTGATGGAAATGAGGTCATTGGCAAGCTTCTGTACTAATTGATCTACACTAGTTCTAGGAGTAGAGGGAGAGGAAGAAGAGGTTTTGGATTTGGAAGAGTCTCTTTTCAATTTACCAGACATGATTAGGTCATCTTCCACACTGATGGCCAATCTTTGATCAACATCAAAAGTTACAAGACTAGCTCTTCTCAACACGTAGCTTACATCAGGAAATTGAGCATTCAGGAAGAAACATTTTTGAATTTGATCCACAGGTCAGGTGTTTTGTGGGATCTTGTTAATAAGCTTATTAAACTTCACCAAAAATTCTCTCATGGGCTCTTATGGTTCTTTCTTGATTTGAGAAATCTGGGCTAGCAAAGCATGCACATCTTCAACGGGTTTGAAATGGTGCTTAAATTGGGTTGTCATGGTGTCCCAATTGGTGATGGCCCCAGCGGTGAGATGGTAAAAACAATCTTCCACATTGTCCTGCAATGTCTCTACAAAAATCATCACAGAGACATCCTCATGTTCAACTCCAAGGACTCCACATGCAACTATGAAGGTTGCAATGTGTTCATCGGGATGTACCTTGCCATCACCTCTGAACTTGGGAAAGTTCTTTCTGTTACCCCTAGGTAAGTCATGCAAATCCTGAAGGAGGGCAAGAGGCCCAACTCGTTGGCCCCAAGGTAAAGGAGCTACCATTCTTGGAAAAACTGCTTGAAGTGGAACTCAAACACCAATAAGAACTAAAGCGCGAAGATTAGGACCGAGTTGTTCTTGCAGGATACCACTCTCAACAGATTTGTCTTTAACAGGGGGTGTGCTTATCAGAACGAGCTCTTCTATTTCTCCTTATTGAAGGAAGGGGAAAACCTTGCTGCTCCAGGAGTTGAAATTGAGAGTCTTCAATTCCAAGATCCCTTCTTCCGCAAGTAAATCTTGGAGTGTCTAGATCAGAAATGATCAAGAAATTGTTCTTTAAAACTGGAATCTGTCAAAACAAATCCCCAGTGGAGTCACCAAAAAAATTTGGTTGTCAAAATAGGACTTTAATGAAAGTAACAGTCAGGGGACGAAAGTCCCTCCTCTTTAATGGGAGAGGTGCCCTTATTGAAAGCAAGCAACAAAACTATTCACAAATGTACAATTTTCTACTTCAATGAGGAACTCTAATATCATGAAAGTGTTTTAATGCAAAGATAGATTATCAATACAAAATAACATAAGAACTAAGGGAGGTAAAAATATAATAGCACTGTTCAAGAAGTATAGATATCAAAATAGTTCCTTATAAATGCTGAGCAAGGACAATATATAGAACAAAATCATTCATATTAAAACCACGAGATGTTATTTCGTAGACACAAAGTTCCAGAGATGACATCCACAAGAAAACAAAGATTCTTAATGTAATAGATTAACGATTCACAAACTTTAGACAGATAGGGAATAAATAGACACAAATAGAAATAGGAAGGGAAATCTTTTGTATTGACAACTTTTAACTCTTTTACACTTTCAAAAATAATCAGAGTTCCATCCCCTTGGAATGGCGAGGAGATCTCAATATATAGCTTACAAAGATGTTACATTTGGTAACCATTTCTTTAACCAAAAGATTAATTAAGGAAATGCACAATACAATGTATTTCATTAATTTACAAGAAGATCCAAACTATAGATAGAAAAGGAGATTCAAGAGATAGAAGTAGAGACGTCCGGTTGTGGTGGAGGAGGGTCCACTACTTTGAGAATCTGATGCCTGAATCTCTTCAATGCCTCCGCTATCTCCATGCCCCTTGGAATTGTTGTGTTAGAAGTAGCACGAGTCCATGTTCCGAGGCATTTTTCCATATCTTTTTCAAACTCGGTATGCTCTAGATACTCCTTATTAGCCTCAGCTATAGCTGAATGGAGAGAACAAATGTCCTTCATCTTCTATTTTTTGATTGACTCTTCTTTGAACAAATCATCCTTGATAAAGGTTTTAAACTGAGCCTTGATTTCTGGAAGAGAGAAGGATACACCTGTAGCTTCATCCTGAAGATGGCAGTGGATATATTTAAAGGTAGATAAAACACAAGTTTTAAAAGATTCTCCATTTTTCCATACATTCCTCAATTCTTCCAATGCTTCTTTGAGAACCTTTATTTTTCATTCAATGCTAAGGATCCACGTCCTTGATAGGTTATTCTTAACATCATCAAATACATTATTGGCTAACAGGATCCTCTCATCAGTTTGACCCATTAGACGGAGATTTGCAATAAACCCACTCCATACCTTTAACTCCTTGTCCATAGCTTTGATTGAGGAAGTGAGTTTCTGCTATAGCTTGATTACTGTCTCATTTGTTTTGAAGGCTTCGTCAATGAAGTTTAAACCTGCTATGGTCATATCATCTACCATAGCCTCAACAACCTTCCCATAAGTAGAATACTTATGTATGTCTTTGATATTTTGAACCTCATCTTCGCTAAGAATTATGGGAGGTGGGAGAGTAGCCAATGGAGATGGATCCAAGACTTTATCTTTGGCTAATAATGATCTGATAAAGTTGGAAAGAACTTGGTTTTGTTCTTCCAACTGCTCCATGGTTTGCTTGCATTTCTCAACCCATTCAATAACCCTAGTGATGTTTTCCCGAAGGTTATGAACTTCACTCTCAGGTGTAGATTCTCCCATTGGAATCTTGGAAAACTCTAAGTCAGAGATCAAAAGATATTTTTCCTCTTTGTCCACCTTGGGTTTTGTAACCTCCAAGAACTGTTGGCCTTGAGCATCAGTTACCATCCTCGAAGTGGTTTTCACTTTCTTTGCTAGAGGGGGAGGGATAGTACCAAGAAGAGCTGCCACAACATAGAAATCAGGTCATGTCAATCAAGAAGAATATCTCCTTTTCCTGCTATCAACTAGGGGATGCACCCAGGCAAAGGAAGAAGAAGAAACTAAATAATCAAGGGACCCAAGTGCAAGTGAACTCATGACACTCAAAGTATGGACCACTATTGTCTCTAGTGGGGAAATGAATGGGACCTCAGGAATTTCCTTTGTAGAGGAGTCTGCTAGACTTGGAGGTTCAGTTCTTGATCCTTCCTTCTCCACCTTAGTAGTGGTTTCAGTGGTTTCTTCTGGTTATTTCATCTCCTCCTCCTCATCATCATTTAGAACAATAATGTTCTCTGGCCCAATAGGAAATTCTGATTGTACTAGAAAATTTTCTTCCTCAACCAGTTCTTGCTTAACCTCTTTGATCTTCTTCTGATATACTCTGGTGGAAGTGGAAGGAGTAGGTTAAGTGTTATCCAAAATTCACCCCTCAAGGTAATTTTGATAACATGCATCAAATTCTTTTGTCCCAAGCAAATAGATTGAGTCAGGGCAAAAAATTTCATGTTTCTAGGGTCCCCTCATATTTTTCTAACTCCCCTGTCCAAGTAGAAGAGAGAAAGTTCTGAGGAAAGGTAAAAAAATTTGCAAAAAACAGGCTCGGGCCAGAAAAAATCATGAAAAATGGCTAAGTCCTAGTCCTCGCAACAGTCGGGACAATTGGGACAAAAGGACGCGAACTGACCGAAAGGCCGCCAGGCGGTCTGCGTAGCAAATGGGACAAAGGAACGCGCGGGACGCGGAAAACTGAACTGGCCGAAAAATGGAAAAAATTGACTAACTGTTGAAACAGGCAGCCCGGAACAGTTGGGCTGAAGGTATGCGAAGTACACGAACCAGCCGGATCGGCCGAAATGAGAACTTTCAGTTCGGGACGCGCGGGACAAAAGGACGCGAACCGACCAAACCAGGCGAATCGGGAAAATTTGTCCCAAATAGTCCGAAATCAAATGGGACATTTGGGCCACGAGTACGCGAACCGGCCGGTTCGGCCGAAATGGGAAATTTCAGCACTGGGTCAAATGGGACAAAGGGACGCGTGGGACGCGGATAGCCGAAGGAGCCGAAAGCCAATCAGATCACGCCACGTGTCACCGGCAAAAAGGGGACATGGAAGCCCATTTCGGGCGGTTCGGAAGGATTTGTCCTGTGCAGCATTTGGGACAAATGGGACAAAGGGATGCGTGGGACGCGAAAACCCGAAGCAGCCGAAGGAGAAGCAGAAAAGTCAACATTCGGCCCGGAAACTTCAAACGGCCATAACTTTTGACTCCGAGCTCCGATTTTCACAAAATTGGATTTTCTGGAACGAGCATGATGTCCTCTACGCCACAAAAACTAGATTTCTTAATTTTAATGAGGATAGATATATTTAAATAAAAGAAACATATTCGGCTCCAGTCAGTCAATGCTCATTCCCGTCAAATGACAGAAAACGCCTGCCAGACCCAAAATAGCTGCCCGCACTCAGAAGGCCATAACTTTTGCATTTCTCAACGAAATCGCACAAAATTGGTACCGTTGGAATCGTGGTTCCGAGCCCGATGCAAAACAATCAAGAAATTCTAGATTTTATTAGAAATTGATTGAGTTTTTAAGAAACGTGTCCGGGTTCAGAACAGTGTTTTATTTGGTAGCTGGGAGTGCAATTAAGAGGCATGGTCATCATTCTTTCTCTGCTGCAGCACATGGGACAGTATGGGGAGCCTTTTGCAAGTAATGTATAACCATTTCACTCAACTTAATGCCTCTTACAGGTGGTTGAAGGACAAATTTCGGGATTTCCATTTTCCCTTCTCTTTTCCTTCTCATTTTTTTTATAAATTGGAGTGTTGGGCTCATTGTAAAGGAGAGAGTTTTTGGGTAGCAAAGCTCTGCCAAAATTGCTTTGTGAAGCTAGTGTGTTGCAGGCCCTTGTAGTGGACTCCTTGCATGGTGATCCAGGCCCTTATCTTGTAATAGACTGAACTGTGCATACCAGGAAGCAATAAAATACAAGTTTGTGGATGTATCTTCCCCTGCTGTGTTTTCTTGCATTCTTCTTGCCATTTTATCTTTCTACAAGAATATTGTGTCTATTATTATGTTCTTGCAGGAATTCATTATCATTGTGTGTGCTTGGAATACTGCTGTGAATGCATTTTGCTAGATTATGGAGAACTGTCATCATCTCTTCTAGTGTGCACTTTGCCTCTGTATTTCACACATTTGGAGATTACTCTCACACCCTCTTTTTCTGGTGTATCACCGCTTTAGTGTAGGCTTTCATTTTTATGCATTCTCTTTCCCTGGTCCCTTGGAAATTTAGATTAGAACAGTTAGCCTGCCTGCACTGGAGTAGATTGTGGCAGGTAGTTTAGGAGCAAGAACCAGCTTTCTCTGGAGGTCTATCTCAAGTAGCAAGTCCCAAAACTTGGAGATAGTACCCATGTTATCCAATCACACTGGATGCTTAGAGTGATCAAACTAGAAATCTGATCAATATCCAGGGGTGCGGTGATTCGGTGATAACAGTAAGTGCAACTTGTACGAGTTTTTCAAAATAGTTACACTCAAAATTGGAAGATGTTGTAGAAATATGAATCGTAGAATTTTGAGTCTAGTTTCTAAGCTACTAAATTTTATTGAAAACGGATAAGTTTAAGTGGGTCAAACAACTAAAATACCAACAGATGCTCCTGTTTTTGTTAAAAAACATAATAGAGTGACTTTCGTGCCCCCCACCATTTTTTGAGCACCATTTAGTATTTTTGAAAACCCTTTGGTAGAAAGATAGCTAGGAGCATCTAGTTTGGGCTCCATTTTTTAAAGATTTTTTTAGCGAATATTTTTTTATTTATGATTTTTCTAGTACAAAAATTTTATGTTTTGAAAAATAACGGAGCTCCGACCGTGCCCCCCCTAACTACCTCAAAAAATATCGAAAATTAGATTTTTTTTTTTAATATGTATAGAATTATGCCTAGTTTGGGCTAGTATAATTTTTTTTAAATTTTGATCACCCAAAAAAAAGATACACCATGAAAGATAGACATATTTACACTTCAAAAAATAGCTATAAAAAGGCATAGTTAGAAAATAAATAATATGGAAACCTTATATTAGTCAGAAAATTTGAAAAATTATATTTTTAGAAAGAAGAGACTCTGCTCTACGTCGTGGTATAATTTTTTTAAAATGGATCGATTGTTTTATTTTGATTTATCATAGAGGAAGTGGCATTTTTACATTTTCTTGTAAAAACACGTTGTTTGTTGTGTTTGTGCAGGTCCATGCCTCAGGCTTGGGGATCCAAACTGGATCCCAAGCCTTGAGGCATGGCTTGGGAAAAGAGAAAACACAAAATGTATACGCGTTCTGTGTAGTATAAACATAACGCGTACGCGTTCTGTGTAGTATAAACATTATGTATGCTTTTGACATGCTTCTATTCACATAAATAAATGTTTAAGTATAAGTTTTTCATTTATTATTATTTATATTTTATTATTTCTTATACTTTAAATTTATTTATGTAAATATAAGAAATTAGGGTCACTCTGCACCTTATGGAATTAGTCTCACAGCTCCATGAGTCATGGTTTAGGAGATAGTTTTTAAAGTATAATCTGGTCAGTACATAGGTAATTTTTCAGGATTTCAGCATTCAGCCTAAATATTTTAGCATTTAACTTCTACAATCAAAACCCTAAACCATAGGCCATAAACCTAAACACTAAACTGTAAACCTTGAGCCCTAAACCCTAAACCCTAAACCTTTAACCATGATCCCTAGACCCTAAAACCTAAACCCTAAACCCTAAACCTTAAACATTCAGCCCTTACCCGTGATCCCTAAACCCTGAGCCTTAAGCCCTAAACCCTAAGCCATAAGCCCTAAACCCTAAACCCTAAACCATGAACCATGAGCCCTAAATGCTAAACCCTAAACCCTGAACCATAAAAACTAAATCCTAAACCCTAAACCCTGACCCCTAAACCCTAAACCTTAAACACTGAATCCTAAACCCTAAACCCTAAGCCTTGAACCCTACACCCTTATCCCTGAGCCCTAAAATCTAAACCCTAAACCCTAGACCATATACCCTAAGCCCTAAGCCCTAAAACCTAAACCCTAAACCCTAAACCCTGAGCCCTAAACCATAAACCCTAAACCTTAATCCCTAAACATTAAATCCTAAACCCTGAACCCTGAACCATAAACCCTAAAACCTGAACCGTAAACCATAAACCCTTATCCCTAAACACTAAATCCTTAACCTAAAAAACCCTAAACCCTAAACCTTAAACCCTAAATCCTTAACCTCGATCCGTAAACCCTAACCATAAACACTAAACCCTAAACCCTAAACCTAAAACCTAAATCCTAAACCATAACCCTAAACCTTGAACCCTGAACCCTGAACCCTAAACCTTAAACCCTGAACCATGAGCCCTAAACCCTAAACCCTAAACCCCAAACCATATTTCATCAATATTTCCTAGTCTCGTGCCTAGAACCATCATTGAGTCTGCTTATAGAACTACCTTGTTTATGAGAGGTGGGACAAGTAACTAAATGGATATGACATCTACCTTGTGCCTTGTAATGCATATATTACACATCTCTTCCAAACTTGTTTCTCCCCACATATACTTGCGCTCTTGAATGTAAATTTATTCACACTCTGAAACAAATTTCACATTTCTCATATTTCCATGTATGGTATTATGCAAGCCAGGATGACCCATTGGAAGCTGGAAAAAATAACCATCACAACAAAAAAATAATCTTAAAGGAAACAAAAGAAACATAGAGAATATATCAATGCAGAGGTGTAGGATCATAATTGAATTTCCTGTAGTATCCTCTCCTCTAGGAGAAAGATAAAGTTCAAGTGTTCTACTGGAATGGATAGTAAATTTGATAGAACTTCCTAAAGTGTTCAAAATAAGCATAGAAACAGGGGAATGGCTAAGAACACTAAGGGGTTATCAATCACCTAGTAAATATTTCTTGTTTAGTTCTAAATGGGAGTTACCTGGCCTACGACTTAGTGACCTTCCATTCATTGATAATTCCTTATATGATAAACCCATGGATGTTTTCAAAATCCCCTGAACAAAAAGATAGGGGTAGTCATCAATCCTAGTGAAGGGTGTGATGTGATTTCCAAGCAACTTGAAATTCATATAGATTTAGAGGTCATAACACGAATTTTCAAATATCTCTATCATTATAAATGGAAGCCAAGTAACAGTGTCTCCCTGTACATCCAAGGATTGAGGACTACTGGGGTCTTTGGAAGGATTGGACAATCAGGAATATGACATTTCCCTCCTTCAAAATATCAACAGATGAAAAACATCAAATTTTTATGACTCTCTTTGAATGTTCTGCCTACAAATTCGATGAACCCTGAACTCTGTGACCTAAACCCTTAACCCTCAACCATGAGACCTAAACCCTAAACTATAAACCCTAAACCCTAAAACCAAAATAATAAATCCTAAACCCTAAACACTAAATACTAAACCCTAAAACCTAAACCCTAAACCCATAACCCTAAACCCTTGACCCTAGACCCTAAACCCTGAGCCCTAAGCCCTAAACCCTAAATACTAAATCCAGAGCCCCGAGCTCTAACCCCCAAACCTTAAACCAGTAACTCTGAACCCTGAACCTTAAGCCATAAACCATGAACCATGAACCCTAAACCCTAATCCCTAAACCATAAACCCTAAACCTTAAGCCTTGAACCCTACACCCTAATCCTTGAGCCCTAAACCCTAAACCTTAAACCCTGAGCCCTAAACCCTAAATCTAGAGCCCTGATCTCTAACCCCTAAACCTTAAACCTGTAACTAACCCCTAAACCTTAAACCCATAACTCTGAACCCCGAACCCTGAGTCGTAAACCTTAAACCATGCACCATAACCCCTAAACCCTAAACCTTGAGCCCTGAGCCCTAAACCATAAACCCTAAACCTTAAGGCCTAAATGTTAAATCCTAAAGGTCCCTAAACCCTAAAAACTAAATCATAAACCCTAAACCCTGACCCCTAAACCCTAAACTCTAAACCCCAAGCACTAAACCCTAAACCCTAAACCCTAAACCCTAAACCCTAAACCCTAAACCCTAAACCCTGAACTCTTGCGACCTAAACCCTTAACCCTAAAACCTAAACCCTAAACCTTGAGCCTTAAACCCTAAACCCTAAACCCTTTGCCCTAAACCCTGAACCCTGACCTTTAAACCTTAAACCCTAACTCCTAAACCCTAAACCGTAAACCCTAAATCCTCAACCCTAAACCTTAAACCCTGAGCCCTAAACCCTAAACCCTATACCATAAACCCTAAGCCCTAAACCCTAAACTCTAAGCCCTAAATCCTAAAAACTAAACCCTAAAACCTAAATTATAACCCCTAAACCCTAAACCTTGAGCCCTAAACCCTAAACCCTAAGCCCTGAACCCTAGGCCCTAAGCCATAAGCCCTAAGCCAAAACCCTAAACCTTGAACCCTTAAACATAAACCCTCAACCCTAAACCCTAAAAACTAAACCCTGAGCCCTAAACCCTGAACCCTCAACTCTCAACCCTAAACCCTCAACCCTGATCCCTAAACCCTAAACCCTGAACCCTTTGCCCTAAACCCTGAACCCTGACCTTTAAACCTTAAACCCTAACTCCTAAACCCTGAACCGTAAACCCTAAATCCTCAACCCTAAACCTTAAACCCTAACTCCTAAACCCTAAATCCTGTAAACCCTAAATCCTCAACCCTAAACCTTAAACCCTGAGCCCTAAACCCTAAACCCTATACCATAAACCCTAAACTCTAAGCCCTAAATCCTAAACCCTAAACCCTAAACCCTAAACCCTAAACCCTAAACCCTGACCCCTAAACCCTAAACCTTGAGCCCTAAACCCTAAACCCCCTAAGCCCTGAACCCTAGGCCCTAAGCCATAAGCCCTAAGACAAAACCCTAAACCTTGAACCCTCAAACATAAACCCTCAACCCTAAACCCTAAAAACTAAACCCTAAACCCTAAACCCTAAACCCTGATCCCTAAACCCTAAACCCTGAACCTTGAGCCATAAACCCTAAACCCTCAACCTTGACCCCTAAACCCTAAACCTTGAACCTTGAGCCCTAAACCCTAAACCCTAAACCCTTAACCCTGAACCATAAACCCTAAACATAAACCCTAAACCATGAACCCTAAGCCCTGAGCCCTAAACCCTAAACCCTAAAATATGAACTATGAGCCTTAAACACTAAACCTTAAACCCTAAACTCTAAACCTTGAGTCCTAAACCCTTAGCCCTAAACCCTAAACCCCGAGCCCTAAACCCTAAACCCTAAATCATAAACCCTCACCCAAAGGAAAGTCCTAAAAAGATCATTCAACGTGTTTCAGTGTGTAAGGAATAGTGTTTAAGGTGATCGATCGACTCATTTAGTTTTTATGAGAGACTACTTCCTTTGAAGGCCTAAAAAGGCATTTTTGGCCATTTTGTAGTTAATTGAACACCCTTCAGAACAAGCTAAAATGAGCTAGTCATGTCACCGAGTTATCAAGGACCATTATTTGTGAAGTATTAAGGCATTGTTTGTCTCCATAAGAGACATATGAGCAAAATCATGTATGAGAATCATGAATTTGATTCCATGAAAGGATGCTTTTAGAGCTAGGAAAGGTGAGGGGATGATCTTTATATGGAGCACCATGTTTCTAAGAATGAGCAATCATCTGAGTTCACTTGATGCAATTCACTTGGTACTATTCGTAACAACTCATTCAACACCTAGTAGTGTTATCACACCTTAAGGAGGAGGCACATTACAATCACCTCATTTTGGCCATAGGACAGGAATCCCATTCAGGGAACAATCCTCTATCTACAAAGTGAGGATCTCTTTTTAGTAAGAAGTAGACAAACATCATAGAGTTAATTCATGGTCACTAAAGTGAATTATGGACCAAATTTAAAAATTAGTACCAATTCAAGCAGTGGTAGGGCCAAAATCCATTTTAGAAGGTCAAAAAACCTAAAAAATGACTATATGCTTTCCCAAAACAAAGACCGACTACAATATATATGCCCTGAAAGTTTTAGGTCGTTTGCTGAAATCCTGAAAATGAGTAAGTACTGACCAGATTAGATTTTGAAAAACTATTTTCTAGATTATAACTGTTGGAGCTACGAGACCACTTCCATAAGGTGCAGAGTGACCCTAATTTCTTATATTTACTAAAATAAATTTAAAGTATAAGAAATAATAATTATACTTAAACATTTATTTTTGTAAGTATAAACCACCAAAACACATATGCATGGTCCATACTACACAAAACGCATACACATTTTGACTTGTTTGAAACTACACAAAAAACGTACGCGTTTTGACTTGTTTGCATGGTCCATACTACACAAAATGTGTAATCATTTTAACTTGTTTGATTCACAAACGTAGTTTTGACTTGTGATTCCCGAGCCAAACAAATTAAAACGCGAGCGGTTTTAGCAAAATGCGTACACATTTTTACTTTTTTTCAGATTCTTGTCCACTTTTTGGCCCCCCAACTTCGTGTACAAATATTCATAATCATCCACAAGCCCTTCAGGCACTTGGTAGAGATTGAGATCTAAGATCTATTGCAGAGACAATGTACCAAAATGCCTCCTCCTGGCTTCAAAATCATCAACACAAATAACCCAGTAATCCTCAGTGTCAGGACGATGATGGTAAGTTATTATGAGATTATGATGAATGAATTTATTTATATGAAAGCAAGTCCTAGGCTTGAAGAAATGAACAGTAAGGGGAGCAATAGCCCTTTCTATATTCTGGGCATCTAGATTTGTCTTGCATGTATAATTCCCCAAAGTGATAGGTAAATGAAGACCAATGATTTTCTTATCTCGGCAGGTTCTGTGAAGTTTATCTAGCTTCCTGCACACCTCAACCAAAGCCATTTTATCATTTTAGAACATGGGAAGCTTGAGAGGAGTACTGTCAAAACAATCCAATCTAATGTATGATAAATTTTATAACTGGATGAAGAAAACCCCATACTTAGCTATCAAAGCCATAGCCTCATCAGAGAACCTTCTGGTAGTGTCACCCTCTAAGAGCCTTATAATGTACATGGTGAAAGCATCATTTACCCTTTTGAAATTGTGATTATTGGCCTTGAGGGTAAACTGAGGGCAATATGTGTATATGGGCTCATCCTTCTTGCCCTCAATGTAAGTGAAGCCGAACCACTCCCGAGATGCTTCCAGGGTGTACATGAGATAAGAAGTCATGTAGAAATTCTTAGTTTGTTAAACATTTGACAATTGTTCAGTCAGGATCATACAAATAATCTCAGCCCAATTTATGTTTTACTTACCCTTGTAGATGATGTTTATAAAAGGGCACATCCAAAAATGGAAGTCGTTGGTAGAGGGAATTACCATAATACGGGCAAGCAAGATGATGAAATTTGATAGTTATTCATTGAAATAAACCCTGAATAATGCCTTGGAGAGTCGGGATGGTCCCTTCTTAGGACACTTCAGCCATGACTTAGCTACTTGTGCCTTGTATTTATTGTTGTCTTGATCAAATAGGGTTTGAGCTTGAGCAAGAGTGAGAACAATGGAGTCTTCTGTCTCAGGAATGCGTAGGGTAGTGGTGATGGCGGAAGCGTCTAGTTTTGCAATCAATTCTCCATACACATTAAAAATCTCCTTGGTATCTAGATTGAAATGGGCCCCACAGGTGAGCACGATGTCGGCACACTACAAAGACATAGGAAAACCAACAACATATGTGATTCCACTGTCATTGATCATTTGGGCCATGTGAATAGGATTATCACATGCTAATCCGCCCCAAAAATCATTGAAATGCAAGTGTTGAACTTCGCTATCTCTGATATTAGGTACAAAAGTTTCCAAAGGTGACATATGCTTGTGCCCTTCAAAATTGATCTTCATTTTTACAGTGCACAGAGGAACGACCTTAAAAGAACAAATTCATGATAAAAATAAAAAGGGATACAGGAAGATGAAAAAATGACTCAATTATAAGAATGCGGGCAAGAGATAACGAGAAAACAATGTGACAAATGCATAGATGGTGACCCCTTTAAATATCCATTTAGGAGAGAGAAGATCATAAATGCGCATTAAATACACCTTACACCGACTCAAATAGGTGAAATGTGGGAAAAGTGGAAAAAACTGGCCCAGACGGTCCATGGGACATTGGGACATGAAGGATGTGAAAACCCGATTCGGCCGATGCGGGCGATGCGGGGAATCAGTGAACAAGAGGCCCGGACATACTTGGGACAGATGGGCTGAAAAAGTCTGAAAAATGTGATAGATAAGGACTTGTGGGGAAATCGGCGAATTGGCAAACCAAAGGCCCACCGATACTTGGGACATGAGGGACAAAAATGTTCGACAGACCCTCAAGTCACTAAAATGACCCCAATAAACATAATTTTTGCCATCTCTTCAAATTTTTAACTTCACTAGAACACTACTGAAGGGTGTCAACTCAAAATTTTCAAATTTTTCATCTTTCGAAAGAGGGGACTTTTGAGTGGACAAAAGATTCTAAGTAATCAAATTATGTATAGTTTACTCTTAAACATAGTGAAGAGATCTCTCCAAGTTGGCTACATGGCTAAGCTTTAGATCTTCCCTTACTAACTATATTTGGAATGAATGGATGCAAGATGGGGGTGCTCTTAAAAATAGAGTATGGACAAAATCCAAATGTTTATTAGCTTGGCTAATGCAAAAGAGGTCTAATGCCAATATCTCTAAATATGAGAGATTTTTGTCATGAAAACAAGGTGTGTGGTTGAGAGGGAGAGGTGACCCTTTTATTTATAGTTTTTCACTTAGGAGAGTTTGGAATTTGGGTGCATGTGGGACTAAAGCTCAAAAAACACTTATATATTAGATTAGGATAAACATGCTTTAGGCTTAGATAAGCTTGGTTTAGGCTAGTTAACAAGGATTTAGGATAGTTAAACTTGATTAGCAAGTGATTAGAGACTTGTTGAGAGTTGGGAGGGGTTGGGATAACCTATTGTGACTGATAGATAGCCTACGAAGCCAATAAAAGTGGTCTAGAGAGAACTAGGGAGGTTCTGAATAGTGGAAAGGAGGAATGTTTAGCTAATAAGAGAGATATTAGCCAAATAAGTTGATTATAGGAGGAATACGACCGATAAGGTGTCGTAAATGGGCATCCGAGAGTGGGGCGAAGAAGGGTTGATTAACGAAGTGTCGTGAATCGGTTGAATCAGAGGAAATGCTAAGTATAAGCATATTTTAGGTGTCTACATGAAGCGCTTATATTATTGACAATGCTTCACACTCCCTAGTTGTATAATTTTGTTCATTTGGTGTTAGTTTCTTTCTCGTAAAACATATGGATGAGTGAAATTTCCTTCCCTTGGTTGTACTAAGACTGATCCAATGGCCATGCCAGAGGCATATACATGCACATGAAAAGGATTTTTTCAAGAAGAGAAGTGTAAGATAAGCACGATGGTCAACCTCTCCTTCAAGGTTTCAAAATATTATTATTGTGCATCACCACAATGGAAATTTCCTTTGGATATTTGTAATTCTTACAGCTACATGAAAATATTGGCATATCCTTTAATAAACTTCCTATAATATCCAGTGTGTCTAAAGAACCCACACACTTCACTCTGATTAGTTGGCTCCTCCAAGCCCAAAATAACTACAATCTTAGCTGGGTCTACCAGTAAGCCTTCTTTACAAGTAATGTGTCCTAGTAGAGTACCAAAAGGAGTCCAGAAAATAAATTTTTTGATATTCAAAGATATGGTAAGCTACCTACATATTTCAAACATAAATCTCAAGCAATCACAATGGTATTTTACTAACCCATATACCATCCAATCATGTAAGTATACATGTAAAAACTTGTGAATAAAATTCTAATTTTTTTGAACCACTACACATAAGAACATTGTCGACACATTCTTTAAGCTAAAAGGCATAACAATGTATACAAAGCTTCCCCATTCAATTGTGAAGGTGGTATTCTCCTGATATTTGTGTACAATTCTCATCTTGTGGTAACCCAAAAATACATTTGTAAACGAGTAGATCTCACACCCTATTACTCCTTCCAAGATCTCCTCAGTGAAAGGTGAAGGGAAGGGATCTATGACACAAGAAGCATTTAGATCTTTATAGTCCACATAGATCCTTATTCGACCATTTTTTTAATGCTAATCACCATTGGAATAATCCATTCTGATTCTTACATAGGATAAAAATTGGATGACTTGAGCATTTTATCAATTTCCTATTTTACCTTAATACACAGATTAGGGTTCATCTGGTAGGGCCTCCTCTTAACTAGTCATGCACCCTCCTTGAGATTGATCTTCATCTCACCTAAAGACAAATGGACACCCTTTAACTCATGATACCCTCTAGGAAATAGATCCTGAAATTCATGTAGTAACTCAATAATATTTGAAACTTCAGTCTCATACCAATAATAAAAAATTATTTCTTCTTTTGGTGTATCTTCAGTTCAAATGTTTACTTTCTTGGTTTTCAAGGGAACATGGTATGCACATGTTTTCGCATCTACAGAATCCAACACCTTGCGTGCACCTTCTATGTGTTGAATATCTAGATCCTCCACCTCCTCATCATCTACAAGTTATACTAGCTTTCCCTTTTCCTTTTCTTTCCACGTATGCCCTAATAATGTCTCTTCTGATTCTACCCCATCTTCATGCTATTTAGTACCGATCTCTCCAAATAACTGAATCATGAGCTCCTCAGACTTCGTACTATCTTCCAATGTAATGTGACTCATTTTATATCCGTTGTCTCCTTATTCAATTAAGAATGAACATACCATGTATGTGCACAACAATGTAAAGTAGAGTAAAACTTATGAACCCATAATGATGGTGGTAAATCATCGTGAACTTCTTTCCAATTCCTTTCAAAATTTTGAACGTGTATAAAAGGACTCTTTCCATCATACTCTTAAACTAATGAAGGGATGTTGCTCCTTAAAAACCTTGTCAAGAAGGCTATTCTAATCTTGCACCAGCCTAATACATTGTATCTGTGTGTAGCCCACGAGCACGCTATTGTCCCACACAATGTGTATACCATCATATTTCTCCTATCCTCTCCATTGTACCATTATTCCTCCACAGTATGTAAGAATGATTACATATTTTCCTCCCCAGTATACTTTAACATACTGATACTTCTCAAATGTATGATTGTGTGTGGCATACCTGCTCTTGTCACTCCTCCCTGAACCTCATGACCAACCATCTCTTAGGTACTATGGACCCAATTATCACATACCACACTGGTAGTATCACTTACTGACTACACATCTTCCCACTAAAGGATACCTTCTTTTGTTGTCTCTACATTTTTGGGATCGTACAAGGTATGCACATAGGTCGTGTTAATATCTTCTTCACTAATAGGCTCTACATAAGGCATAACATTTTTCTCAACAAATGGAATTAAAACGCACTCTTCCTTATCCTCAAAATTTATATAGCACTTGTTGAAGCTCAAATCCACACTATTGGCATAACACCAAGGTCATCCTTAAAGTGCAGGGAAGTTATTTGTTTTAGCCAACTACAATACCTTGAAATCACCTATAAATTTAACTCTATGAATGGTGATGGTGGTATCCTTTACCACCCCAATAGGCATATCCTGAGTCTTATTGGCCATATACAAGACATTAGAGGATGGTTGTAACAACAATCTTCCCATCTGGTTCCATGCGTCAAGGGAATGAAAATTCACTTCTGCACTAGTATCAATAAGAATATTACTCAACATCCACCCATTAATCATAGCATCAAATGTGATTTATTCTTCATATTCATGGTCTTGAGGCAATAGATTAACATGAATGATCTAGCGCTCCCTTTATATGCCTACGCGTGACATCATCTCTCGTAACCAATCCCCTAACATAGGTATAATGTTCTCCTTCCTTAACATTCTATAGATTCCTCTAAGATCATCCACATATTTTTGAGGCAATTCAATAGTCCTTACACGCTCCCTTTCATGCACTTTCTGTTTCAAACATTGTATTTCACCTGACATCTCTTGAATAACACCATAGTCTATTGATAGATTTCCTTTTGTTGGGTCGTGTCTATATAATTTACATGCACAAATGATTCCTTTCTAATGTGTGGTCTCACCTTACCTTGCTCACACATGCATTTCCTCTACACATGTAGTGACCAGTAACAATTGAGGATTTGTTACAACCATCTTTGTTGTCCACTACCGTAGTTGAGCGCATTCGAATTTGATCATAACTACTCTATCTTTTTTATTAATATTACACATGTGTGCATATAATTCTGATCAGTCTTTAACCTTATACGTCTTGCCACGATACACGTAAGTCTAGTTCTTCAGGCACTCATTGTAGACACCAAATTTGGGTCTTACGACACCCTGTACCCCGTATCTCGTCCCGCAACCTAACCCTACCTCATCACCTGAACCTTACACACCTAATGATTTATTAATTACCTTATAATTAATAAATCCACATCTCTAATCCTGCCACCTCACCTCACCACCTCACCATGACCTAGCCCTAACCCTAAACTAACTTAATTAAGACCTATAACTTGGTCTAAACCCACACCCATGACTCATCACCCCTCACCCGCATCAAAACAAACCTAATAATGACTTGACCAAGCCCACAACTGACTCCTCGGGAGAAAAGGAGGGAAGGTTGGCTATTTTACTAAAAATAGCCAACTTTGACCTAACCGACATCGGTTCCTACTCGACCGCCGTTGGTTACGTAACCACCATCGGTTCCCTGTTAATGACCTCCCCCAACCAAAAACAAAGGATCCAGGAATTCATTTGAAACAAAGAGACAAGTGAAGAAAAGAGAAGAGGTTGCAGAGAAGAGCATCGAGCCGAAGACTGCAACTGAGCCACTGGATCGCTGTCACCCTCATTCAAGCATTGGAAAAGACTGAGGATAGCTTCATCAGCTCACTTTCCAAGACTGGATCATCCCAACTAAGCCTTACTGTCACTACCACATTCCTTGGACTTGAATCTTCATCGAGAACGAGTAAGTAGTGTCTTGTATGTTTCTAAACACCATTTCTTGAACTTTTGGATTGATAGTAATTATAAGCTCACTCCTAGATCTACCACCCGCCAGCACCCTGCACTTAACCTTCATCCATACATCCTTGTATTGCCCAGAAGATAGTTTTATCACTCTCTGAGTCTTCCCCGTCATCTCACTATTCCCCTCAACCATCCACCAGTCTTAAAAAACCCACAACCACCCTACAACCAACCTCTATCCAGAAGCACCTAGATTACTGACCCTACCGGTGTCGGTTATCCCCTACCGGTAGCGGTTCTCTAACCACGGTCGGTTATCCAGTGACTGGCATCGGTCACTGTGACTTATACCAAAAACCTTCCTCTCACCTATTTGTCTCCTAACAACCTCAGATCTAGTCTGGTCTATCCCTGTAACTTGAGCTGAACATGTCAATAACCAGTGACCAAACAAACAACATGACATTTTATTATTGGTAGTTTAGTCTCTATTGCTTTGTAACGAGGTACCTAAATCATGATTTCGCAATAGCTTCTTTATTATCATTTGCATCAATTTGTATTAAAAGGGAACTGACCACCTTCGAAAGGAAGTCTAATATTTCCTGGGCCCAAGGCAGTTCCCTCATTTATTGTCTAACTAAAATCTGGTGGTCTTGCATTCTTATTTACAGGTAGTCCTTCCCAGACAAAAAGGAGTTCTTCACAATCGATCTGATCTCTCTACGGTACGCGCACACCTTCCCAACATTCAACAGGTATTCCTCCTAGCCCTAACCCTTATCTGTTTCTCAAGAGAATGAAAGGATAGAAGCAACTCTATTCCGGAACGGAAACATTCTGTGCGAAACATTTTGGCACGCCCGGTGGGACCCATTTCGGGTTTCTTTCTTTCTTGCTTGCTTTCATATAGGGAGCATACTTGCTGTTTCTTTCTTCTAAATATTCACAAAATATTTTGTCATTTTGGTAAAAGAATTTGTCTTTCTTTGGAATCTTTGAACTAGTGAAAGTCATCTTCTTTGCTTCATCGAATATCATTTTCGATTTGGGTTTAAAACACGTGCATCACATTCTTGCTGGCTGTTTTTAATTCTAGTGAACGTAGATTAAGTAACAGGTCGTACACATGGGGGTGATATCCACGGTATTGACGAGAAATTAATCTTACTCTCACTGCACAACACATACCAAATCACATCATAATCAACACAACAGCTCAAACATCCCCCCTTTTCCGCGGTATTCCTCCACCCGATTGAGGTAGCCTTATGAGCCAAAACAAACTTGACATCTCCCTTAGGTCTCTTGTTTAGGATTGACATCATCTGGCATCTAAGGCATAAGCCCAAAGTGATTAAAACTAATCCTAGGGTTAGTCTATTGATTTGCTTGTGCATCTTGCTTGTTTTTAGTTCTGTTTTTCTGTCATACACTGTTTCAGTAATCACTTCAAGACAGTTTGGTAGGTATATTAAGCATTGTTATCCCCAAACCAGCAGCTTCTTACATCTTCTCTTTTCTTTCACAGTGACCGACACGGGTCCCATACTACCGACATTGGTTAACTGACCGACACTGGCTACATTTTGACCGACATCGGTTATCTGACCGATATCGGTTACTGTGTTTAACAGTTCTTGACAAACCAACAACCTATCAATTCCAACATTTTGTTGCTGTTTCTGTTCCTGATTGATTAAATCCCTACTGTGTCCTCTTGTCCATGGTTATTATTACCCGGAAACAAGCTGCAGCCATGGTTTCCCATGCATGTTTTGTGCCTTTTCCTGAGTCACCCCCTTCGCATCCTATGGGGGATCCTACGGATACCAGCAATTTTCCCAAGATCCCTGTAGGAGATAAGGAATTTGCCAAATTTTTGGATGCTAATCCTAGCGCCGTACAATATTATTTGTCTCATACCCCTGACCGTGCACCCGACGGTCAGCTCCTCATTGGTATGCCTATTAGTATCGCCGCTCACTTAGCCCCTTCCCCACCTAATAACTCTGCCTCACCATCTTCATCCTTAGCCCCATCTCCCAGCTCAGTAGCTTCGGTGGTTCATACTGCACCACTTGGTTTTCCTCTGGTTAATCTGGGACCCCACATATCACTACCGTCCACTGCCCCTACCTCATCTCTCTCGCAGGTTGCCTCTTTCATAACTTGCTCTCTGCCACCTATACACACGAGCTTTCCCTCACAAGTTCCGCCCACCTTTTCATTTCCACAAATTCATCCGGTGGCCTCAACCTCTTATATAGGACACCCTTATTCGGCTGCCCCAACACATTCATCACCATTATCTTATCAACATTCAATCCCACCACTGTCTAGTAGCGGCTCTTGGACCAATCCTCCTCTGTTTACAACGACAACATCATCATCTAACCCAACCAATGACTTAATCAAACAGATGATGGACAAGATGCAAAATCTTGAGGCTTCTGTTTCAGGAAGTCGTAGCACCCTGACATACGAGCAAGTTTTTCGGGAGCCTATTCATCCTTCTGTCCCCCTTCATACATATCCTCCTCAATGGGAATTACCGAAATTTACTCGCTTTAATAGTAAGGAGGACCCTCAACAACACTTGCGATCGTTTAGACATGCCTGCTATCTGATTGCTCATGACGATGCCTTACTACTCCGTACCTTTCCCATGTCCTTATCAGGACCTGCCTTGGAGTGGTATAGTGCTTTAACCCAGCATTCAATCTTCTCCTTTAACCAGTTAGCCCAATCTTTCTTGGATCACTTCTCCATCAATATTGCCAAGAAAGTATCCATTACCGACCTCTATGCCATCCGAAAATTTGAAGACGAGTCTATCGCAGATTTCGTTGGACGATGGCGGGGCCTCATCAACCAACTTACTTACGCCTTACCTCAGGCCGAGCTCATCAAACTCTTTACGCGGGCCTGCGCTAAACACATTTCCCCCACCCTTCAAATTCAAACTTTCCGCACCTTTGATGAGGCCTTTACTATGGCTCGGAAACTAGAGATTCGAGCCTTAGAGGAGGAGAAATTGAGGTTACGCAACAAAAGCTCAAATTTCTGACTCAAGACTCTACCACCAAACCCAACACCACCAACTATCACGCATCCGCTGCTTCGAAATCAAAGAGTGCAGTACACGCGGTGATGGTCAAATCCCAAGCACCGTCTAATACCCCGCCAAAAGCCACCTATAAGTATAAAGCCGAGCCCATCAACTACACTCCCTTGGGAGAAACTTATGGTGTGATCTTAGACAAATTGCTTAAAGCAGGAGTTATCACCTTGCCTCCTGTTAAACCTCACTCCGGGTTTGATTCCACCCGCGCCATACCTTCTTGGTATAAAGAAAATGACTTCTGTAACTTCCATCGCGTGAAGGGACACAGTCACGAAAACTGCAAGATGTTGAAAAACATAGTGCAGGAAATGGTTGATGCAGGGGATATAACTCTCGATAATCCTAATGCCCCCGCTAATCAAAATTTAAAAATCTTCAACAAACCATTTCCAAACCATGCATCTAACAGTAACACAAATCAAGACACCTCAGCTGAGGAGAAGAGTGTGCATGAGATCCATGCGATTTTCAACTCCCAACCCAGGGCTTCCATTGAGGAAATTCTGAATCAAGCTTCTTCACCAACGCAGGAATTTTCGCCCCCTTCTCCTTCATCAGGACAAGAGGACAGTCCCGCTATTCCTTTACCCATAAAGGAATTAACTGCCCAGAGTTCTCTTCTCACAAATGAACCTTCTTACACCACATCCCTGCAAGATTGTGAGCGGATGTTATCTAACTTATCTATTTCCCAAACATCTCCTTCCACCACTCTTGCTGCAACAGAAGAAGGCTTGCCACTTTTTCTGTCACCCTTAGAGGAGAAACCCCTTGAGCCTACATCACCAAACTCCTCAATCATGACGGATCCCCTCGAACATGCCCTCCTACCTATTAGTTCTTCATCACCTAAATCTTTCCAGCGACCGGTTGACCTCTTAGCACCCATTGATACAGTGCCTCATTTACCCCCTGTATCACACCCACAGTGGACCGGAATCACAACCCACCTCTCTTCCATACCAAATTTCATGTTCACACGTGAAGACTGTTATCCCCCAGAAGATAGATGAGTCCTATGGGAGCGTTTGAGTACACCATGCTCTACTCAAATGCAGATGACCGATCCAGATACCTCTACCGTATACCCGAGGTGTTTACAAAAGCTCAAAATGCCTATGTCCTCATCTTCACCCCCCTCATCTCTACCGAATACCTCATCCACCTCTATTAACCTAACCAAACCTTCCCCTACGCTTGGGACTTCACCAATACCCAGCCTAACACACCCACCTAAACGGTTAGATTTATCCAAAAATAAAGCCGTCCATCCACCTAGGAGACAGACCCAATCTCCTCAAGGCCAATCTATGCCTCTGTCACAACTAAAACCCTCGCCGTCACACCTACCTTCTATATTGGGACCTCACCCCTCCACCTTGTCTCAATACATCATACCTCCTGCGTTTTCTTTAAAATGACCTGCACCTTCTGCACCCATACAGAGATCCACGGGTGTATCAACACCGTCACCCCAAGTATCCTGTCCACCTACCAACCCTAAACAAACTCCATCATCAAAAGATTTGTTTGCTGTCACTCCTCTTTCCCCGTGGTTGTTTCCGACCACCACGTCATCTGTGGCCTCATCATCTAACCAGCTAAACATGACTTCTGCGCCGAAGAAGCCACGTTTAGTTAAATCCAATTATCAAAACCCCTTGTCTAAACCACCACCCGTACGAACCAACCATACCCAACCATTACCAAAACCCACCCAATCAATAGCCTCATCTTCCTCTGAATTTGACCCGCTCAAAGGATCTTACGCCAAGATCCTTGATATGTTGGTGGAGAATGCGACCATTTCCCTACCCCCACTCAGACTCTATGATCCATCTAAACCTCGACCTATAGGTTATGATGAGTCTAAAATCTGTGCTTACCATCACACACCAGGACACGATGTAGAAGGATGCAAAGCTTTGAAAGCCATCCTTCGCCAGTCACCTATCTCGGATAGACAGCCTAAGAAAGACAATTTACGGAGAGAGAAGCCCCTAGCTTCGATTCCTTCTCCTATACCACCTATCCCCGCCTCGCCAAAATCTATCATCATTGCAACCCCGCCTCTCGAGAACAATGACTTATCCCTGCCATCTTCCTCCTCTCGTATCCATGAGATCAACATGATTAACATTGCTACTCGAGGTCAGAAAAACAATGGAAAAGCTAAAGAACGCATACCTGCGGCCTCTCTTTCTCCTTCTGCCATCCCGATCGCACCACCACCAAAAGTGGTCATTCGTGGACCTGCCTATCCCGTCTCTGATGGAGTTTTCCCACCGCACCATGATCAAACAACTTCACCAATCTCCTGTCAAAATGACACTCTATGATCTCATTCAAACATCTGAATCGCATCGACAAGCTTTAATTGAGATCCTTCAAGGGATAGAGGTCCTACCTAACAAAACCTTGCCCGTCGCTTCCATTTTAACACCCAACCACGTCGCTTCTCTCACCAAACAACCTACCTCCACAACCACTTCTGTCCCTGTACAGCAAGCCGCTGCTGTCAGTTTCTCCAAAGACGAAATTGTCGTCTTTGGTGCAGAAGATCCTGACCCCACTCTTTTCATCTCGGCTTATGTCTGGGACATCCGAGTACGTCGTGTTATGATTGACGGGGGCGCTAGCCTAAACATCATCTCTTCCAAAGCCTTCCAACAAATGAATATCCCTTCTAGCTGCATGTGTGCCAACCCCACCATGTTGCGTTCATTCAATGATGCTATTACTTCTACTTTAGGCACCGTGATCCTTAACATTCGTGTAGGGCCACGTACCTTACCCAAACTCTTCTATGTCCTTGAGGGAGAATTCTAATACAACATGTTGTTAGGCCGCCCTTGGATCCGGGCTATGGGATGTGTTCCCTCCACCTTACATAGATGCATCAAATTCGAGTATGAGGGGAAGTCATACACCGTCAAAGCTGACGCTTCCCCCTTCAAAACCTGCAATATGTTATATCACCCTAATGATGTGCTTGTACCAGTCAAGGCACCCATTGATCCAGCCCAACCATCTACTTCAACCACGCCTCCACCATCCACCTTAACCACACTCGCACCTTTGACCAATGAATCCACCGCCGTGAATACCACTTCTTTCCCCGCGGACAACATCCCAACTTCAGATCCCTTGGTAGATGTTTTTCAATGCCTTACGCTAGGGGAGTATCGCCTATATAACGTTAGCACTTTCCATACCCCACAGGAGTACGGACAGTTACATGCGCATCCTACCTACGACCGTCGTGTGGGGGAGGTGATCTCCTACGGACCACCTAATTGCCGCACCAACCTAACGTATGGGGGTGTCGACGCACCCTCCGTTACCCCTGAACCTCCCCTTGGTGTGGTTCCCTTCCAATCCGATTTTCAATATCTAACAAATCGTCGTTTCGCCCTCACCTTCTTGACTTGCTGTGCTTGGAAAGGTTTTGGTTTCGGTCTTTATGAACAAGGCCGACATACAATCATTCCCGTGACTACACGCAAACACAAAGATCGTAGTGGTCTTGGATTTTCTGAAACACTTACACCAAAGAAACCTCGTGTCAGTTGTATCCGGGAAGACAACGACATTACCTCTTCTGAACCATCATCACCTATTTTGCCATCTTCACCCACAGAGTCGATAGACCCAGAATTTATCCCTCCTAACTTTTTTTTTTCGTAAATGGTATCTTCCTGGGTCCTCTCACTTATCAACGCGATAATGAGGACCCATCTTCTCTTCCCCTTCTATATCCAGACATGATCGAAAGAAGACTCCCTTCAATTAATGTTGTTGAGTGCCAGGATGACGACTCCATCCTCACTTACCTTGGCGCGGACGACTCTTATATTCAACGCGCCTTACCATCTGAAACTCAAACCATGTTGAATGAATCGACTATAGAAATCAACATCCACACAGAGGATGATCCTCACATTGTGAAGATCGGACAATCTCTTAACGCATCAGAACAAACTGCCTTCACTACCTTCCTCCGTGCCCGCAACCAAGCTTTCACTTGGTCCTACGCTGACATGCCAGGAATCGATCCTGACATTGCTGTCCATAACATTACTCTGAAACCCGACTCCAAACCAGTTAAACAGAAACTGAGAAAAATACATCCACGCATTGCCCTCTTGGTCAAAGAAGAGCTTCAACGACTCCTTTCTGTTTCCTTCATCTTACCTATTGACTATCCTCAATGGATTTCTAACATCGTACCTGTCACTAAAGCGACGGGGGGACTTTGGATATGTACGGATTTCCGGGACCTTAACCTCGCTTGCCCTAAGGATGACTTCCCACTACCTAGTATTGATCAACTTGTTGATCTCACTGCAGGCCATGAGATGCTTTCTCTCATGGATGGCTTCTCGGGCTACAATCAAATTTTGGTAGCCCCGGCCGATCAACATAAAACCACCTTCATTACTCCTTGGGGAACCTTCTACTATCGTGTCATGCCGTTTGGCCTTAAGAATGCTGGTGCGACCTATCAGCGGGCTATGACTTACATTTTTCATGACATTATGCACACTATCCTTGAGGATTATGTCGATGATCTTCTTGGCAAATCTAAACATCGCAGTGAACATCTCGATGTTTTAACCATTATTTTCGATCACCTGTTACAATATTGTGTTCGTCTTCAACCAAAGAAATGTGTCTTTGGTGTCCTTTCAGGAAAAATCCTTGGTTTTATCATCTCTTTGCGTGGCATTGAGGTCGACCCAGCTAAAGTCCAAGCAATCCTAGAAATGCCCCCACCCACTAACCTCAAACAATTGCGTAGTTTGCAGGGAAAACTCCAATCTATCCGGCGTTTCATTTCACAACTCTCGGACCGATGTCAACCTTTCCATCATCTCCTTAAAAAAGACATTGTCTTTCAATGGAGCGAGGAATGCCACCAAGCCTTTGAGGCTCTTAAAGCCTATCTCTTGCAGCCACCCATGCTTGTCCCACCTCAGGATGATCACCCTTTCTACCTTTACCTTTCTGCCACCGACCATGCTGTAGGAGCCATGCTCGCACATCATGACTCTGAGCATCGAGAACAAGCCGTTTATTACATAAGCCGTACTTTTGCGGATTATGAGACTAGGTATACACATGTAGAAAAGTTGTGCCTAGCCCTATCATTCGTGGCCACCAAACTCTGACATTACCTCCTGAATCACAAAACTTTCATCATCACCAACACTGACCCCATCCATTATATGTACGCCAAACCTCATCTAAACCAATGCATCACTCGATGGCTTATGCTCCTCACCGACCTCGACCTTGAGTTTGTACACCAGAAATCAGTCAAGGGACAAACTATCGCAGACCAACTCGCGGAAGCCCCTTTACCTGGGGAACAATTTACCAATTTTACTTTCCCTGATGAACTCATCGCAACTCTTTCACTCAGTGAGGTGTCGTATCCAATGACCCTCTTCTTCGATGGATCCAAATGCCAGCGCAGGCAGAGGGGTAGGCATTTTTCTCATTCCTCTTGATACTGAACCTATGCCTCTTTCATTCCGGCTCGATTTTCCCTGCACTAATAATACAGCGGAATACGAGGCCCTTTTTTTTGGGTCTCCAGGTTGCGTTACACTTAGGTGTAAAGTCTATTAACATTTTCGGTGACTCTCAATTGGTAGTCAATCAAGTTACGGGCATCTACCAATGTAAAAATGAGGAACTTCAAAAGTACAAAACATTACGTGGATTCACTTTTGACCTTATTTACTCATTATTCTATCCAAACCATTCCCCGCTCAACTAATAAATTTGCAGATACTATGGCTTGCTTGGCCTCACAAATCTCCAGCCTCACCAACTGACTCGGACATATTTGTCTTGGTCCAACAACTCTTTGCCCCATCTTACTTAGTTCCGGATGTTTGTATGGTAAATAATGTATCTGCTGATTCGCAGGATACCTGGTATCACCAATTTCAAGACTACCTTACAACCTCTGTTCTACCACCTGACCTTACTAGTAATGGCAAACGTGCTTTTCTTAAAAGTGTTTCTCGTTATGTCGTCATGGGGGGGGGACTCCTCTATAAACATGGCTTCGATGGTATCCTCCTTCACTGTCTAACCAGCGCTGAAGTCACTCATACCACCCAACAAATCCACGACGGACTTTGTGGCGGGCACTTTAGTGGCCTCGCCATGGCCAAGTGGATCCTTCGCCTAGGATATTATTGGCCTACTCTCAATAAAGACTGCTGTGAATATGTTAAGCGTTGTGTTATGTGTCAACAACATGCCAACCTTCAACATACTCCTAGCCACCCGTTACAGGTCACACGAGATCTTTGGCCTTTCTCACAATGGGGTTTAGACCTTATTGGCGAGATTCACCCGCCTTCTTCGTAGCATCACCGTTGGATCATCACGGCAACTGAATATTACACTAAATGGGTGGAGGCCCATTCCACTCATTTCAACCAAAAAAGAAAAAATTGTTGAGTTCATCAATCATCACATTATCTGTCGTTTTGGTGTTCCTCATCACCTGATAACAGATAATGGAAAATATTTCAAAAATAAGTTGTTACAAAGACCTTTGTGACAACTTTGGTATCAAACTTAGCTTCTCGTCACCCTACTATCCACAAGCAAATGGACAAGCTGAATCTTCTAACAAAACCTTAATCAAAATTCTCATGAAAGTCGTTAATGATTCTGGAAACAATTGGCCTGCTCACATCCCCTTTGCCCTTTGGGCTTATCGTACCAGCATTTGTACCTCCACTAATGCCACACCCATTCTCTTTGGTATATGGTACCGAGGCTGCTGTCTTGCCTCTTGAAATACAAATCCCCTCCCTAAGAATATCTCTCCAGGATATTCTCACCAATGATGATTTCCGCCAAGAGCGGTTAGCCCAATTAGAGCTTCTTGACGAGCGTCATCTTACAGCTCTTGACCACCTTCAAATCTATCAAAAGTGCATCAAGCGTGCTTATGATAAGTGAATTCATGAGTGTACCTTTCAGATTGGCGATCTTGTCCTCAAAGAGAATCAACATGTGACCAAACTAGAAAAGAGTAAACGTGGAAAATTTGCTCCTAATTGGATTGGGCCTTACATTATCACTCACACTTATGGATCAGGAACTTACCGTTTAGCTTCACTTAATGGTAAACCTGAGCCTGAACCCCTTAATGCCTTGCATCTCCGACCATTCTACTGTTGAATTTAGTGTTACATCACTTCTTATCTACCTTGTGCTCGTCCCTTGAGCTCATTTACCACCTCATACAATTTGTTTCATGCATCTCAAAGTAGAATCAACCTCACGTGGTTTGATCATCACCTCCTCTTAAAGATGCCTTCCCCCTTTTTTAGTCTAGTCCATGACTTAAAAAGTATCAAAATAACACATTCTCACAAATTATACAATTATGGGATATTCTTGAGTCAAACTTCCTGCAAAACTAGATGCTTCATGCCAAAGAGACATCTAGACCTCTAAGTTATAAATAGACTACTCCCTCAAAGGATAGCTATGTGCAAAGCCACATCTGCTACTATAAATAGACTGCTCCCTTGAAGGACAGCTATACAAATTCAGCCTCTATCAGAAGCTTCTCGCATTGATCAGCTTCATGAAGACCTCAAGAACAACAAAATGCATATCCCATATAGACTTCCCGCATCGATAAGTCTATATCCAGAAAAACAAAAGCAATATTCAAAATCACTTTTGAGTCATGGACTTGTCTATTCAGGTTTGATTCTCTTTCATTAGAATAATCACCTTATAACAAGTTCTCTGCACCCATCCACCTCCACCTCACCTCACCATTCTTCAAAACAAAAAAACTCAAGGGACGTGACGTATATCCGATATATTGTGATTATACAACTCTTTTCAGCTATCGACTTCTCGCCTATGCAAGGTACCTAGGGATTCAAGCTCATCCTACGATAATATGTGGTTTGTTTTTCTCTTTTCAACTACGGGACACTTTTTCCTTTTTTACACAAATCTAGGATTATATGTTGACCTTAATCAGGACATGATTCCCTATGCTTGGGTAAGCTCAACCTCGCTTCACCTATACCCACACCAATACCGCCAATACCTTACCAACACCAACAACATTACCCTACCAATATCAAAACTTTTACCAACCAATAAATTGCCTAACCACAACCAAATTGCCTGAATTCACCTCTCCCTAGTCCTAAGGGAGAACTACATCGGTCTGAGGCCCCTCCTTGCTTTGTGCAATGGGCTATGTAGGAAGCACTTAGGAGACATGGGGTCTCCCAAGGTTAGCTCGACCATCCCCTACCATAACCTATCATGTGTTGTGTTTTCCTTAAAAATATAAATATTTTCACGTATTTATATTGATAACACTCACCTTCGCAACCAACCAATCGGCCCGACCCAAGGCCGCAACCAACCAACCGGCTCGACCCAAGGCCGCCACCAATCAATCGGCCTGACCCAAGGCCACCACTAATCAATCGGCTCGACCCAAGGCCTCAACCAACCAATCGGCCCGACCCAAGGCCGCAACTCACCAATCACCCTGACTAAAGGCCGCAACCAACCAATCGGCCCGACCCAAGGCCACAACCAATAAATCAGCCTGACCTCAGGTCGCAACCAACCAATCAGCCAGACCCACGGCTGTAACCAACCAATCGGCCCGACCCAAGGCCACAACAACCAATCGGCCCAACCCAAGGCCGCACCTAACCAATCGGCCTGACCCAAGGCCGCAACAACCCAATCGGCCCGACCCTAGGCCGCTCCTGACCAATCGGCCCGACCCAAGGCTGCAACTAACCACTCGGCCTGACCCAAGGCCGCAACAAACCAATTGGCGCAACCTAAGGCCGCAACCAACCAATCGGCCCGAACCATAGCCGCACCAATTAAGTACCTCGACCGAAGCCCGCAAATTATGATTCTATCCACCCATCATGTAGTTGTTTATTCAATCGAGCTCACCTGTTCATGTTTTAGCATGACTAAGATACTTGAATTGATCAGCCGACCAACTTTTCCTAAACCGAGACCGTGACGTTTATCTCAACCAAACCAACCATTTGGTACTGCCGAACATGCCTAAATGTTCCGGTACCTTACCCGTTATATCCGCTGGAGCTACTTCCTATGCCTTGGATACTAGGATTATATCAGCCTTGTTTGGATAAACTATCGACCTTTGCCTATGAATTGCTTGTTTACTCTTCAAACCATGTACCCTGGTTGCACTACTACATTTCAATGTGTGTTTGCTTCCTTGAACTTACCCCACCTTCTTATCATCGTATCATCATCCTTCACCCTTTATCAACCTTATCCCCGATTTCACGTCGCCTCAATCTGTGATAGATTTGAGGGGGATTACCTATACCCTTAACTGGGGCAACCACTTCTTATTATTGTTAGTGCAGCTTTAACATACAAGCTACACGATAACAAGGGGAAAATGTAGACACCAAATTTGGGTCTTACGACACCCTGTACCCTGTATCTCATCCCACAGCCTAACCCTACCTCATCACCTGAACCTTACACACCTAATGATTTATTAATTACCTTATAATTAATAAATCCACATCTCTAATCCTGCCACCTCACCTCACCACCTCACCATGACCTAGCCCTAATCCTAAACCAACTTAATTAAGACCTATAACTTGGTCTAAACCCACACCCATGACTCATCACCCTCACCTGCATCAAAATAAACCTAATAATGACTTGACCAAGCCCACAACTGACTCCTCGGGAGAAAAGGAGGGAAGGTTGGCTATTTTACTAAAAATAGCCAACTTTGACCTAACCGACATCGGTTCCTACTCGATCGTCGTCGGTTACGTAACCACCATCGGTTCCCTGTTAATGACCTCCCCAAACCAAAAATAAAGGATCTGAAATTCATTTGTAAGACAGAGACAAGTGAAGAAAAGAGAAGAGGTTGCAGAGAAGAGCATCGAGCTGAAGACTGCAACTGAGCCATTGGATCGCTGTCACCCTCATTCAAGCATTGGAAAAGACTGAGGATGGCTTCATCAACTCGCTTTCCAAGACCGAATCATCCCAACTGAGCCTTACTGTCACTACCACATTCCTTGGACCTGAATCTTCATCGAGAACGAGTAAGTAGTGTCTTGTATGTTTCTAAACACCATTTCTTGAACTTTTGGATTGATAGTAATTATAAGTTCACTCCTAGATCTACCACCTGCTAGCACCTTGCACTTAACCTTCATCCATACATCTCTATATTACCCCAAAGATAGCTCTCTCACTATCTGAGTCTTCTCTATCACCCTACTACTCCCCTCAACCATCTACCAACCTTCCAAACCTCATAACCACCTTACACCAACCTCCATTTAAAAATCCCTAAATCACTGCCCCTACTGATATCGGTTATTCCCTACCGGTACCGATTTCATAACCGCGATCGGTTATCCAGTGACCGACATCGGTCACTGTGACTTATACCAAAACCAGCCTTTCACCTATTCACCTCAAAACAATCTCGTGATCTAGCCTGGTCTATTCCTTGTAACTTGATCGGAACATATCAATAACCAGTAACCAAACAAACAGCATGACATTCTATTGTTGGTAGTTTAGTCTCGATTACTTTTAGTAACGAGATACCTAAATCATGAGTTCACAATATATTCTTTATTATCATTTGCATTAATTTGCATTAAAAAGGGAATTAACCACCTTCGAAAGGAAGTCTAATATTTTTTGGGCCCAAGGCAGATCCCTCACTTATTGTCTAACTAAAATCTGGTGGTCTTGCATTCTTATTTACAGGTAGTCCTTCCCAGACAAAAAGGAGTTCTTCAAAATTAATCTGATCTCTCTATGGTACACGCACACCTTCCCAACATTCAACAGGTATTCCTCCTAGCCCTAACCCTTATCTGTTTCTCAAGAGAATGAAAGGATAGAAGCAACTCTATTCTGGAACAGAAACATTCTATACGAAACACTCGTGTTGGTAATGGTCAGGAGACCCACAGGAGTAAAATGTTCCTTGTGTAAACCTTCCACGATCACCACAACCTCTTCCTCTGTATTCACCTTTGAAGCCTCCATTTCCATTATTACATCCTTCACTATTATGTCCCTCTTGCACCTACAAGCTTCCCTCCACATTGGTCTCACACAATCCTGTCTCACAATCCTTATGAATTTGACCAATCAGATGACAATTTGCTATGTCATGGGTATGTGCATCAAAAAATTTACAATACGTAGAAACATTCTTTTGCATCACACATTGGAAGAGTGGATAGTTGTAGACATCATGGTTCTTATGAAAGATATCACTATTCATGAGTAGTGTTCGTACATTCCTGCATAGACAACTATCTTATAAATGTTCTTCCACTTCACAACCTGTACACCAGAGTCCACTATGCATCTCATGAGCTGAATTAGCAAAAATATTCTCCAGTTGAGATGCCATTGTGGAAAAGGGTCAGGGCTTTGCACAAAATAATACTTTGTCAATTTGAATGATATTAGACAATATTTCATACATATGTATATAGGTAGCAACACTCCTATAAACAAGGAGGTTGCTACAACAATAATATCCAAGGATATCACATAAAAAAAATATTAAACCATATACGTGAAGTTGTTAAAACAAATTCACTTACATAAAATCTTATATTACCCATGAAACAATAATATTCCTAACATTTCCCCACTTAGTGTTTACATGGGAAGAAAACCCATCTCAAAAACATGAAACAAAATCGTATGCCTCCGCATATTTTTAGGTATGCATACTGTTGGCCTGGGTCTTGCTGTCTAGATCTTGCTGCATATGACTAATCCACTTCAGCACAGTGAATCCCATCCTAGATGATCACACTTCCATAGATTCACCTACATACACGAACTCAAAAATTCCCACTTTCACTTCTAGTGAACGCTAGATTTCACTGGCCGATCGATGTTAGAAGTATGAAAATCGAATAATATCTGTAGTTAGAGGATCACTCCATTTCAGATGCCCTCCTATACAACTATTCTCAGGTTCCAAAATGTAAATCCTCCTATTTTCAATCAAAACACAGGAAGGAAACCACACACCATTTTATTCTACACACCACTCAAAGAAAACAATTGAAATAATATAAAAAGATAACACCAGTTCCGTATGCCACCCCGTCATCGGTGACTGATGAGAGACACTGATCGCCCTACTTCCTCCATTTCCTCCGACCTCTAGTGAATGCCACTGCTACCTCAGCATAATGTGATCATGTCACTCCACCTTTACATACCTCAATTGGACGTCGGATTCCACCAAAAATGCATCCGTGAGGCACTTTTTTTTGTTTTTAGACTTCTACAATGAACCAATATTCCAAATCTTTTGACTTACAACAATGACATTAAAAACGACAACAAAAATTTGAATCTACTAATAGGATTTTTTTTGACAACGCAAATAAATAAACAATAACTATATTTTTAACAATTATGACTTCTTTTAATATTGACAATTCACAACAATCAAATGACTAGATAGTAATATTTAATTACTTTCTATGTAAAAATACTATAGACACTAGTCTAACAAATAATCCCAAAAATGTGATCTATTGCAAAACACTAACTCTTTTACAAGACACACTGTGGACCCATTTATTTATTACACCACTTTCCCTTTTCACCACATTAATAAAAAACAATACCTATAAATGAAAGCATTGACTATCTACTCCCCGTAATATTAAATTTCCCACACAATAACAAAAAACTAAAAGAACGCTTAATAAGACTGACGTTATTCAATACTCCCATTGACACTTAGGAAAATGAAGAGGTCTACATGACATTGTGATGTACATGGAAGTGGTAAAAGTGTGGGTTGTATACACCAAATTATGAGTAGATCAAACAAACAACACACGTTTGCAAAGTTGGTGAAGGAAGAATGGAGACAGAATTATGGATGCAATGAATTTAAAGAGAATGCAACAAATCTAAAGTGGAAAGGGCTCATAGGTATGAACAATTACAAAGATGCACATGGTTTTGAACTCTTATTTCATATATGGATGAATTTATGGTCTGGATGTTAGGAAAAAAATGAGAGAATCGATATTAAACCATTTCCCATGGGCATAAATTTCTAAATGCACAAATGGACGTGATAGATCTACTCACAAAGAGACATCAATGGGAAGACTGTGAATTGATTTGGTAAATAATGAAAACGCCCCCAATGCAGTCTACTAGCATTTCGATGGAGATAGAGAGGTGTGGATCTCAATGTAAATAGTCATTTGATAACTCCTCTATCACCTTCCACATGGCTGTAAAATGATGACTTTGTCATTATTTTATGGCGTTTCCCTGATAACATGTGAAACTTGAAATGTAATAGATATTGATGAAGCTATAATACTGTAAATTCCCACATATTTTTATTTACTCCATAAATAGAGATGATAATGGAGACCACAAGGATGCCCCATCAACTACTCTCACACACACATTACAAAACATGAACAAAAATGCTTTGGTACCAAATGAAAAGGGTTAGGGATTTGCACAGAATAATACTTTTTCAATATGACTTATATTAGACAATTATATATATATATATATATATATATATATATATATATAACAACACTCCTAAAAAAAAGGAGGTTGCTACAACAATAATATCCAAGGATATCACATAAAAAACATATTAAACCATATATGTGAAGTTGTCAAAACAACTTCATTTACTTAACAATATTATCCTACCAATGAAATAATAATATTCCTAACAATTGCTACAATATGGGCCTTAAGGAACAAACTTACCCTTGTGTCCACACTCTCAACTGCTTCTATGTGCAATGCTGCTTCTAAGGCCTCATGCAGATAAGTGAATGTCTTGTGTGACAAATATCTATGGAAAGGAGTCAACAAACATCCTAAAAACCATTACGTGTGATGACTTAGGTGGATGTCATAAGATAGATTAGACATCAAATTATTGAAACATGCATCATATTCTCTCACACTCTCAGAAACAACTTTCTTGATATCTTTTAACATGCTAATACTCTATTTCTCAAAAATATGGTATGTGGAAGTTAGCCAAAAAAGAAGTGTGCAATGCATCATAATCCATTGTTGTCTGACATGGATCATACTTCCTATACCAATTATGCACACACCCTTGAAGTGTGGTTATAAGTTGAATAACCTTCATGGATGAACATGTTATTCCTTTAGCTCCCGATAATACTTCACACTTGTGTACATGTTCTACTGCATCTTGCACACCTATATACTCTTGCAATTGAAGAGACATCTCAAAGAAAACATGAGGTGTTTTTTGTTGTGATTTTTGGGGTTATGCTGGTTGTTGTGGCCCTTGTCCTAGAATGGGGCCAGATCCTAAACATGAACCTCCACTATGATTCCCTCCTTTCGGTGGCTAACCTGAACCTCATGAGCCTCCTTCCACGACCTAGGGACTTGTAGAAGAACTACCTCGGGTCCCTATAGTTCTTCTAAACTACACACCAACTATTTTTCCTATAACAACACTAATAGTACTACCTCCAATGGGTGAAACACCACTGCTTTGTCCTGTAGATGTGCCTACCAAATTACTTCCCAAAAAATTATGCCCAAACATGGGAGGATATTGTATTGTTGTGTGTGCGACATTAATTTGTTGCACTTCTTATGATGATACCAATACATTCCTACTTGTATCTATAACCCAATGCGGTGATCCTTTATTACCTTCCTGATCATGTTCAATATGATTATATTTTACAACAACTTCTGGATTCCAAACACCATGCTCGAGGGCTAGGTGTTTAGGAAAGGTTAGATCTTTGCCAAAGGTTTTAATTCTCTCTTTAGACTTTCTCCCATCCAATGCTGAAGGGGTTCTTCTACTGTGCTTTCCCAATAGTGATAGTACATGATCCTACGATCCCTTGAATTATGTAGAGTTTTCATCACTTCCACATATCATCATTCCCCTAAGTATCAACACCTCCTCAACTTCCCTCACTTGCACATCATTATATCTGAGCCATCTTTACTCTCTCTCTCTCCCCCCCCTTCCACTTGGTCTGATGCCATAGTTCCCTAAACTTATTTCCTACTCCTGTGTGTAGTGATATTTTAGGGTAATTTATCCATTCCCAACTAAATCATCACAATTTTTATAGCTAACAGTGTCATGTGTAAATATGATCCCCTTTGGCTTGTATAAAAAATAGAGTTCTAATTTCTCACTGAAAGAGTTTGTCAAAATCACGTACTCTAAGGTATAACTACGCAACACACATTCCCATCAACGATCCACAACTCTTTTCCACATTGTGTCCAAATAAGGGAGTTCTTGATAATGGTCATGGCTCAAAACTTGCTACCTTTCTATCTAGACACCTTTGTTATCATCATAAGTTTCTAACCACTCGTATAACTCTACTGGGATAAGTTGAAGAACGTCTACTACAAGCAATCATGGAAGTTGTCTTCCACCCACTTATACGTATTAAAATCAGATCCAGTGCTATATCTCTAAGAAAAATTATCCTGGTAGTCATGCACCTAAAAATCAATATTCTCCGAGGATAATCGGAATGCCATGTGAACTCCGCATCCTGAGAGAAGAATGATAAGAGGTCCTGACAATGGAACCAAAATGTTGTTTGTTTAGTAGTCAAAAATTTACAAGGCTATGTGCAATGGAACTTCATCCAAACATAGGTTTTAATGCTCACTTGAAGCATGTGCAACCACCAGGTCCCTCCTTTGTTCACTTATCAGGATGTGGTTAGATCATATATAGTCATCATAACCATTATAACATCCACACATGAAGATATACTATGAAAAATTGACAACACATATAATAAGGAAGTTATTCAACATATAAAATCATTAATAACACTTGAATTCCCATTCTACCATATTCACATATAGTAATTCAAGCCATCCATAAACAATTATCTACTACAAACACAATTCATTGCATAAAATACTCACTGATTACTCTTATGGTGAAATCACAACACCCATGATTTCTCGCAAGTGAATGCTTGAGGTAGTCAATGTGATTCGTCAAACATGGAGTTATCCAAAAGTGAGAGACTTTGCAATCAGGATAACCCTTCGGAGAAGGCCAAATTCCTATCCTAACCTAGTGCCAACTACTCCAAAGTGTAGAGAGTTGCAGATCTAACCCTAGTCTAAATTTTCCAAGGAGAAAAAGATAGAGAAAATGCATAAAAATTAAAACCTACTCTAAGGGACGGTGATGCACCAAGAAGGATGTTGAACAACCTGCACAATAAACACAACACGAATAGAACCTTGCAATGAAAACAACAATATACAATAACCTTGGATGCAATGGAAGATCAGACAGATGTAATAGAACACATATGAGGGTTTGAAACATCCACCAATTTGATTTTTTTGATCTCAAAGTTGATACAATAGATAAAATTTAGGGCTAAAGGCATAAATTTTGCATTACAATGTCCAGTAGGGAGGTTGGGAATCTCCACAAAATATCTTACAGAAGAAGAAGGGAGGGGCATATACAAGGTGTCCAACCTTTTTTGAAATGAGCCTCTCCTTATATATATAGGAAGAATGAGAGAATGGAGAGAGAGAGGAATTTCAAAATCTTGCTTTAACCACCCTAAAATGCATTAAAACTACATGCAATAATTATGGGTGCCATTGCAAAACCCATACCTCCATGTACTTTTCCTTGTTGGGGAAGAAAGGAAACCCATACCTCATCATTTGGGTAGGTGAGAAATCTGGAAACACCCTTTAAAATGTTGGACTGTATTTCTTCATTTTGAAATACTTAGTCTTACTTAAATTAAGAAAACTAGTTATAGATGTGTAGAGGAAATTGAGAGATTTCCAAAAAGTCTAATTTTGTGCAAATCTGAGACCCCAGTACAAAGTTATGGCTATTTGAAGATGAGGGTGCCATTATGAAATAAATGCAGGTGGTTGATCTCTTTTCGGACTCCGAAACTGCATTACAACCTTTGAAATCCAAAATTTTGGTCTTTCGAGATTCAAAACTTCAGAACTTTTGATTTCAGAGTTTGGGTTACTGTTCATCACTTTGAGCTCGTGAAACCTCTGAAATGACGAAACCCTGAAGTATGAAATTCAGATTTTGGGTTTTGGAATTCAAGTTATGACTTTTGTGCTCTAGGGATTCAAAGTTCTGAAATGTCGAAACCCCGAAGTCTAAAATTTGGACTTCGAGTTTTAGACTTTGGCCTTTTTGGCATTTTGGGGTTCAACTTTTGGGGACTTCAGGGATTTTGGGTTTTTGGGACTTTGGGGTTTGGGTTTTCATTGATCTTCGACCCCACATCTAACTCCAAACTTTCAAAAGCCTGAATTCTGAAATTTGGGCTTCAAGTTTCAGACTTTAAGTTGTCATTTTTCTGCTTAGTCCCCAAATTTACCCTATCCAACCTCTGAACAAATTCACCTCTGAAGTCCAAAATTTGGACTTTGGAGCTTCTTCATTACCCAAATTAGCTTGAACTCTGAGCTCCTCTATATTGTGTTAAGCCCTCTTCAACCCATTCGGCAAATCCCAAAATACAAGCTCTCATGATTGAATCAATCCCTCCATTTTCTCTGTGTGTAAGGTTTTTTTTGTCTAATTTCACCTGAGGGGCAAAAATGGATAACAATTTGGTGACTCGCAGAGTTAATTACCTGTTAGGTGAAAGATCAATTGCCTCAAAGTATCCATTGGGCATGGAGTCAAATGATAGCCTGATACAAATCTTGTACTTGAAACTTGATCCTGACTACTTACAACCTGGTGTCCCTGAACCTGATTTTAATTTCTCTAGGTTTGTTTTCCTTTGAAAGTACAAACTATCCCATGCAAGTACAAACTTCTTCACTGTTACAACATTCACCTGAGAGACTCATTGGACTACATAGTGATAAAACCTAGGAGAAATAAAACCTGTGCTGAAGCACTGAGGGAAATTGAAACCTATCCTATAACAAGACAGTGTGCATACACACTTAGAGGAATTTAAAATCCTAATGTAATATGTACAAGGGTGAAACCTTTCTTTTTCAGTAGCAATGTTTAAGATAGATTTGATTAACTGGAATTGGAAGTTCTTCCCCATCCAAAGTAGACAGCTGGAAGGCATTGCTGCTTTTACATTCTTTGATCATGTAGGGGCCACTCCAAATGACATAAAACTTGGAATGCCTTCCCGGTTTTTCCCGATCTGTATCCTACTTTAGAACTAGGTCCCCTTCCTAGAATATTCTTGCCATGGCCTTCTTGTAAAATGTCCTCTTGATCATATCTTGATCCTTTTCCATGGTTTGAGCTGAATGTTCTCTTATTTCTTCCAATTGCATCAACTTTGCATACCTAACCTCCATAGGATCAAACTTAGACAACTCCAACTATTTCATGAGTTCCAATGCTGACAACTCAAGTGATATAGGAAATACTGCCTCTTTCCCATAGAATAACTTATAAGGGGCATTTCCTGTTGAAACCTTTGGTGTGATTCTATCAGCCCACAAGGATGATTTTAGCTTAGTATGCCATGTCCTTTGATTCTCATCTAGAGTTCTTATGATGATTCTTAACAGATTCTTGTTTTTGGACTCTGCCTTTCCGTTACCCTGTGGGAAATAGTTTGAAGATGTGCTCAAGTAGATCCCATTCCTAACATCCCATTCTGTGATCTTGGAACCTAGGAATTCCAGTGCATTGTCCGATATGATAGTGGCCAGTGCACCGAACCTAGTCCCTATCCCCTCATAGAAGTCTAGTATGCTAGACTCATTTTCTTCCTTGAGTGCTATCGCCTTGGCCCACTTGGTGAAATAATCCATTGCTTTTAGAATCCACTTGTGAACTTGGATTGAATTTGGATTGATGACCCCGATGAAGTCCAATCCCCATTGCATGAATGGCTGTCCAAATGAAATTAGGTGCAATGGAAGTACTGTTAACTTTTCCTTGCCTGTGAAGAACACACATTTTTTACATCTTTTGATCCAAGTATAACAATCATTAAACATTGTGGGAAAATAGTACCCAGCCTTCATTATTTTGAGAGTTGTTACCTGTAGGGAAAAATGACCTCCGACCTCTCCATCATGAAATTCCTGTAATACCTTCTCGAATTGACTTGTTCCAATGCATATCGATAGAATGCCATTGCTGTCTTTCTTGAAAAAAACACCATCAACAAGAACATATGAAAGGAATTGTAATCTGAAATATCTCTTCTTAGATTTGCTAATTTCTAGGGGCATAAGCCTATTTGTAGGAAGTATATCATGTTCTGAGTCCAACAAGGAGTGGACACATTATCATTTGCTTACTCCTGACTATCTTGTAGCACCAAAACAACTTCCTTTTCGTTACTTGCTTCATCTTTTTGACTAGAGGCTACCTATTCACATAGTCCTTTCCCACAGATCAATTTAGTGACTTTAATTTCAATGTCATATTCCATGACATGAGTGATCCATCCTGCACATTTCTCATTCAAATCCTTGTTTAGGAGGAAGTCCTTGACTCCTGCATGTGATACCATTAACTGAATCATGTTGTTTGAAACTAGGTGCTTGAACTTGTTAAGGATCCTGATTACTGCAAGAACGTGTTTTTCAATGAGATAATACCTAGTTTCATATTCCTCCAAACCTTGACTGAAGAAGGAAACTGGCTGTTCAGACCCCCCTGGTGGCTAGATAAGGCCACATAGTCATTGTAATGTGCTATTATTATATATGTATTTTATTCGTAAATTGAAATTTTTATGTTATTTTTGCAGGGACCAATAGTTTTCTTGATTGCCATGTCTTACATTTTGGGCATTTCCTTGGTTTGCGGTACTAACATGCTGATTTTTACACTAACTATGGATATGTGGCCATTTGTTTTTCTTGGTTTTGGATCTTTTTTTTTTAAATTTTAATATTTTACCTCCTTTCCAAGGCTTGTACTTTGTCACTTGGTATTTGGATCAGATTGCTATGCTGGTTCTATTGTCGTGATGTGTGGAATAGGGTCATGGGATGCACCATGGAATGGTTAGACCTATGGACTCACTTTGTTGTATGAGGTACACCCCAAGGAGTCATAGATAACTAGTGGGTTGTTGAACCACGAGCTATTATGTCACTTGGGTTAGGGGTGTCAGGACTCTATGTTCCTAGGGCCATAAGGGAAACTGCCCTCCTTGAGGGAGGCATAAGATATTGAGGGAGGCATAAGAAATTGAGAGTGGCATAAGATACTTGAGGGAGGCATAATAGATTTGAGGGAGGAATAAGAGACTTGAGGGAGGCATAAGATATTTTTGTGTGTGTGATTGATGCTTCGGGAGGTCTGCAGAGTTGTTATGATGTTTTGGTTGTGGTGTTATGATGTATGTGTTACTCATGTTAGTTGGATATGTTATGTGATGTTGTGGATATGGAGTTGATGCCCTTGTTGACTCTATGTACCTGTATCTATTATTCTGAGTTATGTGAAATCTTCATCTGTGGAATTGTGGAAATTTTTGGTTGTTGTAGTACACTTTGTTGGAGTATTATATGTCAGTCATAGATGTGTGACAAGTACTATGTTATGTGGACCATTAATGTTCTCTTCCATATTTTGGTTAAGCGCTTGTGGTGTGGTACCATCATGAAAGTATGTAAAACTATGCTTGTGAATCATTACTATTGTGTATGACCCTAGTAGGGTGTTGTGATAGTAGTTCATGTTGGACACCCACAAGAAAGAATAAACTAAAACTCTTCAACAATGAAATTTTAAAGAACTTGAATTAGGAATAATGTAAATGGAAAGAGAACTAATGAAATAGTGAAGAAGAGGGAACTGTCAATCTTCATAGAACCTTGAAAGTTAAAAAAAATTATACCAAATGTTTCTAAAGCTACCTCGTGGCCGTGCTTTAACGATAGAAGATTTTAACCATAGGGTATACTTTCATCTTCTTTGTTCTTTGTTTCTTACCGCCCTTCTTTCAGTGTTACATCGCATTGAGGACGATGCTTTCTTAAGGGGAGGAGAATGTAATGCCCATTTTTTAAAACAACAAGTCAGTGGTGGATTTAATTAATTCCCAACCATCGATCATTATTTTCTTGCCAGGTGTACTTGTATTAGTTTTATTTCCTCCAGCTTTGGATTCCTTGTTGTTGGGTGGGAGTGGTTGAGCTCCTTCCAGTTGTGTTTAATGCAATTAATTTTTTTCCCTCACCGTATACCTTCCTCCCTTGGCCACTGGTTTTGTTAGCTGGTTTTCTCTTTTTATTCCCTGCCTTGTTTTCTTATTGATTATGTTCTTGCCAATGGAGCTGGCCGTGTGGTTTTGATGGTCTGCTAGTAAAGGTTTGGATCTTTGCTGGCCTTTTGCTAGAATATTCTCCCTCATGGTCGCAAATTCTTTGTTCTGCATTATTTCCTTCCTTGGCGCCTACATCTAAAACGTGGCAGAGTCTCTTCCTCTTGTGTGGGTGGATGTCCAATCCTATTTCTAAGTTTAATTTGTCTCTAGTTGTGTGTGGCAAGTTGAGTTGTCCGTTTTTATTGCTGGTCCTTCGGTACATACCCTGCAATCATGGAATTCCTGAGACCTCACCTCTTTGAGGCATTTTGTCAATAGTTCTCTTGCATCATGTTAGACTTCCACATACGCATTCTCGCCTCCTGAGGTACCTGTGACCACAATTGACAAAAACATATGTTTCCCCTAGTGCTTTGATAGATGTGCATTCCTGATCTAAGGATTTTATTTGTCTTTAGTTACATGTACACTGGCATGGGCATTTTTAGCAGGCCATTTTATTCTGCAGGTCCTTTTGTGCTTACCTTGTAATCGTAGCATTCCTAAGACCTCATATCTTTGAGGATTTTTTTTAAACAATTTTCACGCCTTTTGAATGCTTCCACATTTAGCTTATGTGGGCCCCAAGGAACCTGCGACTCCATTTACTACAAACCCATTTCCCCTCATGCTTCAATGGGCGTCTCTTTCCTGTTCTCGTATCCCCTTTAAGCACTGGTTAGGAGGATGTTTGGAAGGTTATGGTGTCTAAATTTTCCCCTGGCCATCACATGTTTCCCTGGGCCCTTTATGTAAACCCAATTGGTGTATATATTGTTGTCATGACAGTCTTTGAGATCACATTCCTTTTCGTCTATTGAAGCTCATAGTTTTTGGAGCTCCCTGCCTATGCCAACATGAGATTGAGTGGAGTTGTGGCACCTAGCATGTTGTGGACAGAGATCCAACTAGAAGTTTTTTGCTGCTGGTCTATGCGGTGTCTATACGACTAGTAGAAGATGGAAACTAGTAAAGATAACTCTAGCCTTCGCTATAATTGCTAAAATTTTAAAATATCAGGAAATAGAAATTTCTTTTCCCCGAATTTGTTTTGTCTATGCTGCTTTGTGGTGGGTTTGTTTGCCTTGTGATGAGTGCATTGTTTGGCTCATTAAAATCATTTCTTCAGGCTGAAAATACTCTTTTTGATATCACTTATTAATACATGGGGATGTTTTGTGTAGTTATATCTTAGTAGGTTTGATGCATTTTCCTTGCTATAGTTTATAAAGACCAATTATCACATGAACCTCCTACTAACTGTCTTTGTGAGATCAAATGTGATGATGTGTGCAGGGAATGATGGAAGTTGCTGGTGGTTATGGAGCCTGAGTTTGAAGCATGCGGCTGAAGACTGTTTCCATCAAGTTGACCTATTAGCCTGGGCTTGATCCTAATGGCCCGTAGAGATTTATGTGTTTTAATTAGAATTTGGTGGACAGTGTTTAATGCTGCCTGATATGGCAGATCTTGTAACCAACATTATCTATATGAAGACTTCATCTTCAGAACTTGGTAGTACCACTTTTTGATATACTGAAGGAGATTATCTGCATACATTTCTTGATTTGTTTACTGTGTATGTTATGAACTTATTTTGAGTTAATGAAAGCCACAACATTTTGAGAATCAGAATTTGTTAATCCCTATATCCTAAGGAAGAGCAAGGGCCCACTTGACTGAGGAGATAAGAGGTTATTTTGAGTTCATGCATACCATTCTTTGATTGGATTTACTACAATTGTCATTTGATAAATCTTACATACATGCTTTGATTAATTGTACCTACTTTCTCCATTACTGCTTTCACTTAGAATAGATGCTTTTGTTATGCAAATATAGTTAACGAATAGTCTTGCTTTTTGCTAAGTTCCCTTTATACAGTTGTGATTTCATTTGTTAAGAATAACTGTGTGCATATTTCGTTTTATAAGCAAAATATTAGTTGTTAGTTTCCTTTCATTGTAAATAATTGAATTCTGTAGAACTGTATCTAATTTCCAAAGATTTGAATTACATTTCCGTAGAATAGTCACTAAACTAAACAACCCCCCAAATAGACCCAATAGATAACTGGTTCCCCTAGAATCCATTACATATTGCCTAGGACACAACCCTAGTTTAGAATGACACTGCCAGGAAATATGTCAGTTAAATGATTGGAAGAATACAACGACCCATTAGTTTTGGCACCATTTCCAGGGACATAACCATAAGCTCCATTATTTTTATTCCATATGCTATGGGTGTTAATGGAGTTCATATCAGAAACCAGTAGTTTTCTCAGACCTCGTTTTAAACCAACCAACCTAGATGCATAGGTCATGAGATAACCAAGGGAGATTTATAACACGAAATATTCAACAAATATCTCTAGACACTTCACAAGGAAGAAACAATGAGAGTGATACAGATTCCAACCCAACACCTAGAACCTCTTCTGAGCATTTTGTATCCTCTTCACACCACTCGGTAATGGGGGACCTTGGGAATGCTGAAGACCAACCTTTAGGGAGAACCTTTACATATCCCATTTTCCTCGATGTAGATGAGGATGCACCGATGAAAAACATCTCACCATCCATCCTCCCCCTCTTTCGAGGAATGACCAAAGAAGACCCTGATCAGTTTCTGTTTGAATTTAAAATCCTGTGCCAGACATATGACTACCGAACTGACAATCAAAAACTCAAACTGTTTCCCTCCACTCTCAAAGATTCTGCTATGAGATGGTTTATGGGGTTACCATCTAACTCCATTAATTCCTGGGAAGCCATGGAAACAGCCTTCCTGGATAAGTACCAAGACTATTGTAGGGGAAGGGATAGGAAGGAAGAGTTCTTCCAAATACGGCAAAAGGAAGATGAGAATCTAGAGGATTATCTGGATAGATTCCTCTTTCTCCATAAACGCAGTGGGTATGAGTTACATGCAGACATCACTAAAACAATCTTTCTTAAAGGACTGGATGAGGAAACCAAGGATTCCCTCCATCTCATGGGAGGAGGAGACGTGCATAAACTCACCATGGAACAAATCATTGAGCTATGTAGAAGATACTCTAGAACACGTGGAGGAATACGAAGAAAACAAACATCCAAGTCTTTGGGTACCTCTGAACTTCTAGAAGAAATGGCCAACATGAAAATTGACATTCTGCTATAATTAACATCCACCATAGATGGACTCAAGGCAAAAGCCACCCCTACCAAAGAACCATTGGACATGTATTTCCCTAAGTGTCGGAAGAGACACCCCTTGAGAGAATGTCCTTTGGATGTCACAGACATGTGCTTAATCTGCGAAGTTACTAACCATGACACTAAGCATTGCACACTTTTACCATAGTTGAAGGGAGGTTTGAATGCCATCTCTCAAACAAGTGCTGAATTAAATTTTGTCCAAAGACCAAACAATCAGGGTGGGTTCCCATCTAGACCAACTCAGAATCCCTGGAGGATGTCATGGCCGAATCAAGCCTCTCAGTCTTCTTGGGGACAACCTGAGTGGGAAAACTCAAACTGGATGACTTATCCATATCCACCACCTTGGAAAAATCCCTACACTCAGCTAGGTTGGGCTCCACCACCCACAGCCAATCCTTGGCACAATCAGCAGTGGGGTCCTCAACAAAATTTTAGCCAAAATCAGTCCTGGGCACCACCACAAAACGGTAATCAACAACGCAGGTTCCAGTAGCCACAACAAGCTTTAATGCCTCCACCTCAAGCCTACCAAAATCAAGGACAAGAAACAAAAACAAAACTTCCGACTCAGCCAGTATCCAATCCTAAAAATCAATAGACAACTTCGATTGATGACACAGACCCAGGTAACACCATGCAGGTTAACACTATTGGTAATTTACGACTACGATCTGGAAAAATATTGAACCCTCCTATTGTTATCACAGAACTGCCTAATGATGCCGATAAGGAAGAGAACCTTGAGGGTAATACTGGTTCTTCACCAATTCCAGATAAATAGGATGATCAAATACCCAAACAGACTACAGCCCCTTTTCCTGAGTGATTACAGGACACTCGAACTACAGATGAAACAAAACTAGTTCAGGAATTGAAAAAAGTACATATTGAGGTCCCACTGCTACGTGCAATAAGGGATATCCCTGAACTGAACCAAACCATTAGAAACAAGTGTATAAAGACACTAGGAAGGAAAAAGAAATACCCAAAGACTGTCAAAGTCAAAGGGAATTTGGCTGATTTAGTTGCTGGCACCCTTATCTCACCAAAATATGGGGATCCTGGGAGTCCTGTCATTACTATTTGTATAAACAACCAGTCAATATCTAACATTTTGGTGGATCTTGGTGCTGCTATTAATGTCATCACAACATAAATGTTTAATCTGCTATCCTTAACAGGACTTCAACCGACCAACACTGTTCTGCAGTTAGCAGATCAATCCATTACTGTACCTGATGGTGTGGTTGAAGATATAATGGTCACTATTGAATCATGGGAGTACCCAGTTGATTTCATGGTTTTGTAGCCTAAAGCTTGGAAGTTGGGATATCCAGTCATCTTGGGAAGACCCTGGTTGGCTACAGTTGCTGCTTACATTGACTGTAGGTCAGGCAACATGACAATTCTAAATGGGTAGAAATCTAAACACATTTCATTATATCCTCCTACCTAGCCTTATACGAACAATTGTGACCAGGTATGGGTGGATTCTTTGGATGCTAACTCTTTGAGTTCTTCTTTTCTGGCCACTATTGCAGTACACAATCATATGGCGGAAGCTGTGGAGTCATATACACTGACTGATTCTAAGGACTCTGCGACTACCGAAATCAGCACTATTGCTACAGAATCCGGGAATACCAGCATTAGACATCTCTTCTGTTATTTCTCTGGTAGACATTACCTCTGCTGAGTCTGGTAGGAAACTCTATGCTTATAATTCTGAACATTTAGTTCCTGATTTCTATTGTCCTTTAACCAAGATTCTGTCTTTTGACAACATACCCATCCTACACATGCTTCAGCCCCATGTTTTCCCATTGAATTCTTTTATCACTAGTACAGAGCTTGCTCTTGCGAATGATACCAAGCAGGTGCTTGTCAGTATGGGAAGAGAGCTGACCATAGGTAATGACTTGGAGGTCAATCAAGAAGCTAGGGTGCTTGAGGTTCTGAAGAAACATTCCCATGCTTTTGCTTGGGATTACACTGATATGAAAGGAATTCATCCTAGCATCTGTACACATCATATTTACACTGATGACGTCAAACCTATAAGGCAGCCGCAATGAAGAATCAATCCAGCATTGAGAGACATAGTCAAAACTGAGATAAAAAAACTCCTAAAGGTAGGTTTCATCTATCCTATATCTGATAGTCAGTGGGTTTCCCCATTAGTTATTGTTCCCAAGAAGAATGGTAAGTGGTGAATATGTGTTGATTACAGGGAACTTAACAAAGCCACCAAGAAGGATTATTTTCCCCTGCCTTTCATTGACCAAGTCCTGGACAATTTGGCTAGTAAGAAATATTTTTCTTTCTTGGATGGGTTTAGTGGGTATAATCAAATTAGTATTTCCCCTGCTGATCAGGATAAGACTACTTTTACGTGCCCTTGGGGTACATTCACTTACAGAGTCTTACCTTTTGGGATTTGTAATGCCCCTGCTATGTTTCAGCGGGTAGTCTTGGCCATTTTTGTAGATCTTGCTAACGACTATGTTGAGGTTTACATGGATGATTTCACTATCCATGGATCCACTTTTGAAGAATATTTGAATAATCTTGAGAAAGTACTCAGTCGATGTGAACAACACCAACTATCTCTGAGTCATGAAAAATGTCTAATGATGGTTGATCAAGGGATTGTCTTAGGTCACCATGTTTCAGCCCAAGGTATACAGGTGGATCCCAAAAAGATATCAGTCATCACCCAATTACCTACACCAGCTAATCAGACTGACATCAAAAGTTTCCTTGGTCATGCAGGTTATTACCGCTGATTCATAAAAGATTTTAGCAAAATTGTCGCCCCAATGTTTTCACTGCTAACCAAAGATTGTGTTTTTGAATGGTCTCCTCAGTGTCAACAGGCATTTGATTGTATCAAAGAAAAGTTGACGACGACCCCTGTCTTACGTGGCCCTGACTGGGGACAACCTTTCCATATCCACACTGATGCTTCTAATACAACCATGGGTGCTATCCTTGGACAAAAAGACTCAGAAGATCATATGTATGCAATTTATTTTATCAGCAAAAATCTGACTCCTACGGAAAGGAATTACACTACTATGGAAAAAGAGTTTTTGGCTGTTGTCTATGCTTTGAATAAATTTCATCATTACATCATTGGATATAAAATCTTTTTTTACACTGACCACTCTGCCATTTGATATTTGATGAAAAAACCAGTGGTTGGTGGAAGGCTTATTCGCTGGTTACTCTTGTTGCAAGAATTCAATCTCACTATTATAGATAAGCCTGGGAAATCTAACGTTGTTGCTGATTTTCTTTCTAGAATAAATGTTTTAGGTAATGACGAAGCAGTCCAAGACCAATTTCCTGATGAACACTTGTTTTCTATCTCGACTAAGACTCCTTGGTTCGCTGATCTCACGAATTATTTAACAACAAGGAAGTTTCCTGCCTATTTTACTCATAAGGAAAGAAGGCAATTGGTTAAGAATAGTGCAACATATAAATGGTGTAACAGATTCTTATTTAAATGTTGTCCTGACATGGTTCTTCGCAGGTGTGTTCGAGAGGATGAGGTACATGACATACTGTGAGCTTGTCATGATGAGCCAGGAGGTGGACATTATTCAGTGAAATGAACAATTCACAAGATCCTTGGAGCAGGGTACTATTGGCCTTCCCTCCATAGGACTGTCAAAAAGTATGTGTGGCAGTGTGATGCATGCCAACGAATGGGAAAACCTACACTTTCTATGGAAATGCCTCTGAATCCTCAGCTGGTTCTAGGACCATTTGAGAAATGGGGTATTGACTTTGTTGGACCATTTGATCCTCCATCTTTCAGAAGGAGTATCTCTTGGTATGCATGGACTACATCACCAAATGGGCTGAAGTTCAAGCATTGGCATCTACCAATGAGGATGTTGTTGCTGATTTTCTCTACAATCAGATATTGCTGTGATTTGGAGCACCAAGGGCCATTGTATCTGATCAAGGTCCTCAATTTGTTTCAAATATGATTGAATCTTTCTTGGAAATCTACAGAATCAAGCACCAAAAAATCATCACCATATCACCCCCAATCCAATGGGCAAGTGGAGGTAACCAATCAAGAACTCAAGAATATTCTAACTAAGGTGGTCAATGCCGATAGAAAGAATTGGGTACCAAAGCTTCCTGAGGCCGTCTGGGCCTACAACACGACCTGGAAAACAACTACTAGTTTTTCTCCCTATGAGCTGGTCTTTGGGAAGAAACCACTGTTACCTGTTGAGTTTGAATTGTGCACCTGGCGAACAGCATTGGAAGTTGGGATCAATTTGGATGAAGCACAATGTTAATGAGTACTATGCAGCTGAATGAATTAGATGAAATGCGGATGGAGGCACAGCAAGCAGACAAAAATTCTACAACATCAGCGGAAAATCTAGCATGATGCTCACATCAAAATAAAACATTTCATGAGGGACAATGGGTTTTACTCTTTGATTCCCACTATCAGTAGTTTAAAGGCAAGTTGCATACACGTTGGTTGGGTCCCTATCAGGTAAATCAAGTGTTTGATAATGGCTCTATTTGATTGATACCTATTGATGGAGACAAACAGACTCTTCTGGTGAATGGCCATAGGCTCCAAGTTTATCACCAACCGCTGGATAAGAAGACTTTCACCGATGACATTCTGTTATGCACAGACATGCATGCTGAGGAGGCTCTTTGCCTCTCAAGCATGGAGTAATCAATCTCTTGCAAATTCAATAAAGGAAGATGATCCTTCATTCAATCTTCTTCCCTTAGTTAGCAGTTTTTCTTATTGTTATTTCCAATAAATGCAGGAATTTTCATTATTTCTACAGCCGCTAATCATGTTTCATCTCAAACTACAGGGCGTAGGAATCTACGGATATCAGCCGACTAAATGTGGCATGGGTAAGTGCATTTTAACTTGCTAACAATATTTCCATGCAAAACATTTCCCCATGTATGCATTTTTCATCATTACGCCATCATGAAATGATTGCTATGTTCATTTCGGATCTCTTTCCAAATCCGGTTCTATGGATGACGGCATAAAAAGGAGTAATGGCTCATAATCACCACATGCCTTGATGTGTCGCACTCTCCAAAGTCAGGATGGGTGGTGCTCACTCCTCAACCATGGGATATGTGCCGCCGCAAAAATCTTAAACTCACATGGGTGGCTGGTCTCATTCACTATTTTTCCACCACCACCTTCGCTTGATTTTGTGCCACCCAAGGAATATGGTGCCATTTGAAATTTAATGCTTCTGCAACTACTTCTTACCATTGTTGTATGCACATCACGCATGATTGGTTTTATCAGTCACTAGATGGGAAGTGGGAGATACGCTCTATTTCTATTTTTTTCTGCTACCTAGTATTACTCACCTTCAGCTTCAGCATGGGACCGCAAAAGACATCAGAACCTGATTCACCAGATGCCTTACTCTGGAATGCCACCCTTTCATAGGTATTTCATGATTTTGGATGGCTGGATTTCATTCACCAATTTGAAGGTTTCGATGAGGGCATTGTGGAAGAATTCTTGAACAATTTTGAGTCCACCTGTTCACAAGTTGGTGGAAGATGAGTTGAAATTACCAGTCAGGTCATTTCTGACCTATCTGGCCTGCCAGAATTTGGTTTGAAGGTTATGATGAATGCTCCTTTACAAAGCCTGATTGCTCTATTTCACGATGAAGGAGAGGCACTCCCAGAAGTCATCCTAACTCCATTGGGTGTCCAGAAGGGTGTTAAGTGGACAAGTTTACCTGGAATCTGGAGCGAGATTGCGAAATGGGTCAACTTGTATTTTATATGCGATGGTCAGGCCTCTGTTCTAGGTGGTGATGCACTTAAAATGCTCATCCACCTTAAAAAGGGATGAGTCAACTAGGCCCTTTGGGTAAATCTGCTAGAATACCTCGCGGACTCCATTATTAAAGTTTTCCAGAAGCACCGGTCCGGTGGAGGCAAGTCTGTAATTAAACACCTGGGGTTGATTCATTTGTTGTGTTCACACCAAGTCTTCTTTAGACCAAAGTGGAGGCTCGAGGGACGTGCTGGTGGTGAAGGGTCCAGACCAAAGCAATTGAAATCTGGTCTCTCTTCTGCACCTCAGTCTACCCTTGCATCGGGCCCTTGCCCTTCACACAACCAAGCAGAGGCAGCCGATGTTCCTGAGCATGCGGACACAGTTGGTACTCCTGAGGGTCCATTCCCTCCCATTTCTGATTCAAAAGGAAAGTGCACCATGGCTCCATCTTCCTCCATGCAACTATGGTCTGACAGCTTAGCTCATTTTTACAGATAGGCGGTTCCCAATCAGAGTCCTTGCCTGATGATACCACCCACATTCGGGAGGAACTGCATAAGGAGGATGACCTGGCTGCTCCATCATCTGCTATTCCGTCATCTACAGAAATTCACCCTGTGGTTCCTGAAATGCTTGACACCCAAGTGGCGCCTTCTCACAACTATCTGGAGGAAATCACGCTACTGAAATCTCAATTACAAGGTATGGAAGAAACAAACCTTTTATTACAAGCTGAATTTACACAACAAACAGTAGAAAAAGTTTGGGAGATTGCTGCCCTGTAGCTTGAAGTAAGTTGTTTAAAGTGACAGTGTGATAAGAGTCTTACCCTCTTGGATAGTTTCCATCAGTTATCCCTTCAGGAAAGGGAATTGCGGAAGGAAAATCAAAAATTAAAAAAGGAAAAAGAATCTATACAGGAGGAAAAACAAAAAGTAACATCTATTTTAGACTATGTCTATCCTTTGGCCCTCAAACTTTTGTCCTGTAGGAAACCCTCTTCAGTCTATAGCATGTTTGTCCAAGAACAATTTTATTCCTGGCAGTTATTTCAATTGTGTTCTCAAGCCCCTCATGAAATTCCCAATGGCCCTAGTTTTTTATCAGTTTACAAGTGCAGTACTCTGGAAATCCAAAATTTGCTTTGTGAATTCTATCTACATAACATGATAGTTACCAATGTCCCTGATTTCTTAATCAACTTATTTGTGGGTGATTTTCAAATTAAAGCCTTTCAGTCTGCATTGTGGAATCAGATCATTTGGGGTCAGTAAACACACATTTTCAATCACACTACTCAGTCCATCGGATTCCACATCCGCCCAACTCATCATACAGATGTCGCCCTGCGGAAAAAATTTCGATCACTTTACTATCAGGCAGGGGTTGGGGTGAATACTTCTCATATTTTACTTCAGTGTGTCATTGATTTTGAAAATTACAGTCAGGAGAATTTTGGGACAGCTTGGCAAGCTTGTGATAGGAGGTGGGATACTCTGAGTCTACCCTTGAAATGCAGGGAGGTTCTCTCTCCCCAGAACTTGAGATAGAGCATACACAGGGGTGATGCCCTCATCACCATTATCAAACAAACCATGGAGAAAACCAACCAGCAGTACAATGATGAGTGGGCAGGCCTCTAAGTACGCCCACCACTCCTTTTGAGCCCTCTCACTACCTGGCAGAACAATGCAACACAGTCAAATGACAGTTTCACAGCATGGGTAGAAATTACCTCCAATACTCAGGGCTGCAAGAACACCACAAAGCAATACGCTGATCAATTCGAGGAGTATGACATGGCTGAGCAGCTTGGTAGGTGGGTAGGATGCAGATAAGTTGCATAGGGACATGCAATAGGTAAAGTTAGGGGGAAAATGATGAGTGCATTGTTTGGCTCATTAATATCATTTCTTCAGGCCGAAAATACTCTTTTTGATATGACTTATTAATACATGGGGATGTTTTGTGTAGTTATATCTTAGTAGGTTTGATGCATTTTCCTTGCTATAGTTTATTAAAACTGATTATCACATGAACCTCCTACTAACTGTCTTTGTGAGATCAAACATGATGATGTGTGCAAGGAATGATGGAAGTTGCTGGTGGTTATGGAGCCCGAGTTCGAAGCATGCGGCTGAAGATTGTTTCCATCAGGTTGACCTATTGGCTTGGGCTTAATCCTAACGGCCCATAGAGAGATTTATGTGTTTTAATTAGAATTTGGTGGACAATGTTTAATGCCGCCTGATATGGCGGATCTTGTAACCAACAGTATCTATATGAAGACTTCGTCTTCAGAACTTGGTAGTACCACTTTTTGATATACTGAAGGAGATTATCTGCATACAGTTCTTGATTATTTTTACTGTCTATGTTATGAACTTATTTTGAGTTAATGAAAGCCATGACATTTTGAGAATCAGAAGTTGTTAATCCCTCTATCCCGAGGAAGAGCAAGGGCCCACTCGACCGAGGAGATAAGAGGTTATTTTGAGTTCATGCATACAGTTCTTTGATTGGATTTACTGCAATTGTCATTTGATAAATCTTACATGCATGCTTTGATTAACTGTATCTACTTTCTCCATTACTACTTTCACTTAGAATAGATGCTTTTGTTATGCAAATCTGGTTAACAAATAGTCTTACTTTCTGCTAAGTTCCATTTATGCAGTTGTGATTTCATTTGTTAAGAATAGTGCATGCGTATTTCATTTTACAATAGAAGATTAGTTGTTAAATTTCCTTTCATCACAAATAGTTGAATTCTGTAGAACTGTATTTAATTTCCATAGATTTGAATTGCATTTCCATAGAATAGTCACTAAACTAAACAACCCCCCAATAGAACCAACAGATAACTTGTTCCCCTAGACTCCATTGCATACTACCTAGGACACAGCCCTGGTTTAGAATGACACTGACAAAGATTATGTCAGTTAAATGATTGGAAGAATACAACGACCGAACCTGATCCGGGTCGATTATAGTTTTATGGGAACTTAGTCACCCTTTTGAGCTATGGAAACAAATTTCATAATGTTAGTTGTTTCCTTTGGTGTTACTCAACCATGGTGAGGTGTGTTTGTCGAGGTCTGTTGGACCTCCATGTTCTCCTTTCTTAGACTAGGTAGGTTTCCCCTTTGTTACCCAATCAATCCCGTAGGTCTACAAAACTTCATGTGTGGTTGACTGCAGTGGTTAGAATTATGCATGAAGGGGGGGTATCATGGCTAAGGTACCTGATTGCTTAGTCATTTTGCACCTTGGTTATTCCTTTAGAATTGATTAGAATACTAGACATTTACCCAACTGCTTGATGATCATCGGTGTAGGTACAGATGTTAAAGTTGTTCCTTAAGGGGCACTTTGACCATCCTTTATGAAGTTTGTACTGTAAATTAATTCTTGGAACCGAGACTTGAAGTTACATATGAGTAATTATAGATAATAATCCTTTATTATTAAAATACCTTGTCCTAGTTTTATTACATGATGACTATTGGTGGTGTACATAATTGTTCATCTCACTGATTTTGTTGGAAATTGATAATATATTTTATTGACAATTGGATGATTCATGTATAGTGAAATTTGATTGACTATGTTAGAACTGTTAATTTCATAGAGACTTTTGGGGGTAATTATATTTATAGATGTGTTGTTGATGTTATGATGGCAACTATTGTTGAGATAATGTATTTGACGATTCATGAAAATGTGTTTTCTTTTCTTAAAAGAGTGGTATGGTTATGGTAATGAGGATTGTTTTTTAAAAAGAAACTTGTGATGGGAAGGAGTGATCCACTTGTTGTTTAAACTGAAACTATATGATTATAGGGAGGGTTTGGAAATCCCTAGTGTGGTAAAACTTGGATTGATGTTTTAAAATGTTAACTTGTATGAAGGAACTCTCTTTTACTCTCACTTGTTGTTACTAGCCTATAAGGGAAGTGGATTTTATTGAATGATTGTGAAATTCCTTGAAGTCAATGGTCAAAACTAGTATTATTTATCCTCCCTTTTTTTTAAAGAAATGTTGAGGGGTGGTCTTGTTTCAGGTTTCAATATTATAACCTATATGATCACACGATTAAAGTTTTAATACACTTGACCTTTCGTGTTAACCTTTGGATCTCGTGTTTCCTCCTAGTTTAATTTTTCAATTTCTTTTGGTCATTTCAGAAACCTAGTATCGTAGCTTGCACCCTTGGTACTCTTTGTTTTATGAATTTAGAATGTTGGTTCGAATAAAAGTTCTCAATTTTTTTACCTAGTTGTTTATTCAATGGAAACCATGTACACTGGACTTTTGTTTCTAACTTAATCAGGCCAATGGTCCCTTCTCAAATGATTGTTAATTTTTTGTTGCTTTGAGACAATGTTTTTTTTTATTATTGGCAAATAGTTTTTTGAAAGGGACTATACCCTTGTACATCAAGGCTCAGAAGCCAGAATTGAAAGTTAAAGCACAAGAGATGGATCAAAATCCAGATAGACCAAGTAAGCCCGACTGCAGAGAACTGCCTGCAAAGTAAAACCAACAACCGGCAAAACAACAGCAAAAAAACAACTGAAGTACAGCAAACAAACAGCAATGGCAAAACAACACCATTGGAAGCAACCTGCTATCCGGCCAAGAAATATGAGACCAATGAAACCCAGCCAACTAATAGCAGAGAAAAGAATTAACAAGGCAAAGCGTTACCCTTCAGAGTGGTAAATTTTTTCTTTTTGTTGACCGTAACCCACCCTGATGGAGTCTTCACGGTTGGAGAAGAAGACAAAGGAGGAGTATTTTCCTTATTCACAAATGTCCCATTTGGAATAGCCATGTTGTTCACCTGAGATATATTTTTCATTTTCCATGCTGCCCTCAACAGCTTGTGTATTTTTCATGTTTCTAACAATCTGAGTTTTGGATAAAGGGGTTTTTGTTGACTCTGATTCAGCTACCGCTTTAGAATCAAGATCCTTTCTATCCACAAAGATCAGGTGCTCTGGGAGTGCGTCTTTCCACCAGTTGCACTTCTCATGTTGACATTTTTCCATCCCGTAAGTAGTAGAGGTGTGTCCTAATCCAAAACACCTTCTACATCGAAAAGGTAGACCTTCATAATCAAGAGTTTGTGACCAAGTTCTATGTTGCACTCTAAGGTCTATGGTAGCAGGCAGATTTTTATCAATGTCAAGTTCCACTAGGATCCAGGCATAGGTAGTATGGGTGTAATTAGTTGTTTGAGAATCTATGTGGAGTGTAGTACCCAAGGTATTTCCAATGGTTTTCAGACATTCATGACTCCAGAATTGGAGAGGTAAATGGGGCAGCCTGATCCAAACAGGTTTCCATGAGAATGACTCTGTGTGCGGGTTAAAGGATGGGAACCAAGGTTTCATGATCAAATATTTTGACTCGTAGGTCCAGAGCTTGGAAGAAATGATGTCTTTATCAAATATTGAAGAGAAAACCATAATGAAAATGCCTTTAGCACATGGATATAATTCTATCTTACTAGTTAAAGATGGAGTCCAATGTTTGGAGATCCACGCGTGAAGAGCAGGAAGGCTGGGGCATAAACCCCCAAATCTACAAATCAGAGCATGCTCTTTATAGTAAATCTCAGATGAAATGCCATCTTCCCCAAATGTAATACATGGGGTGATGTCTGCAGGTTTCATGGAGGATTCGTTGCTTTGAGACAATGTTATTAACACTAAAGCATAGGGTTTTCTGTGTAGATTGACATGGTGGAAATTTTATTTATCTTAAGGGGTTGTTAGTTTTTAGAGCTTCGATCCAATTATGGGAATAAAATGTTTCCTTTCTTGATACTGTTTGATAATAGCTTATTGTTGCTTGTGTAGTCTTATCTTGCTCAGTTCTCGTAAAGTAATTCAAGTTAATGATTGTTGCAGATGGCTTATGCGAGTAGATGAGGGAAAAAATTATATAATATTGTAACAAGAATGGTCGTGAAGTTATTTGTATAAATACTTTTATGTTGTAAAAATCCAATATGGGTTAAGTGGGAAATTTAGAAGAAAACCAGTGCGTTAATATCTTGTGTCCTAGAGTAATGTTGTCGTAACTATTGAAATTTTCCTTGCTTGTTATCATGGGAAATAGTAAAGTTGATTTTTCCACTTGGTCATGAGTGATTACAATGTATTACATAAATTTGAAGAATAATATAGTTGGGTGTGACCAATGTTTTTACTCTCTTGTTATTTAGTTATGGTTCCATAGAGTGGACTTGTCCCTTTGGGCTGTGCATCATCTTGGAAAGAATTGATGTAACCATGTATAGTTTCACAAATGAGTAATAGTAAAATTTTCTCTTGAGATAAAATGTTTAGTTGTAAACCCTTCTAAGACATAGTAACAATGTGATTTTAAGCATAATAAATGGTTGGATGATCCTTATAAAAGTTATAAAAGCTAAGATAAAATATATATACATACGAATAAATTAATGTAGATGTAAGCTCCTTGACAAATTTGGGTCCTTAGGTAATCAAAGAGGAAACTAACTTATGTAATAAAAATATATTTACCTTTTTTTTCCCCCAAGCTAAACAATTAACGTTATCTTTTTATGGCTAAATCTTAAAAGATCTTATAATGTAACCATTGTCTAGTTTTTTTAGAAGATAATAAGGGTTTATAAGTAGAAATTTTTTATTAAGAAACTTTTCAATCTCTCTCAATCGCTTGAAATGTAATTTGTTTTCCTTTGTTAATCTTAATCAAGTAAGTCTAAATGAAACTTGTACCCAATCTTGATAAATTCATAGCAAAAAAAAAAGTGGGGGCCGAGTTAATAAGCAATGAGACCCTGAAGCTGAATTATTTTGACCTGTGCCTTGATTCATGGTGATCTTTCTTAAGTAACGTCAAATTTTTGATCCTTAAACAAGAAGATTTTTTTCTGAACCTAAAACGGTATTCTCCCCAATCAGAGCTTTTACTTGCCACCTGTGCAATAAAGGTGCAGAACAAGTTTAAGTGGCTCGAGTAATATTAACTAACCTTGAGAGAAATGGAAAATGTTCCTAAATCAATGAATTAAGAAAGTTATTGACATATTATAGAATGTTTCTCCTTTAGAAAATTGGTCTAAAGCTAAGTAATCAACAATATAGAAGAAATAAGTTCACCTTGGTAAAAGAATGGTGTGAATCAAAACATGAATCTTCTAGATTGTAAAGTCAAGTTTGAAAGATTTTTTTTGTAAATACATAACCTTAAAATATGTTACATCGTGGGATGTCCTTAACTGTAATATGTGTAATGCGTTTGGACCCTTACGTCGTGCATTTTTGAAGATAAAATTGGATTGTTCATGTTAGGTGTTGTATGTTTCCCTTTTGCTTATGTGGTCATCGTTGTGTCAATATTTTCAAAGTGTTAGTTGTAGCCATTTTGACCCCCTTTTGTGTCATTCTATACTTCGAACAAGTCAAAAAAACTATCCTGTACTTTGCTATGTTGTCTTGTGTGTCTGTTTTAGTGGGCGTTAGAATTTCAAAAATGGGATCTTTGGAAAAAAACATTAGAATCTTCTACGCAAATGTGTAGGTAGGAAGATATGCAAAAAATGGGTTATTTATCAAAGGCACCAAAGGAATGTGATTTCATGGGATGCATTGAATTAAGGATATGCATGTGTGTAATCTATTTGATGTAATTCTTGAAAGAAATAAACCCTCATGCGGCAGAAATTTGTAGGTCTGCATAAACATGTGGGAGATTGGGGTCAAAATTTTGGAGAAAAAAAAAACAACCTCTGCCAACATCCTTCCAAACTGTGTAAAAATGGGATATTTGGAATAGGGTATGGATATCAATGAAAGCATAAAGATAGAGGAATATTTTCAGACGTTGTAGTTGCAATGGCCCTGAGAGACATGTATGCAAAATGTGAAATCTTAAACAAGGACATGAACTGTTTGACATAATGTTTAAAAAAATGTAGTTTTGTGTTTAGTTTTGACTATAGGATATGCCCAAAATGGGTTTATTGAAAAGGATTTAGAAACTTTCAACTGAATGCAGTAGATAGGTGTAGATCCACCCCCTACATCCTGTGATAAAATTTATCCTTTGGGTGCATTGCTTCGCATTGTGAGATTGAGATTGAAAAGGAATGAATTTGACATTTCATATTTTGGTCGTTAAAGGTTTTGGGCTAAATGCGGAGAAGGGTGAAGTATGTGAACAAGTTTCTAGAACTTCGTTTGTGGCATGACTTTTAAATAATAATAATAAAAAATGTCTCTTTGAGTGTGATCAGTGTTGGTTTTTCCTGAAAGAAGATTTTGATGGAGCTTTGGGATGAGGTATGGGTGAAAAAAAAATGGGTTGGGCTTTTATGTGACTATTTGACATCATATGACAACAATGGTGGTCTCTATGGTTCGTGAGTGTCCACTACATGGAGCCCCACATACCCGCTTCACTCATCATTCTCAGGCATGGTCTCCCTTACCTTTTCTTTCATAATTTTTGTATTTTTTGTTCTTCATTTGCAATATTATAGAAACGTTAAACCACTAGATAATAGTACAAATGGATATGTAACCAAATTTAAATACTGTAAAGAAATAAAACTTCACCTTGTGATTGATGATATTGATTTTCAATTTAAACATCAAATGTGGTAGCTACCACAACCTTATACGATGATACTAGAGCATCCAAATTAAGTTCTCGTATCTGCTGGTATCGGCGAGAGTTAGATGATGTCATCAAATCAAACAACCTTTTCCATCTACCTTGCCAAGTTAGAAAATGCAATTTTGAGAGACTTGAAAAACAAGACTCTGAGCCCCATAAAGGATATGTCAAGTGTCATATGTGCTCTTTGTTATGTAGAGAGTTGTGTCAATCAATATCTCAACCTCGTTTGATTATTTTCACTCTCTTTGCAACTCCTCTAGGAGCCATGGTGCTCTGTTTTGTACTTCTAGGAAGCTTCCAAAATTGAAAAGTTGGCTTTCGTTTTAAACCATTATTCGAACCCTGAGCAACGAAATGTCTTTCTGCCTTTACAAATCTCTAGTATATTTATTAGATAATTTCTTGCGACCTCCAGTTTTTGGAAAAACACTCTTCTAAATAATTTGGAAAGGGCATTTTGTAGGCCTTTGGTTGTAGTTTGACTAGGTCAAACTAGACCAATTACAACTGGTGGCTCCGGAAAACCCATCGCCATTTGAAACCCATTTATCGGTTCTAAGTTAAGCTGACTCCAAAAAATTCTCCATATATAGGGGAAATTGTAAGAAATTTCTCATTTCACGTTCATCCATCGAACATTATTTTTAGAGGTGGTTTTGTGAGCCCTCGAGCTAACTTTTGATCGTTTCCAACCAAGCCAATTACAACCGATGAACTCGGAAAATTGGCTGCCAATCATAAACTGTTAGCCAGTTCTGAATTCTGTCAGTTCATGTAAATTTTTGGTGTATAAGAGAACACATAGAAACTTACCGTGGTATGTTTTCTCCTTGAAAGACAACGTTTGATATTTGTTTCTTAGCCTCGGAGTCATTATTGAATGTTTTTGCAACTAGGAGGAAAACATAAAAAGGAATTTGTAGGACCCCTGTCAGGTTGCCAAACCACCATGGAAACTTTTTAACACTTATAAATAATTGTTTGAAACTCTATAGTCTGACTTTTTGTGTGAAATGGAACTTTTGACAAAATGGTGTTTCTCTCTCTTCCCTATCTCTTTCTCTCTCCTTGGTTAAATAAAATAAGTGAAGTGAAATGAAATAAATATGTCTCTAACCCCCTCCTTTCAAATGAAAATTATTATTAGTATGTAAATGGAAACTAAAAATGTTAATTATACTAGATCTAGGTGGATGTCATGCCAATGATTCATCGCCGATTTCATGCTCACATGGTTTTGCAAGATGGAAGTGAGATGGTGAAAAGGCATGGTGTAATTCATTGTTTACTATTGTAATTTATATATGTTATTGAAAAATGTGTATATGTGTAATGTATTGCCATGTTACAAAAATTAATATTTGAAATTTGGTAATATCTATGAGATGTTAGTTTAGGAAAGCCTCGGGAAATGTGCATTTAATCATAGGTACCATTTTGATTTAGATTTACATATGGAAAAATTTGGGTATGTTAAATGAATTTGAATGTAATATCTTGTAGTATATTTCTAGTGTGCAATAGTCGATTAATTAATTAGTGTGTTGTGTTCCGTACCTTCAAAATACAATAAAGAAATCTAAGCAAGTTAGTCAACCCTAGTACAAAATTTGTGTATAACTAACCCTCTTGTGTTATTTTTTTTGTATAGAAAACTAAAACCTTATAATGAAATTAAGCCTATATGCTCGATGTCACCTTCTATCTTAACTAAATAAGATCCCTAGTTGAGTTATTTCCATAGCCTGTATGTTTAGCGACATCGTCGTGAAACCACTAGTTAAGAACAACTCGATAAAAAATTATCTATAGTAAGTGGTCCCCTTCTAGGATTGGTTATCATGTGTGTAGTAAGGAGAATGTGTTCTCCTCAGGTCTGAATTACGTGCTAGATGTCAGAGATCACTCACTATCCTTGAAAGTAACCTTTAGCAGTTGGGATTATTTGATGAAGTTAATATTTAACACTTTTTGTACCCTCCCTCTCATTCTAGCCACATTAGTTTGCAAAACACTATCGTTCTAAAAGATAATTAATCCTCACAACTAAAATGTCAAGTACTTCAACTTATATGATCTATAATAGGGCATACATCCCTAAGTGAAAATTGAAATTCAACTAAACCTCAGTCAATTAAGAGGTTAGCTTGTGGGTAGAAAATGGTAATTAGCTCCTTGTAAATGAAATTGATTTGAAAGATGTTGACTTTAGAGAACCCAGGAAACTAGAATCTTGGTCTTGTAATCCCTCGTAATGCCCTATTATAGCATTAAGAATAGAATAAATTTCACATGCGGAATCATGAAATGCAGAAGCATGGGATCTTACCTTGAAAACAAATCACTTTTAGTTCATGTTAGTTTATAATGCATCCAATCATGTACTTCTTCAAGATGTTAAATAGGTATTTTCATAACTCTTTTATTATAAAAAATGCTAATAACGAGACCATAATGCGATGTAAGAATAAAGCATACAAGATTGAAACGAGATTTGAGGTTAGGACTAATGTCACTCTTGGAGTCCTTATAACTCAATTAGACATTTCGTTGTGTTAAAAGGAATATGAATTGCCTTGGTGAGATCAACTTCGAGAAAACAAAATATATTTAGAAATCTAAATAAAATTTCTTGACCTGGAAATGTTTAATGGATTCAACAATTTATCGAACTATATTAACTATGGTAAGGAAATAAAGATACCGTGATAAAAAAAATGTTATGGAAAAATGTATCTTGAATCTAAATCTACCTATAATCCTAAGATTTTTGTCTTGACATCATGTCAGATTTGATGTTGTAGTAAGGGTAAAATTCAAACATTGAATGAACGTTTGAGAAACATAAGGCTAACCTATGAATGAGTGAAATAAGAACTTTGTATGCAATTTGAAATATGCCAAATAATTATGTAAGTTACGAAGATTGTCATAAGAGATAAAGATCTAACTTAAAAGGTTGAACTGTAAGTTGAATGTGAAATGAATTAAAGAATCTATAGGTGGCAAAAGGATAACATTATCCTTACACAATAATGTTCTTGGAATGTTAATCATAACTAAGATGTAATCATGGTAATGATGTGTTGTGGGTTTGCCAACCCTTGAGTCCTTTTCTTGTGGTTGGGTCACTACTAGCATTCGTTCATTAGGGAAAGTGTGGCATTGACATGTATATGGTGTTGTCATGTGTCTATGTGAGCATATGACTTATGTAAGTGTCTAATGTGTTGTCGAGTTTCTCTTCTTGGAGCCCTTTTGGCGTTGTGTGGTGAGTAGTGTAAGTCAATTTTTTTTAATTCTAGTACTTTCACTGTTGTATTTGTGGGTGTCAAATTGTGGGTGTTAAAGTTTTGAATCTAAAAATCAAAGTGCGGTGAGTTTCATTAATATATGAGATCTATAAGTTTCATGATATGTTTTCAAGAAAACAAATAAATTATTTATATACTTTTAAAGTTTGACAAATTTTTTTAAATTAAAATATGCGAAATATATGCAAATGTTGTAAAAGGCTTTAGATAATCACTAAGTGAGGTCACATGAAATATTTGGAACTTGAAACCATCATGTGCAAAATCTCTTATTTTCCACCAATAATCATTATGGTTATAAAATATTAATTGTTGACAATGCCTATTAATGATAATATAATATTAAATCTTATTGAGTAAGATTAACAATTTGGTAGTATCTTTAATCTTATAAATATTCCTTAAATCAAAAAAATTGTAATTATTGATCTTGTTTAATTATTTAAGATGTAACTATTTCTTTCAGTGAATATTTTTAGAAACTGGCAATAAAAAATAAATTTAATAAAAATATTTTGAACCTTAATATTTTGAAACATAGTGATGGGGTCGGTGGACTCCATGGTTAATGGGGATGGCTGGAAAATGGTTCAAACTAAGAAACATAATTTTGTGAGTTCCACTAGTGTGATGCATATTCGTTCTTGTGATGCTTCTGATGTCGGGTCTTGATTTTTAGATATGGGTAGTGGTTCGAGTTAAGCTTGTTTAACCTATTTTTGAGCCGTGTTGTTTTTTTTTGTTCTCATTCATGACGCATCTTCTGTAAGGCCCCTTGGAGCCATAATCCATGTTCTTACCTTATCTAATAATTTTTTTAAAGTTTCAATATGTCCTATTTTGAAAGAGGCGAAGTGGCAGAAAGGTGGGAAAAATATATGACCATGAATTTGGTTTTTGCATTGGATACCATTGGATAATTATGTTTGTAACACTTATTAGTCAATATTTATACTCTTATTTCCATGCATTATGGCCATAATTTGTTTTATTTGTAACTACACATGGTCCTAACACTTACATTTGCAACCCTGCAAACTAAAGTATTATATGTGGTGTTGAAAAAGATATCCATAGCTTTGTGCATCCGCACTATAGAAATATATACAATATATTATACGATCTAATTGTTATGCCATAATGGAAGTGTCCCCCTTCTAACAAAATGGTTGATGAATAAATATTTGGACATTGAATGCATGCCTTACATGTAACACCCGCAATTTACATGAACAAATACAACAAAAAAAACCAATTTTTTTTTTACTTACATTGTTACAAACATTACACCACATGAGGAAATGTAGGAGAACACAGTCACCTAAGATGCTAGCACAACATTATCCCACACAAATAACATGAAAAAAATACATGATGCACATCAAGGTCAAATTTTCCCCAAATGACATGATACAACATAACAAGCCAATTGTAATAAAAAATCCCATATACGCATCATCCATGATAAAACACTTTCTCGTTTACATATTTATTACATTCGAGTTTCGTTATAGACCTTATTTATTTTAAAATAACTTATAAATCATCTTATAACTAGCCTACATTATCTTACTTTATTTAACCTTTCACTTGTAGTAAAACCATGAAATTTTGCTTTTTCTCCCTTATTGTAAAAGAATGATGTAGCCTAGTTATTGGAAGGAACATGTATACAACAAAAAAGAGATTACTAGAGTTTTTCCTAAGGATTTGTTTTTTAAAGGCATGCTTCTTAGCTTTACAATTAACCTCTATTTCAAGAGGGAGGTTCACATGATATAAAGGAAGTTTAATAGTCCAAGAGTAACGAGATTATGCGTTCTCCTCATATAAGCATTTAAATACTAGTGTTAATGTATTTTGTTTTATATTATTGCATCTAACTGTAACCTATCTATTTCACTTAAGGGATTACTTATTAGGTCCCAAGGAGTATGATCTCACACTCAACCATGTAAGGTTTCATGGGAAATTAAGTATAAAATATGGGTTACTAGGAGACAATCAATTGTAAATTTTATACAGCTTACTAAGGTAAAACCTAGATTGATTGAATTGCCGTATCTCCATCATCATCGTGTAACTCAAGGTAAATTTGATTCTTCTTTCCAAGATGACATTATTATTTGAGAGAGGGGGGTTTAAATGGATTCACACTGAGTATTATCGTATGTGGTTAACTAAACATAGGATCCACTAGAATCATTTATATTCCTCTTAAAATGTCATCACTTAATTTGATTTAGACAAATGTTTGGAAATTAGTTGTGCAAAATTTTTGTCCTTGATTTCATTCCCTTTTTTTGTTTCAAGTCATTATAAAGAAAGATATTAAACAAAAAAAATAGAGCTTAATCATCAAATCTTTATTGATCTGTAGGATGCATTCGAAAATACAAAACATGTTATGATTACAATATTTTTATGGCACCACAACCTCTTATCTCATGATAATGATTGATACATATTTATACAATGTCACCATAAACTAGCAAGGATGATCAAATATGCATCTGACTCATATGAACCTTACAATAACTATAACCCCCTTTTTTTGCAATAAGACCAAATACCATTCAAATAGTTACAAAGCTTTCCAGACCTTTGATCTCGTACTCGATTCATCTCAAACCTACATATGAGATTAGAGGTTTTACACAGTCAGTTCAATTTGAATTGGCATGAATAATTCATGCTCACTTTCTATGTTGTTTATAATAGTATAATGTATACAAACATCCTTTGCATTTTAACCTTTCATTTATCTCTCGCTATAAAGTTTACTCAAATGCATAGGATAAATGCAATAACAATAGTCATGTGTCATTATTTTCTACCCTATCATAAAATTATATCCCCAAATTATTTTTTTACATTAACAGACTTTTGAATATTAAATTTCTTTTTTTGCCTTTTCTTTTTACTAGAAATCAAAGGACAACAAGATCATACCAATCAACTATCACTTAGAAATTAGGAAAGCAATGTTCTTTTCAACATACACAAGAGACATGCTCAATAATCGTCAAAACCTCTTTTTCCCTTTTCAACATACTCAAGTGACCTCTCTTTTTTCCTTATTTAATGCTTTCTCCACACACATTGCAGACTAAAGATAAACACAAGTTATAATTACCTTAACTTTCAAACATGAAGTAAACAAGAGTCCCATAACAAAAATTATAATTAGTTTGATGGATAACATAACATATTAATCTCAATTATTTACATCATCATATAAATCACTCCAAACTTCCCTATGGAGACATCTTATCGCTAAACGTTTTCGCCAGAAAAAGAATATTGTTAAGAGATTGTTTTAGAAAATAACTTACTCACAATAGGGAACTCAGAACAATTATACATAATTAATAAAGAATAATCCTTCCAATTTACTTATGCATATTATAGCAATTCTATTTGATGGTTCCCATTAAATGATTAAATTTCCTTTTACTAAAGAGTTTTAAGTTTATATCATGTATATATTGTATATTTAGAATCCACATTTTATATTGAAAATACAAAAAACTTAAAGTATTCATTGGAAAATTTGTAAGAATCTCAGACCTTAAATAAACAATATACCATGAAATATGTGATGTGAAATAGGTCAGTGATATATGTATATATCAATCCCTTATAATCAACCAAAAATATTATCTATTAGACATATCACTAGTAGCTATAATATACTACTCAAGAGCTTCCCTCAAAATAGTGGCAGTATTTTTCTATTTGTATTCCATCATTCCAATGGAAATTTAAAACCTTTACATTCCAAGGAGAAATAGATCTCAGAACATAGATACGGTTTTACATAGTTCTACAATGCATTAATCAGTAACTCATTGCTTATAACAACCAAAATAGGTTCCCCATATTTTATCTAAAATGTGAAACTAGGTATGAGACAGATTCCCCACAAAATTTCAAAGAAATAAACTATCCTCATGACGATCCAATAAGCTTTATATGTGGGTGGATTCATGTGAAACCTTTTACTTTATTCCCCAAATAAACCCTCAAAGTTCAACCTATTGCATCTCAAAGTTAAATAGTAAAGTATCCACGAATTTAACTCAAATAAGCAATCTTCTAAGAGAACAATATGAAACAATGATATAATCAAGGGAACTGTATCAATTTGTCTCATCCAAAAGAATATTATCGTTAAAGACAACATTGAAATCCTATAGAATAATATACCGTTACCAATGAGAAGATTGTTTTGTTTTTAAAAAAAAATTTATTTTAAAGAAAATAATAAAACTTTAGTTCTTAGGATTCCTATAGAATATTATCAAGCCTAAATTTGAAATCAAACAAAACAATTTGAAATACCCATACACCCATTTTGTGCGACAATGTTTCTTTCCAAACTAAGAAATACTCAAGGAACGTTATAATGCAACAGTAATAACTAGATCCAGAGAGAATGCTAGTTATTATTATTTTTTAAATTTTATTAGGAGGAAAGAAAGGTTATAACACAAAAAATTAGTTATGTAATAACAGTAAAATCTTTTTTCAATCCCCTAATTTCTCAAAGTCACTGCTGGCCATAGTCTTTCATGGAAGGGTATCAAGATTTATTCCATGAAAGTAACACATTTAGTATATAAAAACCAATTACCCGTATGTGATAAAACATACCCTTATTGACTTCTGTTAAAGAAAAAGAGAACATGCAAACCAATATGTTACAAGTTCTAGATATAAAATAAATTAACTTATTCCTTCAATACCCACTAAGAGATCCAAATTATTATATTACTCTAAGCTAAAACAACAGACACACATGCTTTCAAATTTCTAGATTTGTAACCATTATTGTAAGTCACATAATAGCACATCACACGAATAATATTTGTATAAATAAAAAAAAAATAGGGAAGAAATCCAGATAATATTAATTATTTTAGAAAGAAAACATTAAAGTTAGAAAAGAGATTCCATACAAAATAAAACAGTTCTATATAATTTTTTTTCCTAATTATCCACAAAAGAGATAATTTAATAGATCCATTTCTCACCAGCTTGTATTTAAAAACAAAAAAAAGATAAAATAAAACCCACACACCCTGGAAAATGATGATTCCATATGTATTATATAGAAATGAACAATAGAGAACGGGGAGGAAAAATTCATGCATGGTTAATGAGAAATACAACAAATCTATACAAATCTCCTTCATTATCTTGCAAGGTCTCCACAAAATCATTCCATCCAAACTTGGGGATCTTTAACAGATTTTTTATGGATAAAATCGTAAAATTTAAGAGAGGAAAACTAAAATCACTGGATCCAAGAAGAAGAGAACCTCTACAATAAATTGATAAAAAAATAAGGAAAGGTCCGAGTAAAGCATGTAGTTGGCTTCCTAAGGAAGCTTCATGTTTCCCCACAACCTTTAATGCATTAAGTTCTCACATTTACTCATGAGAATTTACCTAATTCTCTCACGTTAACTAGATATACAAAACCCAAGAGGAAATTCATTAAGTGCTTTGTGTAAAAGATCTTGCACAAGCCCCAATATTTTGGTAGGGTTTAGGAATATGCACACTATTTTAAGACTTATTTAAATTTAATCAAATTTCCTTCTTTTGTTTATTTCTTGATTTATTTAACTATTTAACACTTGCTTTAACCCAACGTCCACCAAATCCATTAAATGTTCCTTTGTTAATTACTTTATTTTTTGTTTTATTTTGTTTTCCTTTTTTGTTATTTTAATTTTTTTGATCACTGTTAATTTAAATCTATTTTTTTACTTCATTTATTTTAAAAATATCTTACTATATTTAGCTGTTATTATTATTATAAAAAAAATCTTACTCTATACAATTTCTGTATTATAAAAAAGTATAAGAATTTTACCATGATTACTAACCAACCAAAACAATTAAGGGAGATAGGTTACCCTTAGTCAAGGACGACATTCGATGTCCAGAGAGGTATCATTGTCCTTGTGTAGGTTATGCAAAAACTGAGGAGCTAACTTTTTATGTGAAAGTATTTTGAATCTTCTTATATGGCTTACGTAAAATACATACATGGTTGAATTCCTCTCAACTTGTTTGAGACAAAAACAATGACTACACTCTCGAATATATTGACACCCAAGTGCCAAGGTCATACCCTTACCTAGACGATTGGGAGCTGTGAAACGGGGCATTACATTCTCCTCCCCTTATGAAAGCATCATCCTTGATGCGATATAAGGCCGAAGAAATAAAAAGGGACAAGCAAAAAAGGAAAGTTAAAAATGGAAAGTTATTCCTGTGGTTAAAATTTATGTAGTTAGAGCATGACCACAGGGTACACTAGAAAATTTAGTAGATTATTTAATTCTCAATGTTCTGTGAAGATTGGAAGTTATCCTTTAGTTGATTATTTAATTAATCTCTTTTCCTTTACATTATTCCTAAAATCAAACCCTTAAGATTTCATTGTGATTTTTTTTCTTTAGTTTATTCATTCTTGTGGGTGCCCAATAGGAACTGCTATCATAACACCATACCAGGGTCATACACAACACTAATGATTCACAAGCATAATTTTACATAATTTCATGATGGTACCACACCAAAATAGCTTAGCCAAATTAAGGAAGGGAACATGCATGGTCCACATAATATAGTACATTTCACACATCTATGACTGACATAAAATACTTGAACAAAAGTGTACTAAAATAACCAGAAATTTCAACAATTCTACAGATGAAGATTTCAAATAACTTAGAACAATAGCTACAGGTACATAGTTGCAACAAGGGCAGCAATGCCATATCCACAACATCACAAAACATATCCAACTAACATGAGTAACACATACATCATAACACCACAACCAAAGCATCAAAACAACTCTGCATACCTCCTGAAGCATCAATCAAACACACACACACACAAATCTCTTATGCCTCCCTCAAATATCTTATGCCTCCATCAAATCTCTTATGCCTCCATCAAGTAGTAATAAATAAACAATTTTTCCTTTTCTCTCCCCAAAGAGGCTGGTATACCTATGGCCCTAGACACATAGAGTCCAAACACCCCTAACCCAAGTGACATAATAACTCGTGGTTTGGCAACCCACTAGTTATCTGTAACTCCTTGGGGCATACCCCCATATAATGAAGTTAGTCCATAGGTCCAACCATTCCATGGTGTATCCCATGACCCTATTCCACATATCATGATAATAGAACCAACATAGCAATCCAATTCAAATGCCACGTGGCAGAGTACAAGCCTTATGCAAGGTGGTAAAATTTTAAAATTTAAAAGAAGATCTAAATCCAAGAAAAACTAATGGCCAAATAGCCATAGTTAGTGAAAAAATCCACATGTTAGTACCAAAAACAATGGAAATTCCCAAAATATAATAACATATCAATAAATAAAACTACTATTCATCGTAAAAATAAAATAAAAGTTAAATTTACAAATAAAATACATATATAGAAGTGGCACATTACGATGACTATGTGCCCTTATACAACCACCAAGGGAGTACTCAATGAGTTGCTGGCACTCGGAACATCAAGCCTCAGCTTGTAAAATAACATATCTATAATAAAACTATCATCATCTCTATTTGAATCATCCCACCACCACTTCAACAAGGCTAACATAGTCATAGATTCACTTAGGTTGAATCCATATGAAAACCACAAAGAGACATAAAAATAGGAGCATAAGTCATCATCTACCTAGCCTAAGGTTGGCTTGAGTTACTGGCCCATGGTACCCATTCCCTCACTCTAAACATACACTTTTAACGATTTCCCTCAGGGTCGGTTAGCATAAGTTTCACAACATAACACGTAACTACATCAGTAACACCATGGTGTTTCACGCACATTAACCATAGCGTTTTACACATGGTACCAATATAGGGTATATCACATCCACTACATTCATGAGTTACATTACATCACATTACCACACACTTCACCCCAAATGTAACACTGCACAATAGGGATCATACCCCTAAATCATGACATGAACCATCACATATTACATGAATATAATTGTGATGAGCAAAATCACAACACACTATCAATAGCAATAAAATCATGGTGATATACACATTTCTTAACAACATAATGACGAAATCATTATACAATCAAGTTCACTATATACTAACCTTGTCATACAACACATCAACACAACTACACATCACAATTGCCAAAAGGCCCCAACACTCTATAAGAAACATTAAAATTCCTTCCACACACATAACAAGATGGTATATCACATTTGAATTTTCATTGAATTCATGAAAAGGAGAGAGAGAATACTCTCATCTCAACACATCAACATGCCAACATTTACACACTAAGTGACCTACATAACAAGTGCGTTCACAATATCAAAATTACAAAATAGTTCACATCACGCTTATATCACATTACTCTTCCAATGTCCACCACCATCATGTAGCACCATCACAAATCCAATTTTTCATAGAAGGCTGAGAGCATGAACCTCCACTCTGATACCAAGTGTAACACCTGCAATTTACATTCATAGATAGAACACAAAAAAAAACTAAAATAATTGTTTTTACTTACATTCTTACCAACATTACACCACATGAGGACACTTAGGAGAACACATTCACCTAAGATGCTAGCACAACATTATCCCACATAAATAACATGAAAAAAAAATACATGATGCACATCAAGGTCAATTTTTTCCCAAATGACATGGTACAACATAACAAGCCAATTGTAGTAAAAATTCCGATATAGGCATCATCCATGACACAATAATTTCTTGTTTACATATTTATTACATTCAAGTTTCATTATTGACCTTATTTATTTTAAAATAACTTATCAATTATCTTATAACTAGTGGGCATTATCTTACTTTACCTAACCTTTCACTTGTAGTAAACCTGTCAAATTTTGTTTGTTCTCCCTTATTGCAAAAGAATGATGTAGCCTAGTTGTTGGAAGGAACATGTATACAACAAAAATGAGATTACTAGAGTTTTTCCTAAGGATTTTTTTTTAAAGGCATGCTTCTTGGCTTTGCAATTAACCTTGATTGCCATGAGGGAGGTTCACATGACATAAAGGAAGTTTAATAGTCCAAGAGTAACGAGATTACATGTTCTCCTCATATTAGCATTTAAAGACTAAGGTTAATCTATTTTGTTTTATATTATTGCATCTAACTGTAACCTATCTATTTTACTTAAGGGATTACTTATTAGGTCCCAAGGAGTATGATCTCACACTCAACCATGTAGGGGTTCCTGGGAAATTAAGTATCAAATATGGGTTATTAAGAGACAATCAATTGTAAATTTTATATAGCTTACTAAGGTAAAACCTAGATTGATTGAATTCCCTTATATCCATCATCATCGTGTAACTCAAGGTAAATTGATTCTTCTTTCCAAGATGACATTATTATTTGAGAGAGGGGGGTTTAAATGGATTCACACTGAGTATTATTGTGTGTGGTTAAATAAACATAGGATCCACTGGAATCATTTATATTCCTCTTAAAATGTTATCACTTAATTTGATTTACACAATGTTTGGAAATTAGTTGTACAACATTCTTGTCCTTGATTTCATTCCCTAATTTTTTTTTTTGTGTTGATTCATTATAAAGAAAGATATTAAACAAAAAAAATAGAGATTAATTATCAAATCTTTATTGATCTGTAGGTTACATTCAAAAATATAAAACATGTTATGATTACAATCTTTTTATGGCCCCACAACATCTTATCTCATGATAATGATTGATACATCTTTATACAATGTCACCATAAACTAGCAAGGATGATAAAATATGCATTTGACACATATGATCCTTACAATAACTATAACCCCCCATTTTTTGCAATCAGACCAAATACCATTCAAATAGTTATAAAGCTTTCCATACCTTTGATCTCGTACTCGATTCATCTCAAACCTGCATATGAGATTAGAGGTTTTACATAGTTAGTTCAATTTGAACTGGCGTGAATAAGTCATCCTCACTTTCTATGTTGTTTATAATAGTATAATGTATACAAACATCCTCTGCATTTCAACCTTTCATTTATCTCTTGCTATAAAGTTTACTCAAATGCATAGGATAAATGCAATAACAATAGTCATGTGTCATTATTTTCTACCCTATCATAAACTTATATCCCTGAATTATTTTTTTACATTAACAGGATTTTGAATATTAATTTATTTTTTTGCATTTTATTTTTACTAGAAATCAAAGGACAAAAAGATCATAACAATCAACTATGACCTAGAAATTAGGAAAGCAATATTCTTTTTAACATACACAAGAGACATGCTCAATAATTGTCAACACCTCTTTTTCCCTTTTTAGCATACTCAAGTGACCTCTCTTTTTCCCTTATTTAATGCTTTCTCCACACACATTGGTGACTAAAGATAAGCACAACTTATATTTACCTTAACTTTCATCCATGAAGTAAACAAGAGTCCCATAAAAAAAATTCTAATTAATTTGATGGATAACATAACATATTAATCTCAATTATTTACATCAACATATAAATCACTCCAAACTTCCCTATGGAGACATATTATTGCTAAACGCTTTCTCCAAAAAAATAATATTGTTAAGAGATTGTTTCAGAAAATAATTTACTCACAATAGGGAACTCGAAACAATTATACATAATTGATAAAGAATAATCCCTCCAATTTACTTGTGCATATTATGGAAATTTTATTTGATGCTTCCCATTAAATGATTAAATTTCCTTTTACTTAAGAATTTTAAGTTTATATCATGTATGTTGGTGCTCAAAATAGTCCCGCCCCGTTTTCCTTTGAAAATCTATCAATTTACAACCTTTGTTACTTTCTACTTCCCTGTGTTGTGCCTGGTTAATCTGTGTTGCCATTTTTAACCTGTTCCTAGGTCATAAGTGTCCTATGGGTCAAAGGTTTACTTCTCATTTCTTTGTACCTCTAGAAAAGGTCTGTAATTTGGGTCTCCCATTCTCTGTTCGTCTAAAAACTCAGGTTCTCCCATTTTTTCCATTCTCCACAATCGGGATTTTTTGTCCTTGTCATTTTTGCCCTAAATAATTGAAGAAAAGGGAATGGATGTATCTCCGAGGAACATATTTGAGCCTTGTAACATTTCTAAATTCTCTGTCCTTGGAGAAAATTTCATTTCCAGGCTCAAATGGTCATTTTTCTATATTTTACAGTTTGATAGGCATTTCTCCCAATCAAATTTACATCTTCGCATCTATAAGAAATGTGGCCTCTTTTGGTTAGACGTGGCTCAGCTGGGTACTTCAAAATTTCTATGAAAAGCCTCAACTCAAAATTTGTCCATGTGGAGGAACGATGCTCGTTTGAAGATCTACTTTTTGGTTTGGCCTTGGAGTAGCACCGGGAGGATACGTGGAGGTTTCCACTGCTTTTCCTAGACTTAATTTTTTTTTTATGCAGCTGGATACAATTTGGCGGGACAGGGACACATGGCGAGCCTGTGCTCATTTAGGGTCTTAAACTTGGGAACCATTTTGAAGAAGCGCTAGGAGGACACTTGAAGGCCTCCGCTCACTTCACATTTTGCTTGGAATTTTCAATGACCAAAAGGAGATGGCCTCAGAATCTGATACATGGCGCCTTCCGCTGAGCTTTAACCCTTCAAACAATTTTTGCTAGGCCAGGACACATGACGATTCCGCGCTCTTTCAAGGCCTCAAATTTTGGGAGCCATCTGAGGGTGCGATATTGTGACGCGTGGAATTTTGAAAATTCAAAAGGGATGGGGGGAGGACCATCGGGGGAAACATAGAATTTTTTCCTCTTATTCTCAAAAGGGTTAAGATATCAAAAAGGGCCCATAAACATGACAAAGAATCAGTCAAAGTTTGTTTGAAGTCAAAGGGGTGGGGGGGGGGCGCGAACCATTGGGGGCAACTTAGAATTTTTTCCTCTTGTCATCAAAAGGACTACAACATCAAAATGGCCCGCAAGCCTGATAGAGGAAAGGTCAAAAATTTGTCCAGTCAATGACGGAGGTGTGAACTCTTGGGGGAAATTTGGAAAATTTTCCTTTTTGGGAAAAAGGAGCTAAAAGCATAAAAGGAAGCATGGTTCCACTGGGACCCACATTAGGGGCATTTCTCAAGGGTGGAGTTGCGAGGAAAACTTGGAAAATTTTTCCTTTTTCCAAAAAGGAGGTCAAATGGTAGAATTTATCTGCGGTTCCTTTGGGACCCACCTTAGGACACATGTCAGGCTCCTTTCTTAAGGGAGGAGTTGTGGAGCAAAAAGTGAAAATTTTACTTTTTTCAAAAAGTTGTAAATAGTTAGAGGAAACCCCCGAGCTTGTTTTAAGTTGAATCTTCCATGTGGATGGCCCTAATTCAAAGTGAAGATCAATGGAAGCTGTGTGTCTGAATTTGATTTTCCTCCCATTTTACTAAAATGCTCCTGGAAGTGCGAGTCTTCATGATTTCTTGGTATTTCCTACACACCAAGCAGGGAGGGGATTAAATTTTGATATCTAAGTTTGGTGGGGGATATCTGAAGACATCTTTCACCATTAAAATGGTTTGACTATCGAGCTCGATCAAAATTTCTGTTTTCTTCTCCTGAGAACGCAAGGATCCAGATTTAAAAGATTAGGGGCGGAAGTGGTTAACAAGTTGAAGAAAGAGTGATCTACTAGAAGGAGGAGTTGAATGTGGGAGATATTCGAAGAGATCTACCCCCTTAAGCACTTGAATTTTTTTTTGCAGATTTGATTTTGAGAATCATAATCATGATCATGGCGAGCACTGGTAGCACTCAAGGTCTAGATTTCGGGGGGGGGGGCCAAGGTGCTATATTGTAAATGTTATAAATGAAACAAATTTTTCATGCAAAGGTTGGAGTGTTGAGGTTCGGGACTGATTTTTCTAATAGAGAAAAGCTTGACAGAGCCCATCCTTTTGAGAAACTGTTTGAGAAGCTTGTATATCTATTTTGTATCAAATTTGATCATGTCAAGGTGGTTGTGAGTGTACAACAATTGAAAAGCTCTAAGATTGTTCTAGAAACTCTCCCTTGCTAATAAATTTGATCAGACTTGAGTTATTTTGTGTTGATATTGAGCAAAATGCGTTTGTTTTATCTCTCAGTGTATGTAAATAATTTTTCTTGTTCCTGTTACAATCTTGTATTAAAATTTATTCCAATCACATAGGTCTCAATCCTTGTGATAGTTTAGTGCCATCTGCAATTACATTTCTCAGAAGAGCCTTCATTTGGGAGTGAAATAAATGATTTAAAATCACTTTTCTTTCATCTATTTAATAGAGATTATTTGTAAGCCTTTGGGTGTACCTCAGGCATGATTTGGCTCAGATCTTGATGATTTTTTGGGTCTTCCAACTTGATCCTTTGTGTTAGAGGCTCATAGATTGTATGAAAAAGTGCTAATCTGGGCCTCCATTGAAGCACATATTTTGTTTAAAGAAACATTTTAGCTGTTCTATGGCATTCTGTTGGTTTGGTCTTCCATTTTGTAGAAGCTCTCAAAGATCCAGTGAATCAAGTTCATCCTGCCTCGCCTTCCACCAAAATTCATTCAAAACAACTAATCCTACCCATACTACCCCTATTTTTCATGTGTGTTCACAAATGCACAATTTCCATTACCAAAACATGCAGAAATAATAAGGATTCCAAATGTCTTTAGTAACCTTTGCCTTGTTGTGAAAATATCTCCATAATCTAGAAGTGACAACTTGTGAGAGTCAGATTTGGTGTGTTGATCATATTTTCCCCAAGGCCTTTTCTATAAAATTTATGCAAAACAAGGATTTACCAGTATTCTTCAATAAGAAAGGTTATAAAATAGGTTCTCTTACCTTGGTTGAAAGGCATGACCGAAAATAGTTACCTTTAAAATCCTTAGTGCTAAAGAGTCAAATCGATTGCTTCCCCGGATACAAAATGACATTCACAATCATCTATATGCCTCTGAGTGTCCTGTCAAATCCATGATGCTACTCGGTCTTTGAAGGATATTAAATTTTGGTACCAACAATGTATATAATGTATATTTAGAATCCACATTTTATTTTGATAATACAAACAACTAAAAGCATTCATAAGACAGTTCATAAGAATCTATTACCTTATATACACAATATACCATGAAATATGTGATGTGAAATATGTCGGTGATATATGTATATATCAATCCCTTATAATCAACCAAACCTATTATCTATTAGACATATCACTAGTATCTATAATATACTACTTGAGCTTCCCTCAAAATAGTGGCAACATTTTTCTATTTGTATTCCATCATTCCAACGGAAATTTCAAACCTTTACATTCCAAGGAGAAATAGATCTCATAACATAGATACTGTTTTACATAGTTCTATAATAGATTAATTAGTAATTCATTTCTTGTAACAACAAAAAAAAGTTCCCCATATTTTATCTAAAATGTGAAACTAGGTATGAGATAGATTCCCCACAAAATTTGAAAGAAATACACTGTCCTCATGACGACCCAATAAGGTTTATATGTGGGTGGATTCCTTTGAAACCTTTTACTTTATTCCCCAAATATTAATTTTTTAACAGACAAAACAACCCTCGAAGTTCAACCTGTTGCATCTCAAAGTTAAATAGTAAAGTATCCACGAATCAAACTCAAATAAACAATATTATAAGAGAACAATATGAAAAAATGATATATACAAGGAAACTACATCAATTAGTCTCATACAAAAAAATATTATCCTTAAAGACAACATTGAACTCCTATAAAAGAATATACTGTTCCCAATGAGAAGAATGTTTTGGGGTTTTGTTTTAAATTTATTTTAAAGAAAATAATCAAAATTTAGTTTTTAGGATTCATGTAGAATATTATCATGCCTGAATTTGAAATTAGACAAAACAATTTGAAATACCCATACACCCATTTTGTTCCACAAGGTTTCTTTCCAAACTAAGAAATACTCAAGGAACGTTACAATGTAACAATAATAATTAGATCCGGAGAGAATGTCAGTAATTATATTTTTTAAATTTTATCAAGAGGAAAGAAAGGTTATAACACAAAAAATTAGTTATGTAATAATAGTCAAATCTTTTTTCAATTCCCTAATTTCTCAAAGTCATAGTTGGCCATAGTCTTTCATGGAAGGGTATCAAGATTTATTCCATGAAAGTAACACATTTAGTATATAAAAAGTAGTTACCCGTATGTGATAAAACATACCCTTATTGACTTCTGTTAATGAAAAAGAGAACATGCAAACCAATATGTTACAAGTTCTAGATATAAAAGAAATTAACATATTCCTTCAATACCCACCAAGAGATCCAAATTATTATATTACTCTAAGTTAAAACAACAGACACACATGCTTTCAAATTTCTAGATTTGTAACCATAATTGTAAGTCACATAATAGCACATCAAACGAATAATATTTGTATAAATACAACACAAATAGGGAATAAATCCAAATACTATTCATTCTTTTAGAAAGAAAACATTAAGGTGAGAAAAGAGATTCCTTACAAAATAAAACAATTCTATATAAAGTTTTTCCCCAATTATCCATGAAAGTGATAATTTAATAGATCCATTTCTCACTAGCTTGTATTTAAAAACAAAAAAATATCAAAGAAAACCCACACACTGGAAAAAGACGATTTCATATACATTATATAGAAATGAACAATAGAGAAAGGGGAGTAAAAATTCATGCATGGTTAATGATAAATGCAACTACTCTATACAGATCTCCTTCATTATCTTGCAAGGTCTCCACAAAATCATTCCATCCAAACTTGGGGATTTTCAACGGATTTTTTTTTGTCCATAGAGAAAATATAAAAGCATAAACTTTAAGAGAGGAAAACTAAAATTACTGGACCTGAGAAGAAGAGATCCTCCAAGATATATTGATAAAAAAATAAGGAAAGGACTGAGTAAAGCATGTAGTTGGCTTCCTAAGGAAGCTTCACGTTTCCCCACAACCTTTAATGCATTAAATTCTCATATTTACTCATGAGAATTTTCCTAATTCTCTCACATTAATTAGATCTATAAAACCCAAGAGGAAATTCATTAAGTCCTTTGTCTACAACATCTGGCAAAGCCCCAATATTTTGGTAGGATTTCGGAATATGCACACTATTTTAAGACTTATTTAAATTTAATTGAATTTCCTTCTTTTGTTTATTTCTTTATTTATTTAATTGTGTAACACTTTCTTTTACCAAACCTCCACCGAATCCATTGAATGTTCCCTTTTTAATTACTTTATTTTTTGTTTTGGTTTATTTTCCTTTTTTGTTATTTTACTTTTTTTGATCACTGTTAATTTAAATCTATTTGTTTACTTCATTTATTTTAAAAATATCTTACTATATTTAGACATTAATATAATTATTATTATTATGTTATTTTCAAAAAAATATCTTACTCTATACAAGTTACATATAATAAAAAAGTATAAGAATGTTAACACGATTACTAACCAACCAATACAATTAAGGGAGATAGGTTACCCTAAGTCAAGGATGACATTCGACGCCCAGAGAGGTATTGTTTTCCTTGTGTAGGTTATGCCAAAACCGAGAAACTAACTTTTTCCGTGAAAGGATTTTGAATCTTCTCATATGACTTATGTAAAATACATACATAGTCTAATTCCTATCAACTTGTTCGAGACAAAAATGATGACTACACTCTCAAATATAGTGACACCTAGGTGCAGAGGTCATACCATTACCTTGACGATTGGGAGCTATGAAGCGTCGCATTACATTGTAACATCTTAGAATTTCTTTTATAATTCTAAAGATAGTCATTCAATAAAAAACTAATCCATATGGTCTACCCCTCATGTAGAAGGTGTTTCTCTCTTGGACATACTACTGCTGATTTTGGGATGAAAAAGCGTAAAAATGAGAGAAGAAATAGGTGGAAAAATTCCCTCCTTAAACATTTTGTCTTTAATGCTAAGGGAGATTTAGATTCAATTGCAGTTTCGGAGGAAGGGGTCAAATTGGTCCTTGAGACTCCTCTTACAGAAATTGCAATTGATGGAAACTAGGTAAATACAAATGATGTAATTCAAAAGAATATAATTTTTAAACCAATTGCTGATTAAGTGACTAAGGAAAATATACCTCATCTCTTTCTAGTGGAAAAAAGAACATACTTGCTGATAGAAGCTATTAATTCATTCTTCCTATTGAGGAGCCCTATGAAGGGTGGAAAGTGGATAAAAACAAGAAAATATCTATTCTTAAGAAAAAATTTTCTCCTAAGTTTATCTTTCACTACTGGAAAGTTGCTTCTTTTTGTTTCAAGGAGTGTTATTGTTATATTTGGGCTTTCATGCCTTATTGTTCCTAGATAGGGCCCCTGATCAAAAAATCATTATTTAAAATAAATTAAAAAAAATCAATAAATTGGTTTCTTGGATTGGCTTATAATAACATATAAATCCCAAAATACCATAGTCTTTACATAAATAGGATGGTGCTAAAATGGGGCCCTCTTACTAACATAATGAATTCTCACTAAATACAAGCATATTATCCCAAGTTATAGATAATTATTGAATGCAAGTACAAATTTATTTTATGAACTAGTAACACTAATTCATTGAATATAGATTCCAATCCTCCATATATAAATATGAACTAGGTTTTGAAAGAAAGATACTTTAGTCAAAAGAGATAATTTCTGCATAACATATGATGATATTGTTTAAAATTACTTGTAAATGAATTTATTGTGTTAGCATAGCAAATTCAATAAAAAAGGGATAGTTTGTACATAACACATCAAATATATTTTGATACTTTTTGTAAAATTATTTGAGTTTTTTTTTGGCACCCTATACCAACTATATGATATATTTTATTTTTTTACAACTATAGTTCATTTGATTATATTATTGTACAAGTATATTGAGACCCCATTGTGGTATGCACAAGAACCTTTTATATTATGTGTCATTGATATGAAGTATGTGGAAGAACTTAAACACAATAATATCTAAATTATTTTCTTTCCATTTATATTCATTCATAAAAATGCAATTTAGATTTTAATACAAACCCTCTCTAAGCTTCATGGAAAATATATCAAATGGGATAAGTGTCGGATAAAGGCGTGATTTTGAAATGTCAAATTAAATATAACATTTTTATAAAGTTTTGAATTATAGTATTATCACTCTTTATGAGTAAAAAAAAGAGTTAATAGGTGTTTCACCCTTTAATTAATCACCGTGAAGATATTTATTACAATATCAATGTAACAAATAGGTAACAAAAAATGCCAACTCCATAAAATCTCTAAAAGAATATCACAATCTAGAAAACCAAGTGGAAAAGTTATTTGTACAAACCAGATCTTACAAAGAAATAAAAGGTTTTTTTTAGCCCAAAAAATACGTAATTTATGCATGGTTACAAACCTATACAGTTTATTTAGCTATCTCAATCTTCTATAGTGAGGAAAATATTGATCGACAACAATTAATCTCCTTTATAACCTTGCATTAATTTTTCAGACTTTAAATAAGATTTACTTTTTGACAAAAGTCTACTCATGTGATTTTGCCAATGAAGAAGAGTTTTGAAAGAAAGAGGAACAAAGGGTATTGGGCCTAACTAAATAGCCAATAACCATAAGGGAAAAATCCATAATATATTTGGTAGGATGTTTAGGAGAGGATCTAGGAATCCTAGAAGAGAAAGCTATAATAGCATGTTGATCCATCATTTGTAGTGAAAGATCATTATTGGTGACTACAAATCTATCTTCCTTGGATTAACATAATTTTTGTGGGATTCCAAAACTTTATCAAAATCATTAACCACATTTTGATCATTCATACTAACAAACACATGATGATGTCAAAATTCAACATATTTCCACCAAGTAGAACAAGAGTTTCCCCTCTTTTAGGAAAGAGACTTATATTTTTAGCTGTGATTAATCATAATTTCAAATATAAAAAAAAGATATGGATAAAAAATCAAACCACTCAAATTTCAATTATTGAACTTAATTCAAACCCCCAATATTTGGCTATATTTCCTTCGGTAACCATTTAAATAGATATATTTCCACACAAATATATGCATAAGAAGATTAAATGAGATACCTTATTTCCAAAGGGTCTAAAATAACTTCACTCAGGTATTTCAAAATCTTAAATGAAATCATTACCCCAAAATGTAAAAGGAGACTGGGAAATTACAATCAGAGAAATAAAATATCCTTTGGCACAAGGATAAATAGAAATACCACCTACTCAATAAAGTTTCTAATGGAAAGATATCCTGATATTAAGATCAACCATGGAAGTTATAATTTGTGAAAATAACATATGACTCATTGTTGGGAATATAGTTCTTTGAGTTAATGGACCTCTTACAAAATAAATTCCTCGAAATCTATCATAGGTGTTAGAATTTATTCAAAGGGAGAGAATACCAAAACTTCAATTGATTAACCCTATATCTAGGGTACGAAGTAGAAAAAAAAGTGGAAAATTTTAGATCATAAAGGGGAGTTTTTTATTTGGATGTGCCAATGAAACAAAGAGAATCGTGAAGCAAATAATTATTGGTTGTGTTAGTGGGACAACCATATGTAAGATGGAAATGAGTAAATGAAATGACTGGAGAAGTGAAGTGATCCATCTTTGGGGATGCAAATTAATATTCTAATTATATTAGAAACATTAATGATGCATGTTTGCGTAAAATATGATTCAACCTAGGTAGTAAAAACTTCCTAATAGTTGTCGGCATTAATAAAGATATTTATATACATTTATAAAAATAAAAGGTACGTAGTAATAATTTTTTTTAATGAAATGCATAAAGCCAAAAGATAGCTAATAGTAAGGCAAAGACACGGGGCATATAAAAATATGTTAAATGCTATCCAAGAAAACATAAAATGTAAAATCTATGTTAATACAGAAAATCATAATATAGACATGGAAATGTAAATTAATACTATATATACATTTGAGTATTAAAAATCAAAGTATAATGTAATTCTCACTCCTCTTTGACACTTATTGTACTATGATTTTTATTATTTATTGATTAGAGGCATCGACATTCATATTATATTTTGATTAGCATATTGATAGATAGTAGGGATATTTTGATTATCGTCATGTTGTGACTCATATTATAGATGGTATGGACTACTGACATACGTTGATAGATGATGATCTAGTGTTCTTTCTTTGTATATTGACGTTTGTATTCATGACTATGATGATTACGATTAGATGTTTGGACTGATCTTATGATCTCATTAATGCTATAACTTATCCAAATTGAGATGTTTAGTGATTGTAAATAATTGATAGAAATTACTAATTTCGATGATGATGATGATGATGATGATGATGATATAGCTACGTGTATGATGTTATTGGATGATATGTATGTGTGTTTTATTTATTGATGTATTTTATGCAGCCTTGAGGATGAAGGGGTATTGTTTGATTGGTTGCAGGAAATTATATCAAAATAAACAAAAAGGGACAATAAAAAAGAAGGGGCTAGGAGACTAACCATGGAAGAATATCAGATGTTACAGCAAAGGTCACCTTGACAACTTGTGTTCGTATATATTGTTGAGTTTTTTAGGAGGTCCCCATGGGGGGGGGGTGTGAACTCAAATGTGACTATGTAGTGCGAAAATAAATAATTAAATAATATAAATTAAAAATGTGGACAGGGGTGGTTGGTGGAACCAAGATGCATGAAAGAGGAGGAGTGGCGTGCATGGGGATATGTCAGTTAATTGGTGTGTGGCAGTGGTTTGGCAGGATATGGCTGCCTTGTATGCTTTCTTAGACATGTCATTTCTTTTGAATAATAATAATGCATTCACTTTATTTTGATTTGGGAGGCATTAACCACACAAAATCCTGTGTCAAGTTGTAAATTCTTGTAGTGAATTGTTAGTTGCAGCTGTAGCTACGTCTGAAGTAGGTTCCATGGTCTTTGAGAGGGAGATGAACTGTATTGTCACTATTTTTTATAGTGTTGGGAAGTGCACAGAAAATATGGTCTCTTTAGGGGACAATCACACTGTTTCAACTATGTAATAAACGCGTATCCAATATTTGATAACATCCTCCAGTGTTGTACCAAATAGGAGCATTGGAACAAGTAAAAAACATCCATCAAAGCATAAAAGATAGAGGAATTTTGTTTGATCTGGCAGTTATAAATTCTCTTGTAGACACGTGTATGCAAAATGTTGAACCTTTCTCTAGTCACATGAACTTCTTGACAATGTGTATGAAAGAGATGTTTTTCATGAAATGCTTTGACTGTAGGATATGCACAAGATGGGTTTGTTGAAAAGGCTTAGAAACTTTCAAGAAAATGCAATGGGTAGGTGTAAATCTAGGTTTCATCAGCCTTTACCAGCATCCTCCATCCTGTGCCAAAATGGAGGATTTAGAATAGGGAATGGACATCCACCACATCATGATGAAGAAATGGAATGTATTTTTTCAGATGTTGTAGTTACAAGTACTCTAGTAGGTTTGTATGTGAAATGTGGAGGCAAAAATATTTCTAGCCTCGTGTTAAAAAAAATCATTCATAAAAATGTAATGTCATTGAGTTTAATTATTACATGTTTTGGTATGCATGGGAAGAGTGAAGGTGCACTAGAATTATTTTATCAAATGCAATATTCTAGTATTTAACCAGATTTCATAACATTTCTTGGACTTCCTTCTGCATGGTGGACCTTCTTGGTTAAGCTGGAAAACTACACAAATCTCAAAATTTAATTAAGAATATTACATTAAAACCTAGTTCCAATGTGTGGGGAGCCTTTCTCAAGGCTTACATAGTTCATGGAAATTTAGAGCTAGTAGAGATTGCATCCAAGTGGCTTCTTGAGATAAAATCTGAAAATGTAGGAAAAAAAACTTTTCCATCAATGTGTTGTGAGTGTGTTGGTTGGTCCTTGAGGAGCATGTGCATAGAGTAAATTTTTCTACAACAATGCTCGTGAACCACTTGACGAAATCCTCTTCTATTGAGTGATTCTACTAGTTGTGACTTTGAACCAGTTAGAGCTCTTACACACCCTACTTTGCTCATTAATTTTAGGCATGGTCTCCCTTACCTTTTCTTTCATAATTTTCGTAATTTGGGTTCTTCATTTGTAATATAATAGAAACATTAAACCTCTAGATAATCGTACAAATGGATATGTAACCAAATTAAAATAGTGTAAAGAAATAAAAAATCACCTTGTGATTGACAAAACTAATTTTTCAATTTAAAAATTAAATTTGGTCGCTACCATAACCTTATACGATGATACAAGAGTATCTGAATTAAGTGATCGTATTTTCTAGTATCAGTGAGAGTTAGAGGATGTCATCAAATCAAACAACCTTTTCTGCCTACCTTACAAAGTTATAAAAGTGCAAATTCCAGAGGCTTGCAAACCAATAGTCTGAGCCCCGTAAAAGAGTTGTTGAACGTCGTATGTTTTCCTTGTTATGTAGAGAGTCACGTAAAGCATAAGATTGACCGCGTGTGACTGTTTGCACTATTTTCACCACTCCTCTAGGAGCCTCGTCACTCCATTTATACTTTTAGAGAGATTTCAAAACTGAAAAGTTGGCTTTCGTTTTGACCCACCGTTTGAACCCTGAACAACAAAATACTTATCAACCTTTGCAAACCCCCAGTATTTTTACTGGAAAATTTCTTGGAATCCTTCAGTTTCGGGAAAACTACTATTATTGATAGTTTGGAAAAGACATTTTATAGGTCTCTTGTTCGCTAGTTTGACTTGGTCAAACTAGACCAATTATGACCGGTAGGTTTAGAAAAATCATCGTCACCATTTGAAAAAGGTTTGTCTATTTCTGAATTTTTTTAATTCTTATGAATTCTTGGTGTATAAGATGACACATATGAAACTTACACATGTAGTGTGTTTTTCCCATCGGAAGACAATGGTCAAAAGTGGTTTCTTAGCCTCCAGGCCTAGATTGAACATTTTTGCAACTAGCAAGAAAACATAAAAGCAAAGTTGTAGGACCTCCGTATCGGGTTAGCAAACCCACCATGGAAACTTGTTGACACTAGTAAATGTTTTTTTGGGACTTGATCTTATGGCTTAATATGTGAAATTTGACTTTTGGGAAAATAGTGTTTCTCTCTCTTTCTATCTCTTTCTCTCTCCTTGGTTACAAAATGATGCCAAATGAAATGAAATGAATACATTTCTCTAAACCTTCTATTTCGAATGAAAATTATTATTATTATTATATGTAAATGGGAAATTGAAAAATAGTAATTATGCTAGATCTAGGTGGATGCCATGCCAGTGATTTATCACTGATTTCATGCTCACATGTTTTTTTTGCAGGATGCAAGTAAGTTGGTGAAACAATGTGGGCATGATTCATTGCACATTGTTATAATTTTATGTATGTTAACAGAAGGAAATATTTTATGTCTTTTTATGTTACAGTAAAGTTAGTTTTTAAAATTTGGCAATATGAATGAGATGCTAGTTTCAGGGGTGTTTTAGGAAATGTGTATGTAACTAAAGGTTCTCATTTGATTCATATTTACTTATGATAAAAACACGATTGGATATATATATGTTAAATGAAACTATAGAGGAAATTACAACATTTGTGAAGTATGAAAATGTTTATAATTGAAGTTTTGTAATATTTTAGATGTCAGGGTTTAAGGGGATGTTCATCCACACATGAGTGTTATTTTGATCCTCAAATTTTGTATTGAAAAGTTGGATATGTATATTAAATTAAGTTGAATTTAAAATATTGTAGTGCATTTCGAGTGTTCAATAGATGATTAATTAATTAGTGTGTTGTATTATTACCTTGTAAATATAATAAGGAGATCTAAACAAAACACTCAACCCTAGTATAAGACTCATGTATAACTACCTTTCTTGTGTGAATCCTTTGAGTGTGGAAAACTAAAACCTTAGGATAATCTTCAATTGCTTTACTCGATGTAACCTTCTAGCTTAAGTAAATAAGATCCCTAGTTTGAATTATCATCATAGTCAGTATGTTTAGTGGCATCGTCGTAAACACAACGATACAGAGTAATATGGTCAAACTATTCGTAGTGTACGAAGAGTAAACCAATTCCTTAGGATCTTAGTGGATTGCCTTATCTTACGAATTTAGATCTTGAAATCAACTTCATGATAAAAATGAATTCCTTTTGGGATCTAGATGTCACAATGGAGCTAGTGAAATAGTTGTGCTTTGACTTAAACTCTTGTTAATGATATCTTTAGTTCCTCGCAGATATATGTGTTACCTTGGATACTAACAACATAACACCTTGCTCTTTCATGAAGGTTTTTTTTTTATCATAAATATGTACTCTCACCTTAAACTCATTTATAGTTAGGATGTAGATCCTTAGGCACAATTGGAATTAAACCAAACCTTGACTAATTAAGGGGTTAACTTTTGGGTAGAAAATGGTAAGTAACTCCTTACAAATGAAATTGATTTGAATTATATTGACTTTAGAGAACCCAAGAAACCAGAAAATTGGTTTAGTAATACCTTGTTATGCCCTTTTATGACATTAAGAATAAAATAAATTTCACATGCAGAATCGTGAAATGTAGAATCATGGGATCTTACCTTGAATACAAATAACTTTTGGTTTATGTGTAGTTTATAATGCTTCCAATCATGTACTTCTTTAAGAAGTTACAAAAGTACATTTGTAACTCAATTGTTATTAAACAATGCTAATAATGAGACCATAGTGTGATGTAAGAGTAAAACATATTAGAGTAAAATAAGATTTGAGGTTAGGAATAATGTCACTCTTGGAATCCTTATAACTCAATTAAACATTTTCATGTGTTACAAAGAATATGAATTGTCTTGGTGAGATCAAACTTCAAGAAAAAAAAAGATATAGATAATCTAAATTAATTTTTTAATGTGGAAATGTTGAATGGCTTCAACAAGTTAGCAAACTATTGTAACTATGGTAGGGAAATAAAGATACTGTGATCAAATAATGTTTATGGGAGAAAGGTATCTTGAATCTAAATATCCCTTAAATCGTAAGTTTTATTTCTGACATCACACCATATTCACTTATGTAGTGAAGGTAAAATTTAAACAATGAATAAATGTTTGAGAAATATAAGTTTAACATAAGAACAAGAGAATTAGGAACCTTGTATGCAATTTGAAATATGACAAATAATTATGCAAGTTATGAAGATTATCATAAGGGATAAAGAGCCAAGTCAAATGATCAAACAATAAGTTGAATGTGAAATGAATTTGAGAATTTGTAGGTAAACAAAGAAAAATAAAGATAAGATCATCCTCGCATAACAATTTTCTTGGAATGTTGATCATAACTAAGATGCAATCATGGTAATGATGTTGTGGGTTTTCAAATCCTTGATTTCCTTTCTTGTGGTTGGGTCATTTATAACATTTGTTCAATGGGGTAAGTGTGGAATTGAAATGTATATGGTGTTGTCATGTGTCTATGTGAGTCGATGACTTATGCAAGTGTATTATGCGTTGTTAAGTTTCTCATCTTAGAGCCTTCTGGTGTTGTGTAGTGAGAAATATAAGTAAAGAAAAAACTATCCTGGTATTTCTACTCTTGTATTTGTGTGTCTAAAATGTGGGCGTTACACTATGGGTTTATGTGTTGTTTTTTTCATCTTTCATTTTATTTATTTTGTTGGGTATGTGAATAATTTTATCGTAATATATTATCACTTTATTATTGCTTAATTAATGTGCTCTTATTTAGTTAATTAATCTTGTGATTAGACTAAGTTGGTATGTGACTATGTGATTATTAATTGTGGTAGATAATCCTTCTTATATTATTTATTTGAGATGGATTTGATTGATTTTGGAGTTGTGTACTCAACCTCACTTTTCAAATCTCAATTTTTTGTTTTTGAGTCACTTTTAGAGTTAGTGAAATAGTTGTCCTATCACTTAAACTCTTGTTAATGATCTCTTTAGTTCCTCATAGATAAATGTATTACTATTAGTACAGAATCACAACACCCCTGAATGTCTGTAACTCAATGGGTTGAGAATCAGTGTCATTGCATAACATGGAGCATCTCTCAAAGTGCAGGACCTTGAAATTGAGAGAGCTCTCCAAATGAAGGCCGGTTCCTATTCCTCTGTTCAGGTGCACACATAAAATTTGTAGAGGATCTATTCTAAAATCTATTCTAACTTTCCAAGGAGACAGGGTTAAGAAGATGCAAGAAATTAAACCTAAACTAACAGAGGTGATGCACCAAAGGAATGCTATAACACCGGCTTTTGCTATCAAACACATACCACTAAAATGTAATACAACCACCATGCACAGATAACCAATATTGTAATAAAAGATCACATAAAGGAAATGAACACAAGAGAGGGTTGAAATCATCCACAGACATGTATTATTGCTTCAAAAATTAATACAAAACATTACAATGGCCAAGAGGAAAAAAAAATTGCATTACAGTCTTAATAGAAGGTTTGAACTCCATGAATTCATCTGCAGACCAAAGAAGAAGGGAGGGTGTAAAACCAAAATGTCCAACCCTTTACAATGAGCCAAGATCTTACCTTTATAGATGAAGTGAAGAGAGAGAAGAAAAGGAGGTGGGAAATCTAATTTGGAAGCTCAGCTACCAACCATCAATGCCCCTACAAATCCACCTACAATCTATCAAGTATGCCTCTTCATGTTTGTTTGGCATGTTGAAGAAGGAAGAATGGCGAGTCAAATCAAATCTGATCTGATTGTTGAAGCAATTAGATCATACATTAATGGCATGAAAGATGATTTTCCTATTTTTCATCCACCTAACCTTGTAAAAAATAAAGTTTCAGGCTTCCATGGCGTAGAGGAGGTCAAGATAATTCCAATGGTACCAAATTTGTTGAATTCCAAGCACTGGATCGAAAGTTATGCCCATTTGAATATTTGACTTGAATCCATACAAAAATGGTAGAAAAAACATGTTTTGTAAAATGGATCTGCGGGCCTGAAATTCACTTTGCACCTTTTACAAAAAAATGCAAAATTCACAAAACCTCCTGCAGCTCCGTAGGCCCAAAATTTGCTTTTGCCCAAAATCCCACGCTTTGACCTGAAACATGGCCACGTATAGAGTTGGCACATGTCTGGGACCTACTTTTGGATTCACCCCTTGAAAGAGTGCTGAAGAGACACGTTGCTCCTTTCACAGCCTTTCTCTATTCTTTTGTGTTTTGGCTAAGTCCCTTTTGTTTAGCGGGGTCATGTCTCTGACCCCAGACACGTGGAGGCTTCGCACACATTTGGAACCTCCCTCTAAATTTTAATTTTGAAGTTATGCCATGCTGACACATGGATCCTTCAATTGGCCTACCTCTTTTTAGACTTTTCAATGATTGATTCTGCCTTTTTGGGCTCTAAACACATGGAGGACCTGTGCTTATTTGGAGACCACCTTTTGGGCTTGACCTTTGGAGTTGCTCCATTGAGGCACATGGCACATTATGTGACTCTAATTTGTATTTAACTGATTCAACGGTCATCTCTACCCCCATTTGGACTCTGACCATGTGGCGAGCCCATGCTCATTTGGGAACCCACTCTGTATTTTGCTTTTGAAGTTACGTCGAGTTGACACGTGGGGGCTTCACGCTAAATCTCTTATACTTAGCCGATCCAGGGTCTCGAGTGAACACTATCTCGTTGGGTTATGACTATGTGGAGGCTTTCATTGACCATGTTTCTTGGATCTATCGACTCGTATGTGGTGAAGTCTGAAAACTTCAAGCTTCTTCTCTGATTTTCTCCTGTGATCCTCTGGCCTCTTTTAACGTCATTTCCCTTCCTTCACCGACCCTTAGTCCTCCATTGTTGAGTCTTCCTGCCCCTTAATTGTGGGATTTTAATGTGAGCTCGTGAGACAGAGCTGACCTTTCCAATTTTCTTGTGTAAGGTCATGTTTGATCAATTTTACCGGGGGGGTGGGAAAAATTGGGATAACGGTTTGGTGAGTCACAGGGACATCTGCCTGCCAGATGAAGAGACTAGTAGCCTTGGAAGTATCCATTGGGCATGGAGTCTACTTAGTAATTTCAAATCTAGTCTGGAACTACCTTCACTGCATGCACTCTTATCTTTGCAAGAAAATCTTGGATTCAAGATTTGTGAGAGTAGAGAGTTGTTCTGAAACCTAGAAACTTCTCCCTCATTTGATTTTATGCAAACCTGATCTGTTGGAGTGCAATGAAAACATCCAGACCTACTCCAATATGGATACTCTATAGATTTAATTTCTTGTGGCCACAAGTCTTTTCCATGAGTGAGATGAACTATATACAAGCATACACCAGAAGCAATAGAACATGTGCACCAACACTTAGGGAAATTGAAACCTAAACTATAACAAGACAATGTGCATACGCACTTGGAGAAATTGAAAACCTAGGCTAATATTTACAAGGGTGAGAAATTATCCTTTTAGTAGCAGTGTTTGAGGTAGATCCCATTGACTGTAATCTGTAATTCTTCACCATCCAACTTAGCCAGCTGGAAGGCATTGCTACTTTTACATCCTGTGACCATGTAGGGGCCACTCCAAATGGCATCAAACTTGGAATGCCTTCCTGGTTTTTCCTGATCTGCATCCCACTTTAGAACTAAGTCCCCCTCTTGAAAGGTCCTTGTCCTTGCTTTCTTATCAAAGCTCTTCTTGATCACTGCTTGATCTTTTTTCATGATCTATATTGCATGTTCTATTGCTTCTTCTACTCCCATTATCTCTTCATACCTAATTTCCATAGGTTCAAACTTCAAGTAGTTCCAACTGTTTCATGAGCTCTAAAGTGGGCAGCTCCAATGATATGGGCAATTTCTGCCTCTTTTCCATATACAAGCTTGTATGGGGAGCTTCCTGTAGACCTTTTGGATGTGATCCTATCAGCCCATAGAGACTTATTTGAGATTTGTGTGCCAAGTTTTTTAATTTTCATCAAGAGTCCTTCTGATAATTTTTAGTAGGTTCTTTTTTGTGGACTCTACTTGGTCATTACCTTGAGGGTAATAGTTTGATGAAGTGCTGAGGTATACACCATTCTTGACAGCCCATTCAATGATCCTTGTACCAAGGAATTCCAATGCATTATCTGATATGATAGTGGAAGGGACTCCAAACCTAGTGACTATCCCTTCATAGAAATCCAAGATATTGGATTCATTTACCTCCTTAAGTGTCACTATTTCAGTCCAACTTGGTGAAATAGTCTTTTGTTGTAAGTATCCACTTATGGCCCTAACTGGAATTTGGGTTAATCACTCCAATGAAGTATATTACCCATTTCATGGATGGCGGATAAACTAAAATTGGATGAAGGGGCAAGGCTGATAACTTTTCCTTCCCTATGAAGAATGCACACTTCTTGCATTTCTTGATCCATGAGTAGCAATCCCTAAACACCATAGGCTAATAGTAACCAAATTTCATGATTTTGAGAGCTGTTACTCAAGGAGAAAAGTGGCCTCCTGCTTCTCCATCATGGAACTCATGCCACACCCTCTCAATTTGGCTTGTCCCAATGCACCTCAATAGAACACTATTGATGTCCTTCTTGAACAAGACACCACCAATAAGCACATATGGGATGGCTTGTAATCTGAAGTATCTCCTCTTTTCTTTGTTCCATTCTGGAGGGCACAAACCTATTTGGAGATAATGCACCAAGGCTTGAGTCCAACATGGAATGGGTGCATCATTAGCTGGTTGCTCTTGATCATTCTACAGTAGTAGGACATACCTCTTCTTCACCTTTTGACTCATCATGTGGTTTATAAGCGAGCTTCTCACACAAACCCTTACCATGAACCAACTTGGTCACTTTTATTTCAATGTCATATTCCATTACATGGGTGATCCAACTTGTTCTCTTCTCATTCAAGTCCTTGTTTAGGAGAAAGTCCTTGACACCAACATGAGACACTAATAGTTGGATCTTGTTGTTCGAGACCAAGTGTCTGAACTTCTTCAAACTCCTAATGACAGCAAGGACATGCTTTTCAATGAAAGAATACTTTACCTCGTAATCTTCCAAGCTCTGATTGAAGAAGGATATGGGTTATTTTGAACCTTCCTTGTTAGGCTGAACCAAGATAGCTGAGATTGTGTCTGACCCTCCAAAAGCATACAACATGAAGTCCTTTGAAAATTATGGGTTGATAAGAGTTGGGGCCTATGATATTGTGAGCTTGATGGCCTCAAAAATCTCTTTTCCTTCTTATCCATTTGAATGCAAGACTCTTCTTTAACATCATCATTAAAGGCTTTACAAGAGTGGAAAAATCAGGCACAACCCTGTGGACAAAGTTTATCCTTCCTAAGAAGCTTTGGAGGGATTTCTTGTGATGTGGCAGTGGTAGTGTTCTAATGGCTTCAACTCTTTTAGGGTCAATTGTTAACCCTTCTCTTGAGACAATGTGGCCCAAAAAATTTCCCTCATGTTCCAAAAATACACATCTCTTTGGATTCAATGACACTCTGAACCTTCTACACCTTTGAAATACTTTCCTGAGGTGGAAGAGATGGTCTATAACATTCTTTGAGAAGGAAGTGATATCATCTAGATATAGAAGAACTATCTTGTTGATTATTCCTCTGAATGCCATGTCCATAGCTCACTGAATTGTCACTCCGACATTTGATAGTCCAAATGGCATCTTCTTATAAGCATATGTACCCCATTTGGTGGTGAAGACTGTCTTGAATTGATCTTCTTCTTTCACCATTATTTGATTATAGTCCTGAGTAGCCATCTAGCAATGAAAACCTCTCAGAGCCAGCTACAACCTGCAAGATTTTCTCCATCGATGGAAGTGGGTAGTGATCTTTAAGTGATGCTCTGTTTAGATCATAGAAATCCACACACAATCTGATTTCTCCATTTCTTTTCCTCACAGGCACCAAGTTTGTACCCAACTTGAATGCTTGATAGGGAAGATAATGCTGGCCTCAATTAGCTTGTTCAACTCTTTTCTCATGAGAGGTTCAATGTGAGGGTTTACTGGCCTTTGCTTTTGTCTGAAAGGCTTAGATCCCAGATCTAGCTTGATAGTGTGTTGTGCCAACCTTGGGTTGAAACCTCTCAAATCCTTGTAAGTCCAAGAAAAGACATCTGGGAATTCTTGACAAAGTTGAACAAACTCATATTTTTCTTGTTGGGTACTTACCTTGCCAATTCACAATGTTTTTCCTTCATCTATGGAAATGGGCTCTGAATCTTCACCCTTTACCTGAATATTTTCTTTCTCCTTTTGGAATTGATCATTTGGGTTGAATATTGACTCCAAAGTTACAAGACCCTTTGGTAATTTGTTGGTTCTCAGTTGCACCACTTGGTCGCCATACTGTTGTTCCAATTTGTCTTGGTTTCTGGAGGAGAACTCAGCTTCTTCTTGTAGAAAATTGACAATTTGCTGATCATTCTCGAAGACCTTCCAACTTGTGTTATTATCTGGGATAGCTGGCCTTACAACCACCTTGATATGGGGCTAAGACTTATCACTTTTTATACTTTCTATAACATCAAACGGTGCCCCAATTGCTACCAACATGTATGTTACATCATTATTTTTCTTGGGTATGGACACAATGTTAAAATATTCAAAGTCCTCAATGAGGTCCCATACCCGGTTTTTATAGCTCCTGAGTAGGTCATTATTTGCAGCATGTTATCCTTTGACTTGGTTCACAATCAGCTCACTATCACCAAATATTTGCAGATTATTAATGCCTCTCCTCCTAGCCCAATGAAGTCCATGAATCAAAGCATAGTACTCAGTTGTGTAGTTTGAGAAAGCAAACTGGTAATGGAAAGCTGAGTAATACTTTGTACCTTGAGGTGAAACAAGCATAGCTCTTCATCTTGCATCTTGTCTACTTCTTGAGCCATCAAAGAATAACTTCCATACCTCATTATCATCCTTGTGGTCTAGCTTAGTGATGTTAGGAAGAGGATGATTCTATTCATGCAAGCAATAGAATCCTAATTCAAATTCTTCCATTTCTTTGTAAGGGTCAAAAGCATGCCTCTTTTTCACCCATTCATCAAGGGTCAAGTTTGGAATATATCTAAATTTGGTATCAGCTTCATGGATGCTTGGATAATCTTCTTGATCAAGGGCTGAACAATTTTCATTGATTGGACTCGGTGTATGAGGCTCTAATATGGAAGTTTGCAATAGGCTCAGATCTGATTGTAGCCTTAGCTCCATACCTTGTTCTAAATAACATGTGACCAATCAATAGACAAATAACCTTCAATTTTAGTAGTGAAGTCTCTTGACAAAAAAAATGCAAAGTGTGGTGGCAAGTCTATGACTGATACATTTAATAAGATGGTCACATTGGGACATGCATACAATGTGAGGCTCAAATATTTGATTACTCCAACCATTGTTACTACTGTACAATCCAATTGTACCACACCTTTGGAAATGAATTCATATTGAAGACCCAACTGATCAGCTATTTGTTTTGGCATTATAGAGCTACTTGCTCCTGAATCAATCATGCAATTATGCACTAGCTTGTCTCTAATGATCAATGAGACATAGAAGGGAGGAGGCTTTAGATTCTTACCTTTGTGATCCTCTATGATTTCCTTCAGGATGAGCTGCATTGGTAAGCACTTTCTCTTGCTAATTGGGTGACTGATTTGATGTTGACCAATTTTCCATAGCAGCTTGCAAAAGGTCTCTTTGTCCTGGGATAGCCAATGAATCCCACATTGAGATGTTTACATTTTCCCTCTTCATCTACTCAATGATGTCGAATGGAGATGAGATATCTCTCTATTTCCCTTTGCCTTGTATATTATTATCTTGCACATGGGTTGTTACAACTGGCACTTGAGATGGTCTAGGGGGTGGCTTGGGCTGACCTTGCACATTAGGAGCTGCACTTTGATTGCCAATACCTTGTGGAGTAATAGAGGGTTGTGGATTACTTGAATTTGATGATTACCCCTCTCTAATATTCCTTTTCTTGGACCATGTATTAACAAATATACTTTAATAAGGGGCTTGGTTAACTCCACATAAGTCTTCTGTTTGCCAATTAACCAACATGGTTTCAGTTGGAGGTGTCTCTTGTTGAGCTTCTTGCTGCTGATTTTCCTCTTGACTCGATTCTTGGGACACACCAATGGTCTGTACCATTAAGACCCGTTTTAGTGCTCCATTGAAACACATTGATTGACTTATGAGGTAGATTGTAGGGGTAACACCAGTTGTACTCCTGTTTCATGTTGTTTTGTGTTGGAAATAAAGCTTTTGATGTTGAAGTTGCATTTGGATCATATGGTCAGAATGGCCTGGCAGCTTGAGGTTGCCCTTAGTTCAAATTTTGATTTGTGGCATGACTTGGTGGTTTATTTTCCTGGTATGGGGGTCTAGCTTGATATTGAGTTTGAGGTTGATACGGCCTAGGACTCTGAGCTTGTTCTCTCTTGATAGTCACTAGCTCATTTTCTAGGTTCTGTAGTTGTTTCATAACCTCTTGTATCTCTTTTGAAGTGCTTGAAGATGAGGTAGAAGCCTCATTGTTGCTTTAATTGATTCCTTGGGGGTAGGAATGGAATTCTAATCTGGTGTTTGACTAGTGCTTGGACTTCCTAATTATGGATATAGAGGCATAGGTGGCCTAGGTGCAAGTTTACCATCTTGAGTTAAACAATTTTTAGCTCTAATGGAAATGTTATAGGCTGCAGGTAAGGTTACACCTCCCATGGATTGAATCATTATAGAAATATCAGAATTTAAAGCTCTAAGAACGTATAGGAAAGCACCTTCATCTGTGGGTCTCACGGCCAATGGAATCCTATCCCATTTCCTTTGAAATCTGAAGTTGAAATTTGTCAATTGTTCATTAGGAGCCCTCTTAATGGTTTTCAATTGTTCTAATAGAGATAGGTTAACCCCCTTTTCTCTAAATTGATTGTGAAGAGCTGTGCACAAATGGTCCCAATTTTGAATAGAGCTTGCTTTTAGACTCCTGAACCATTGCAAAGATTTACCCTTAAATGAAGAGGCTAATAAGTTGATTGTAATTTCCATCTCAATGATTTCATGAATTGCACATACATTTACAATGTCTTGAAATGTGGTCACTAGGAGTAGTTTTGTTCTCTCCAGTGAAATATTGAATGCTCTTTAATGCTGCAACTGGAAATGGATTTTGTTCATTGAGAGCGAGTGGGATGCTTCTAGTGAAATTAATATAGGGGTTGGGATATGCCATCGTAATTGGTCGAAGAAATCTAGTTGATTGAAAGAAAGGCCTACTAGGTGGAGGCGTTGACAATGTCTTGCTTGGTGGAGAAGGAGACCTTTGGGATCTTTTCCCCCTCTCTCCTCTATCTAGAGATAAATGTAGACAAAAAAATAGCCCCTCTTCTCTAGTTCTTGACCTTTTTTGTATTCTTCTCATGAATCTTCCAAGCCTGGGCTATTGAAACCAGTGGACTCTTCCTCTTTTGGAGTTTCCAGATGTGTAATTTCAAAGCTCCTTACAAGCCAAAAACTTACAACAAGTGCACATCAATCTTGCTGCAATAAAAATGGAGATCTCTTGGTCCCACCGAGCATGCCAAAACTATTAGTGTAAAATCACAGCACCCCTGAATGTCTGAAACTCGATGGGTTGAGACTCTCAGTGTGATAATGCATAACATGGAGAATCTCTCAAAGTGTGGGACATTGAAATCGAGAGAGATCTTTGGATGAAGGCCGGTTCCTATTCCTCTGCTTAGGTGCACACATAAAATTTATAGAGGATCTATTCTAAAATCTATTCTAACCTGCCAAGGAGACATGGTTAAGAAGATGCAAGAAATTAAACCTAAACTAACAGAGGTGATGCACCAAAGGAATGTTAAACAATGGCTTTGCTATTAAACACAAACCATTAAAATGTAATACAATCACAATGCACATATAACCAATATTACAATGAAATATCAGATAAAGGAAATGAACACAAGAGAGGGTTGAAATCATCCACAAAAATGTATTATTGCTTCACAAATTGATACAGAACATTACAATGGCCAGGAGGTAAAAAAATTGCATTACAGTCTTAATAGAAGGTTGGAACTCCATGAATTCATCTACAAACCAAAGAAGAAGGGAGGGTGTAAAACCAAAATCTCTAACCCTTTACAATGAGCCACAATCTTACCTTTATAGATGAAGCAAAGAGAGAGAAGAAAAGGAGGCGACAAATCTGATTTGGAAGCTTAACTACCAGCCATCAATGCCACTGCAAATCTACCTACAATCTGTCAAGTCTGCCTCTTCATGTATGTTTGGCATGTTGAAGAAGGAAGAATGGTGAATCAAATCAAATCTGATCTGGTTGTTGAAGCAATCAGATCATACAATAATGGCATGAAAGAAATTTTCCTATTTTTCACCCACCAAACCTTGTAAAAAGTAACGTTTCAGGTTTTATGGTGTAGAGGAGGTTGAGACCTTTCTAATGGTACCAAATTTGTTGAATTCTGAGCACTGGATTGAAAGTTATGCCCATTTGAATATTTAAATCAAATCCATACAAAAATGGTGGAAAAAACAAGTTTTGTAAAATGGATCTGTGGGCCTGAAATTCAATTTGCAGCTTTTGCGAAAAAATAAAAAAAATTCACAAAACCTCCCACATCTCCGCTGGCCTGAAATTCACTTTTTCCCAAAAGCCCCCACAAGCCTGCAACCTTCTCATTTTCCATTTTTCATCCCTGGGCCCGCCGGTCCACTTTGACCAAAAAATCCTTCCAAGGCCTGCTTTCCCACTTTGACCATAAAATCCTATCAAGGTCCACCTTCCTGCTTTGACCTAAAACATGGCCATGTGTAGAGATAGCACACATTTGGGACCTACTTTTGGATTCACCCACTGAAAGAGCACTGAAGAGGCATGTAGCTCCTTCTGCATCCTCTCTCTATTCTTTTGTATTTTGGCTAAGTCCCTTTTGTTTAGAGGGGGCATATGTTTGACCCTGGACACGTGGAGGCTCAACACACATTTGGGACCTCCCTCCAAATTTTATTTTTGAAGTTGTGTCATGCTGACATGTGACTCCTTCCATTGGCATGCCTCTGTTTAGACTTTTCAACAGTTGAATCTACCTTTTCAGGGCCTGGAATCGTGCAGGGCATACGCTTGTTTGGAGACCACCTTTTGGGATTGACCTTTGGAGTTATGCCGTTGAGGAACGTGGCACCTTCCACAACTCTACTCTATAATTATCTGATTCAACAACCGTCTCTGCCCCCATTTGGACTCTAACCACGTGGCGAGTCCAGGCTCATTTGGGAACCCGATATGTATTTTGCTTTTAAAGTTGCGCCGAGTTAACACATGGGGGATTTTCCCTGACTCTCTTATACTTAGCTGATTTAGGGCCTCAAGTGAACACTACTTCATCAGGTTTTGACTATGTGGAGGCTCCTGCTAACCCTACTGCTTGGCTCTGAGTCGAATCATATGTGGCGAAGTCCTAAAACTTCAAGCTTCCTCTCTGATTTTCTCATGTGATCCTCTGGCCTCTGTTAACATCATTGGCCTCCTTTACCGACCCTTTCTCCTCCATTGTTGAGTCCGTGTGACCCTTGATTGTTGGATTTGAATGTGAGCTCCCGAGATAGAGCCGGCCCTTCTGATTTTCTTGTGCAAGGTCATGTTTGATCAATTTTTCCGTGGGGGGGGTGCAAAATTGGGATAACAACTACCTTGGTTACTAACAACATAACACCTTGGTCTTTCATGAAGGTATTTTGGCATACATATGTCCTCTCACCTTAAACTCATATTTAGTTAAGGCATTGATATTTATGTGCAATTGGAATTAAACCAAACCTTGACTGATTAAGGGGTTAAATTACGGGTGGAAATTGTTCATAACTCTTAGTAAATACAATTGTATTTAAAATAAGTTGACTTACGAGAAGTGTAGAAAAAATAAAATAAAATGGTATCGTTACCCCTTATGCATAGTTTTCCTTTGTACCCTAGTGAGTGGCCCAAAACCAAACAAAGGTAGTAGGTGATATTCCTATGATTGATATCATAGTGGGATTTAAATGACACAAGTGGAAGTCTTGGTTGTAGAATACATTTAATACTGCAGTGCATAAGAGAAAAGAAATGGGATGTCTTATGCTAGGTTACACTCCTTGTAGTGGTGAATCTATTAGGGAAAATTATGTGTTATTTTGTTTACAATTGTTATAAAACAATGCCAATAATGAGATCATAGTGTAATGTAAGAGTAAAACATATAAGAGTAAAACGAGATTTGAGGTTAGGAATAATATCACGCTTGGAGTCCTTATAACTCAATTTGACATTTTCATGTGTAAAGAAAAATAATATGAATTGCCCTTGGTGAGATCAATCTTTGAGAAAATAAAAGATATATATAAATATAATAAAATATCTTAATGTGAAAATGTTGAAGGGATTCAACAAGTTATTGAACTATATTAACTATGATAGGGAAATAAATATATTGTGATCAAATAATTTATATGGGAAAAGGCATATTGATTCTAAATCTCCCTTAAATCCTAATATTTATTTCTTGACATCACGTCAGATTCCCTTATGTAGTAAGGGTAACATTTAAACATTGAATGAAAGCTTGAGAAGCATAATCTTAACATAAGAATGAGAGAATTAGGAACTTTGTATGGAATTTGAAATATGGCAAATAATTATGTGAGTTATGGAGATTGTCGTAAGGGACAAAGAGCCAACTTAAATGGTCAAACTGTAATTTGAATGTGAAATGAATTTAATAATTTGGAGGTGATAATAATAAGAATATTATCGTTGCATAGTAATTTTCTTGGAATGTTAATCATAACTAAGTTGTAATCATGGTAATGATGTGTTGTGGGTTTGTCCCTTTCTTATCGTTGGGTCATTGCTAACATTATTTCGTTGGGGAAAGTGTTGCATCGACATGTATATGATGTTGTCATATGTCTATGTGAGTCGATGACTTGTGTAAGTGTCTTATGTGGTGTTAAGTTTATCTATTGGAGCCCTTGTGGTGTTGGGTATGAGCATTTAAAGTAAACAAATAATTATTCTGGTATTTTTGTTGTTGTATTTGTGTGTCCAAATTGTGGGTGTTACATTTGGTATCAGAGAGTAGGTTCATGCTCTCGAACCTCTTGGTCAGATTGGTTTAGTGATGATGTTGCATGAAGGTGCTAGATATTGGAAGAGTAATGTGATATATGTTGTAATATAAACATCATTGTAATTGTGATATTAAGAACGCACATGTTGTGTATGTCACTTAATGTGTATTTGTTATCTCCTAGATGTGCTTGTAATGAGATTATTTACTCTCCTTTTCATAGAATCTATGAAGAGTTCACATGTGATGTTCCACCTTGCTGTGATGAATCATGTGTGTCACCATGTTGTAATTGTAATTGACTATATGTTGTAATGTTAGACATTGTGTTCCTCATACGTATAATCTATGCAATCTGTGATGGTTCATGTTGTGATTTAGGGGCATATGGTGAGCGTATGATCCCTATTGTATAGTTGTTACACTTTGGGTGTAGTATGTGGTAATTTTATTTATCGCAACTCATGAAAGTAATGATTGTGTTATACCATGTATATATTCCATGTGTAAGATGATATGGTTAATGTGTGTGAATAACCATTGTGTTAGTGATGTAGTTATGTGTTATGTTATGGAACCTACACTAACCAAACCTAAGGGAAATCAGTAAAAGGTGTATGTTTGGAGTGAGGAGATGTGTATCTTTGACTAGTCACTCGAGTTGAGTACGAGATAGGAAGTGGACTCTTACATAGGCTGAAAATCCACTTTTTTTCTTTTGGTATGTATGACACTTAATCAAAAGGTGTCATGCATATTTTGTTTCATGGACACCTTAGGCTCAATAGATGGTGACATGTACTCCATTCTCCCTCCTTATATGGTTATCATAAGGATTAAACCTAAGTGTATTTAAGACTATGTTGAGCCTTGTGGAAGCAGTTGAGGAATGATTCAGATAGAGATGATGATAGTTGTATTATTTGATATGTATTTTACGAGCTATGGCTTGATGTCTGAGTGCCAGTAACTTGTTGAATACCCATTTGGTGGCCGTATAAGACCACATAGTTATTGTAATGTGTTATTTCTCTATACTTATTTTATTCTTAAATTGAACATTTTTCTTCTTTTCTTGCAAGAACCAACAATTTTCTTGATTGACATGTTCTTATATTTTGGGCATTTACTTGGTTTTTGCACTAACATACAGATTTTTGCACTAACTATGGCTAATTAGCCATTTTATTTTCTTAGTCTTAAATTTGCGTATCAAGTGTAAAAGTTTTATAGCCTAGCCCAAGTCTTGAGATTTTTTGCACTTGGAATTTGAAAGGGGTTGTTATGCTGGTTTTAATGTCGTAATGTGTTGGAATAGGGTCATGGGATTCACCATGGAATGGTGGAACATATGGACCCAATTCGTTGTATGGGGATACACCCCAAGGAGTTACAAATAACTAGCAGGTTGTCGAAACACGAGTTATTAGGTCACTTGGGTTAGAGGTATCTAGACTCTATGTGCCTATGGCCATATGGTGACTAGCCTCTTTTGGGGAGAAAAAAGGAAAATTATCTTTATTTTATTGCTTGAGGGAGGCATAAGAGGCTTAAGGGAGGCATAAGAGATTTGTGTGGGTGTTATTGATGCTTTGGGAGGTATTTGGAGTTGCTTGTGATGCTTAGGGAGGCGTATGGAGTTGGTTGAGTTATGTGTACTCTTGATAATTTGGTTTATGTCTTGTGATGTTGTTTCCATCTTGACACTATGTACCTACAGTTATGGTCTATAGTTTTGTGAAACCTTTTTATGTGTACATGTTGGGAATTCCATGTTGTTGTAGTCTACTTATGTCATGATAATTTTTGTGTCGGGAACATGTGTGGGGTCTATGTATGTTCTTTTTCGTGGTTTTGTTGAGTTCTCGAGATGTGATCCAATCCTAAAAGTATGTAGCAATTTTTCACAAAGAACATTAGTGTTGTGTTTGGCCCTAATGTGGTATTGTTATGTTAGTTCTATTGGGAACCCACAAACATAGGACATTAAAAAAAAGATTAAACAATGAAGTATTAAGAGTTGAGATTAATAAATAACTTAAAGGAAAAAAACAAAGTAATAAAGTAAAAGAGAAATTCCAATCTTCTCAGAACATTAAAATTTAGGATACTACCAAAATCAGTTTATTTCCTTGTGGTAATGTTATATGGAATGGTTGTTTTGTTAAATGAAAAGTGCCATTAATTAATTTATTTCCTACCTAATCTTCAATATTCGGTATTGTGTCATTTTGAGGAAGATGCTCTTATAAGGGGAGGAAAATGTAGTGCCATGTAAACAAATAAAATAATTTTTTAAAAAGGGGTACATCAACTAAATGGTTTTGTTAAAAGTAGAATTTTGCAATGGTGGGTGGGAGTGTGAAGATAATACCAAGTGAGTAGGTGGTTAGAGGAGGTGTGTTTAGAGGAGAGAGGGCCTTTTAGGAGTTGGCAGGGCATGGGCATCCTCACCCAGCCATAGTCTGCACCCCCCAAATATGATCTTTTCACCCTTTCAAGTAATCTTGCCATCCTTTCAGACTTGTCATTTTCCTTGCATAATATTTCAAGAATTTAATTATGTCCAAAGGCATTGACCATGGAGAAACCCAAGTTCAAGTTATAAATTTTGCAGTATTTGGATATTTGTTGCAAGGGCAATACACAACCGTGGAAGGGGGATGCATAGACAAATTGAAATGCAAAGATAAAACATTACCTTGCTTATGACGTGAAATAAAAATGGTGAATGATGTAGGAGGACCTTACCATGGTGTGGGACTCCCAAAATCATTATGTGGGTGCAGAGGATGTCCAGATGCTGCTAATGATGTTGTCTTACTTTCCAAAATACCATAGCTTTACTATATTATCTAGGGATCCTCATTCAGTGCAATTGACGAGTTTATATAGAATAGATGGTGATCTAAAAAAAGTGGGGAAACTCACTTGAAAGTGGTTGAAACCACTTCCAAAAATGGTGAGATTTAGATTAATGATGAATTTAAGATGAGTAGGAGTATGTTGAGGAGGTTGGGAGGCTGTGGAAGTTTTGGCCTTACTAGGCTAAAATAGCTTTAAGTGGTTTAGGAGGGATAAATGACTATTTATAGGAGTAAATAGGCTTTATGAGGGTAGCATATGATTTAGGAATTTAGGTATAATAATTAAAAATATAGCTATGAACTATTTGGATAGGTCACTTAGGGGTACAAAAAACTAGTGTCTACATTTTCCTCTTTTTTTCAAGTGGTTTGTAACAAACAAACTACTGGATAAAAATTAGTGAGATGGTTGAATTTGTGTTGGATAGGTGACCCCCCCTCAAACTGGGGGTCATTGCAATGAAGTGCAATGGTTACCAGTTTGAATGCATTGGTGGATAAAAAAGCTTGTGTAAGGTTGTGTATATAACTAGATTTTATTGTATTTGAGAATTTATGAGACCGAGCATGAAATATATTGCCACAAAGGTGGGCTTACATGACCAAGAAGTCAAGTGATAGGGGAACCAATGGGTTCTCAACCTATAGACGTATGACTTGTAGGAAGCGGTGGGAAAAGGTTCATGGAAATCTATAGTATCCACTATGTGTTAGGAAACACATAATTTGTATGAAATGTGTTGTCACAAAGGTGGGTTCACGGGACTGAGAATTCAAGTGATAGGGGAACAAAGGGGTTCTCGATGTATAGACGTATGACTTTTAGGTCTCGGTATAAAAAAGTTATGGGAGGCTGTAAAATCCAAGATTGATAAACACCTGATCCATATGATGAATTTTGATTTTTAAGGTCTTGGGGGCCCAAAAAGGAAGCACATACTTTAAAAATGTGCAAGTTTATGAGGGATGTGTAAAGCCATATGACCATTATGAATGGGTAAAAGGTGTAAAAAAAGGATTGATGCCCCAACAAAATCAAGGTTTGACCGGTTTTTGACATCAAACAAGGATGTTTTGGATAATGGGGGAGTAATTGCTTGTGATTACCTAGGATCTCCAATGATTTATGCAATCGCTGGCGATTAGCCAAGATCGTCGACAATTCGAGAAGTGTAAAAAAAATTGATATAAATATCCCCTACGGGGTAATTTGTTGTTATTATGATTTTGAGAGAAAAACATATGGTAAACCCTGGTATTTTAAATTTTTAGTGTTTTCCCTGGTATTTTAAATTTTTAGTGTTTTCCATGCGATGGAGGCAGTCGGAGGTGGTCAATGACGTCATAGAGCCTCCATAGGAGGGCAATGTTGAGGGTGATGGGGGGATAATGGAGCGACTATGCTCGAATCTACCATGACGACTCTGGAGGTAGAGAGGGATGTGATTAGATGGCAATTCATGACTATGCAGGGGATCTTACCCATGCGAGAGCAAACAAAGATAGATACTGTCATGAGTGAGAGACCTTGCGATGGGATTTTAGAGTGTTTGGGAGCTTTACATAAGGATCAGAGCTCAAGGAAATTAGGGCACAAGATAGTGGACAAATGGGGCCACCTAATAGAGTGAGTATGGCTCATTATCAGGTATTGGGAGATGAGCTACACTATTACGACGATATAGGTGGAGGCTTCTGGATGATCCTAAATATGGGGAGTATTTGGCACAACAACAAAAAGATCCCGCAGGGAGTGTTGTGACTGTGTGAGAGCCACAAAGGGGTTTGGGCAAGGGACCATCTAGAGATCCTAATGGCGACCAAGGGACCAATGATGGAGGGAACGTTTTCTTGACTAGCTTGCAATTCACTACATAGTTTTGTAGGCCCATTTTGAGAGATTTTAATGTATGATATTTTTTAATTTATGGGGCTCTTGCAGCCCTTTGATGATGTATACACATTTTGATGTATGACTGTTGATGATATATATATATATATATATATATGATTTCAACTTTGTGTTATGTTTGAGTTTTGTTAACTTTGTGTTATGAGTTTTGATATGATGTGTTATGGAAATATCTGAAATGTATATGTTATAATGTTATTTTGATGATATTAAATATGGTTGTGAAAAATGAAGATCTTGTTATATGATTGATGCAATATACGATGGATAAGATCTTGATGTGGGATGTTTGCTTCTTTACTATTCCTAACATATATTTAACATATAATGGTGAATTTATTATATGCATTTAATGTTAACATATTACTCATAATGGTTAGTAATACTAGGAACATAGATGAAGATATGATAGTTGCATGAACCCTTTTCCTACATGGGAAAGGTTTATATGTAGTAAGCATGGGGAAATGGGTCCTTCTTGATGGTTCCTGGGTTTTGCCCCAACTTTATTGTATTGTAGAAGCTAATTGACCCAAGAAGCTTGCATTTTATGGGAAAAATGATCGATATGGGAATATTTCTTGGGCTGGTTTTTATTTTAATTTCAATATGAGGGATGATCGATGCAAGAATCCCCTTTTTGATATGAAGACTGATGAAATGCAGAATCCCCTTTTTGAAGTCATTTTTTGTCATTATATGTGTATTTTGATTTAGGTAGCCATCCTTCAAGGGAGTGGTCTACAATTTTATTGACTTTTGATTTTATGGTAGCCATCCTTTGAGGGAGTGGTCTAAAAATTTAGTTGATTGTAATTTTATTTTTAATAGTCGTACTTCGAGGGATCAGTCTTTTATTTTGATTATGTTCATCTAATAGATATTTTTATTTTCGAAGCTAAGGTAAGCCTCGGTAACCATTTAGAAAGTGATAAATAATATTACACATATATCCTTAGTATGCCATTGATAGGGTAGGTGGAGATGGTGTGTGAGTAATGATTGTAGGGTTCCCTAACTGCAACTAGAGGAACTTTTCCATGTGGAACATGTTATGAGTAGATTTGTGGTTCCCATATTTAAGGTCAAAATAATTACAAGAGTGAGGGAATGTGTGGGATGATAAAGGGAGGTGTTAGTTTGACTAAGGTCTTATGATTCGATATGTTAAGAATAAAATGAGTGCAAGTGTAGGATGTTAAGAGGTTATTTTTTAGGGTTGCTGTATGCACCCAAAATTACATGTCCTACATTGTCGGAAAAGTAGTTACAAAAGTCCCTAATGATGATTCAGGTCCTTTTAAGAAGTTGTTCGAGCTCCAATTTCCATTCACAGTGTATATTTTTTTCCTAGATGTCTTTACTTAATCTTCCCACTACTTTTTCCATCTTCCTGCCTCTTTCTGTGCATGTTTTGGCCTTTAGTGTCAGGACCGCCGCCCTGCCTAGGTAGCAGTTTTGAAACTGCTACCTAAAATAGGGCAGCGATCCTAAAAATGCCACCCTGCGTAGGGCAGTGGTCCTACCCGCTTTTTCCAGATTCTCTCATGCATGTTTTAACATGCGAAGGTTCACTTCATTTCACTTTTTGCATGTATCCGTGAGCCAAATTGTCTAAAATTAGCTTTGATTGCTTAGTTCTCCTTCCTCCTATTTTTAAATAGATTTAATTAGTTAGAACTACTCTTTCTTGCCTTGAGTTTGAAGGTACCTCCCATCCTCCATTCCTTTATATTCCATGTTTGTATTCAAGGAAAAGGCCTGAGAAATTTTGTGGATCTTGCATTATATTGCTACTACAATATTGCTAGGAATTGTATAGCCAAGCTTTGATCTCTCGTGCTATCTCTCTTCTACTTTCATTGCATCCAAACTACCATCAAGTTGCCATTGCTCAAGTGTCATCCTCCTACTATTGTTCTTGCATTCCCAATCCCTTGGACTCACATGAACACTCAGAGAAAGAAAGGAACATACTGAGGGGACAGATATAGACACAACCAGATTTGCCAAAGCTCTTGCTTGTCTAGGTTGGAATTGTGTGTTTTTTTGCCTTGTTTGTTGAATTGTCAATTTCAAATCACTAGTTTTAATCACATATCAAATATAGTAGAAAATAATTCATATCAAATAGAGTAGAAAACCATTCATTTCAATAAAATTAGTCAATCACAAGTAGATCAAGTCATTAGTAAGCTTGCCTCTTTAACATTACTAGGGAATTTGTGAGGAACAATAGCCCCTTTTAGGGTCATGATTTGTTCTTCACCTCCGAGGTAGGGTTTGAAGGGTTTTTGATTAGATTAGGTTATTTGCTTTAGATTAGATTCATACATTTACACAAGTGACCAACTACATTCGTCTGATTACTTGTATTTAGTTTATTAATTAGATTAGAATTTATTGCTTAAAAATTAGAAAAGAACAAAAAAAATCCTTTGATCTGAAATATTGTGAAAACCACAAAAACATAGATTATATTTCTTTCAGTAATTAGTTTGCTTATCAGAAATAATTGTATCTCACTTTGCATGACCATGAACGGTCCACAAAAGGAAACGACATACAATTGTGATCCCTTGGTCCCACAACCCAACAAGAAAGAATTGATAACTGACATTGATACCAGTTTACATTTGACAGGATTACGCACACCTACAATTTTTTTTGAGAAAATAGAACCACTCAATACGCTAAACATCACTGCTAATCAAGCCTATGACTATTGGAATGCTCCTGGCCAACAAGGATTTGAGTACACGTGCATGACCATTCAAGGGCCACAACCTCCATGAGTCTTTGGTTGTGATCCTCAGGTTTCAAAACCCAATGTGCCTACTATTCAGTTAGACATTGACACTAGTTTGTGTACATTAGTATTCAAATATTCAACACTTCCACTAGATATTATTGCATAACTTTCCTTACTGAACATAACAGCCGATCAGGCTAAGACTTTCTGGACCATACCAGAAAATCACCCATAAATACCTGTGGCTCCATCATGCCTCTCGTTATTACTTCCATGAATTTGTTTGGAAATCTATACAGAGGTTCCCTACAGGTCATTTTATGTGTGTTCAATAACCAACAAACAAAATCTTGGCCAAGCTTGACATTGATTGGAGTCTCTGAGAAGCTATTATCTCATACTGATCCATTACACAACTTCAAATTAGGAGAGCATTCTTTGTCCTTAGACTCACAAATCCTGACATTGCATGTTGAAGATATAAGGTTTCCAATTAAGTTCGATCCCCATCACCACACTCACATTCACACTCATTCTACACTGGATGTCTCAGCATGAGCTCAAGAGGTTGGGTGCGAAGAAGGTCACTTGTTGATTTTATATCATACAAATTGGTGAACCCAATGTGAAGAGCTAGCCTCTAAACATTTCCGCTTTCTTCATCCATCCTTTATTCTATGGGTATTCTTATACCCCCCAAATATGTCGGGATGGGACAAGTACAGTAGGCCCATACCGGGTTTTGCCATGTACCACTACTAATCAATTATACTAGAACAATCACCTTCACTTTCAACATGGGTGGACAACCACTCATCCGCTCAAAACCCTGTGCTTCAGGGAACCAATGTTGGTTCCTCTGTACATATTGAGGAACTTGACCAGGTCACTCAGACCTATCCTCACGAACAATCAAGTTCAAACAACATGACTTTCACTGGTGAAGCAAGTTCATCTCCTCGGGTATTGTTTTGACAACCCATTAGCATGCAATCATATCAACTTCCACATCTAGATGAGGAATATTTAGCACGATATGCTAGGAGTGAAAAACACTTCCATAACATGAACCAATATTTCGATAGGTTGCAAGGACAAGGTGATGTCCTGCTTCAAAACAATAACACTACCCCTCGACCAACTGACAATACTGCCAATGAGGGGTGGAAACATAGTGAACAATTCATAGTAGGATACCATACTCCTCAACAACCTCTGAGGGTTCAACAAAAAATACCTAAGAAAAGCACTGCTCCATCAATGGGTGATGTCATTTTAGCTTTGGTAGACAAAGTCAAGGAGCTAGAGATTTGCCCAAAATACTTAGAATTCATACACAGGGAAAGCACAAACTTCTCCCTACCCACAAAATTACAAACAAATACCTACTGCAAAGAATCCTCCAGTTTATATGAATACTCAAAACCCTGGAGATCTGCTTATGGGGACGAGAACCTTGGGTATGCCCCCAAGACACATATGGATATATACAAAAATCACTAGCTAGAAGTGCATTCTCAAATGCCATACCATCCAGAAATGCAACGTTCCCTGGCTTTGTGCCTTCGATTCCATATCAAGGTAATCAACCCCCCTATGTACACATGTATTCTAAATCTCCATAGGGGGACATGTACACCTACCTGAGTCTGTATGGACAGCCACATGGGATGCCATACACCCCAAAAAATGTCTATGACATCCCATTTCAGCAACCAATGCAACCCCCACCTCCCCAACAAGGATCTTCAATGGTGGAAACATACGTAATGGGGACCTATTCTTGAATATCTCAAGGAAACCCTAGACTTCTCCATTTGGATAGTCATGATCCCTAAGACCCTTTCCCAATCTTTTGAAATTCAAAGGGGATGGCAATCCTAATGCCCACATCAAGGCTTATGCAATGACCATTCAAGAGCTTCTCCCATGGGACGTCGTCATTGCAAAATTTTTCCCTAAGACGCTAGAAGGTATTGCTCTTGACTGAGTACTATAGGATACCAGAGGCTTCAATACACTCGTTCAAGCAACTCATATCAGAGTTTATCAAAGATTTTGATATGAACAAGCTTTTGAGAACATGAATAAGGGGATTCCTTCATATCAAACAAGAACACAATGAGTTTACAGCCCAGCTTTATTCAAAGGTGGTGAAAAGTTCTCTACTCCTCTGCAAGCGCTCCAAATATGGATCAAATAGAAACTTTGTGATTTGTTCCTCCACTCTCTCAATAGAGAGACAAAGGAAGAGGTTCAAAATTTCCCGCTAAGGAGCTATGAAGAGGTGCTAGAGGGTGCTCTTTGGATTGACCAAATGGCCATTGACAATTGTCGCAAGACTTATGGAGCTAATGGAAGGTTAGTCACCCCTAATCAAAATAATCCTATTTACTCCAAAAACACAAACATCAATCAAGACCAAATATCCTTAATAAGAATCGTGGAGCCACGACCGACGGTGTGACTGACCAACCCAAAAAGCCTAATGTTGTTAATCCTACCAGTATAAGTGCTACAAATAACAACAACAATAATAACAATAATCAGAGAAACAATAATTTCTCACCCTCAGTAAACATTGTGGATGTTAATCATCCTCAACAATAATAGCAACAGATATAAATACCGACCCTAAGCCCTAGTCAATACCCAAGTGGGTATCCCAACCAATTTCAAAACCAAGGGCAAGGGTTCCAAAATTTTAATTATAATAACCAGCAACCAAACAATAACCGTAGTTTCAGGCCACAAGGAACAAACCAAAGGCCTCGAGATTATGATCCAGATTTATACTGCAGTTTCCATAGGGTTCACGGGCATGACGCAAGAACATGTCATGATTGTAACAAGTTTTTATAGTGTTTTCTAGAGGACCAAAGACAATTATTTGTTGACATGTTTTTGGCAAACCCAACAACACCCACTCAAAACACCTACATGGGACTAGTGTCTCCATAGAACACACCACTGGGGATCTTTAATGATCCTCTCCCCACATGTCCAAAGGATGGTATATTAGATCCCAATGGTTTAAATAAAGGTATTGTAATATGGAATTATGATCACGAAGTGTCAAATTCGTCAAACCCATAGGCGGCACCTCCTTTGGATGGTCACCAACAAAACAAAATTGTGGGGTTAGTAGAGTTAGTTACTGAACCAGAAATTAACGATGCCATAAGAACTAAGGATTATTCTTCACAGCCAATCCCAATTTATCTGGCTATGTTAGAAAATGTTCATGATATGCTAAGCAAGCCAATAAGGGCTTATGACTTGATAAGTGATCTAACCAAGATCTTTTGTCACATTTCCTTCTTGGATCTATTGAAGAATTACCATACTCATAGATCCTTTATGTTAGAAGCATTAGGCCTCATGTCATTTGATTAACATTACCCCTCCTCCAGAGGCACAAATAAATGACATAGACTTTCAACATTAGTCCTCTAGGGCAGTCCTGAGAGAGATATTGGGTTTGTGTTTGACATCAACAAGATGCCCACGGATGCTGAGATAGCTTGTAGGGGTGACCCGAATTTGTTTCTACAAGTTTGGATTTACAATAACTACGTAAAGCATGTAATGATCGATGATGGGACAATAGTTAACATAGTTCCCTTCTCTTTTCTTCATAAAACTAGGGTATGGGGAGACCAATTGCTCCTTGACATGAAACACGCTGAGAGGCTATGATAGCCTCAAGGAAACTTCAATCGAAACCATAGTGTTACTGGTTACTCTTGGGCCTAAGACCATAGTACTAACTAAGTTTTATATTATAGACCAGGAAACCAAAAATAATATGATCCTTGGCTGTCCTTCGTCCACTGCATGAAGGAAATCCACTCCACTCTATTCTAGGAAGTTAGATTCCTACATTTAGGGAAGGTCTTTATGGCATAAGGTGATCCAAAACCCTTTTACATACATTTTTCTAACTTGAAAGAAGAGGCCAGGGGTCCACTCTGAGTTTGAGCTTCCCAAAAATCAGTTTAAATAAACCTGACAAGCATAGTACCAGAAGAAAAGACTAGTCCCTACAATAGAGTTATAAGTCATGGGGTTGATTGAGGGCATTCCGACAGGTCAAGGATGAAACCATTCATTGTAGAGACAGTGTCACTAGGAACCATGGAAAAATATTGTCGAAGCTATTGAAGAAGGATTTTCCTATTCTCCTTCCCTTTGATTCTATGGGTATGGGACATACTCTAGGACTCGGTTCTCTTTTAGCAGTATGAGGTTTGTATGGTTGAAGTGATCTGAGGTAAAGGGAGAAGGTACAAAAGATGACCCAACATCCATATTTTTCCAAGTAGTTGTTGGACTCTCCATTTTGATGGAGCCAAGTGTCATTTTGGCACTCAGGGCAGGTGTGATCCTTACTTCTTCCTGAGGGAAGGATTCTACCTTTTACCTTCAAGTTAAATTTTGAATGCACAAATAATGGGGCTGAATATGAGCCCTCCTATTAGGTCTCATTATAGCTAAGAGAATGGGCAAATCTCTCAATATTAGGGTGTTGGGTGATTCACAACTAGTCGTAAATCAAATATCCAAAGTATATGAGACTAGAGCTAAGCATATACAACGGTACAAAACAACATAGTACTAGGCCTGACAAAAGGGTTCGATCTTCATATCAATCAAAGCAGTTCCACGTGAACAAAAATTTCTCGCAGAATCTATAACAAAATTCTGCTTCACGCTTCACCTTAAGTAGTGAACTGGAAGATACCAAATTCACAGTTTTAGTATGCGCCAAGCCTTTGATTTGTAAAGCATCAATGACCCCAATGTTGATGTATGTAGAAGCCTAGAATCATCCTGATTGTTCAGACCACATTGATGGTGATTAAGTGACTTTAAGATATTTAAACACTTTTGCAGAGCTAAATCTTACTTATCACGAGATAGAACTTTCCTTAATTCCTGTATTCCTCTTCCTATTTTTGTGAATCCCATGATCGAATCCTCCCCAAGAAAATATTTTGAGATTTACGAGGTAGAAGAATAAGGGGATTTAGAATTTCCTCTAGCCCTGCTAGAATTCAAGGAAGGAAATGCCTCATTAATTGAAGGAACAATTGATATAAATATTGGAACAGAGGAGGAACCAAAAATATTAAAGTTAGGATTCTCCTTAACTCCAAAGGAGGTGGAAATACATACCCGAATCCTTAAGGAACACCAAAAAGCTTTGGCATATTTAGTTAAAAAGAAATGACAATAATTACACCACACATAGAAGTTCACAATCTCGTCACCAAGCCAGATGCTAAACCACTTAAGAAAAATTCAAGGCCCATGAAGCCAAAGGTGGCCCTTATGGTGAAAAAAGAAGTAATGAAACTTATCCAGGTAGGATTCATCAAGCCAATCGACTATTCATAATGGGTATCTAATATCATCCCTGTTCTAAAAAATAATGGAAAGATCTGTATTTACAAAGACTTCCAGGACATTAACAAGGCTTTCCTAAAATATGATTTCCCATTAACATCCATTGACGTTATTATTGACGCAACAACTGGGTTTGAACTGTTATCTCTCATGGATGAGTCTTCTAGGTACAATCAAATCAAAATCTCTGAGGAGGATCAAGCCAAGACATACATTTATAACTCTTTGGGGAACCTAGTGTTATGTTATCATGCCATCTAGTCTTAATAATGTTGGTGCCATATATCAACGAGAAATGACATATATATTCCATGACCTTATTCATAAGATTTTGGAATCCTATGTGCATGACCTTATAGCTAGGGCCAGGAAGTGTTGTGATCACCGAGAGGTTCTTCGTGTCATCCTTTCTCACTTAATTGAGTAAAATGTCACATTGAATCTAGAAAAATGTGTATTCAATGTAATGGGAGGCAAGCTTTTGGGTTAAATTATATATTCACAAGGGATTGATGTCAACCCATCCGAAATCCAGACTATGCTAGAAATGGTTCCACTATCAGATGAATCTGGTATCAGATATTTTCTTGGGAAACTCAGTGCAATCTAAAGGTTCATCCCTAACTTGACATCTGCTATTCATCCAATACAAAAATTTGTTTAAAAAGGATTGCTACATTGATTGGATGAAAAAATGCAATAAGGAATTTGAGTCAAGTTAAACGATTCCTATTGTATCCTCCCACAACTCATGCCACCTAAGTCAGACTGCCTCTTGATCCTATATTCATGAGCTACTGATCTCTTGTTAGCTTGCATGTTGGTTCAAGAGGATGATGATAAACGAGAACGTGTAATTTATTTTATTAGTCAGATGTTGCTTCATTATGAGACACATTACACCCATGTAGAAAAATAATGCATTTCCATAGTCTTTGCAACAAAGCACTTAAGACGTTATATGCTGAATGAAGAAACAAGGTTTATTGTTAAGTTAGGTCACCTACGGACGTTTCTTACGTAGGGATCCTTATCTAAGAAGGTGGGGAATTTCATCACCATCATGGGAGAGTTTGAACTAACATTTGTAAATCAGAAATCCGTTAAGGGACAAATAATATGGACTGGTTGGCTGAAAATCCATTAGATGGAGGTGATCTGATAGATTTAGACTTTCTCGATGAGTGTGTATACTTTGTCATAAACTAGGCCCCTTATCTCTGTATGTCCTTAGTATACCGAGATTTTCAATTTCATCCTGGACCATACATAACCTAGAAGGGGAAAAATCACAATAAAGAAGGTGGTTACACATGCCATTTCTACTTAGTACATTATTTTGGAACAAGTACTCTACCGCAGAGCCTTTGACAGAAGGTTATTAAAATGTGTTGACATAGAAGAATCTAAAAAGATTCTTTATGACTCACATAGTAGGTGTATGTGGAGGTCACTTCGGCATGGCCATGCCACTGCTTGGAAGATACACCGCATGGGATATTTTGGGCCCACTCTAGAACATGATGTAGTAGATTTTGTGTGTAGATTCCATAAATTCTAAGAGTTCTCCTATGAGATCCACATACTGGTACAAGCTTTAAAACCAATTGCAATCCCATGGCCCTTTTTCATGTGGGGCCTAGATTTTATAGGGAAATTATCTCACTCGTTAATGGATGACCATAACTTCATAATCATGGCCACATGATACTTTACCACATGGGTAGAAGCCATGCCTGTTATCATTGTACCCAGGTGTGTGATCGCTAAGTTCATCTTAAACTAAATCATTTGTAGGTACGGTGTCCCACAAGTCATTATCTTAAATAATGGCACATCTTTCAAAAATGATGAGGTATTCGAGTTGTGTGAAAAGTTTAAAATAAGTCATCACACGACTTCTCTGTATAATCCTTAAGCTAATAGACAAGCTGAGGTTACCAATAAGACGTTAAAATCCATTCTTCTTAAAATTGTTAAGGAGAACAAACGAGATTGGAACCTAAAGCTTTTTCTGGCCTTGTGGGCCTATCGAACGTCAGTTAGAACACCAATGGGGGCAATCCCCTTTTCTTTAGTGTTAGGTGCTAAAGTGGTTATGTTGCTCAAATTTGAAATACCTAGTCTCTATATTTTTCTATAAGGGATCCTAGGAGAAGAAGGTTATCGAGAAGCGCGATTAACTCAGTTAGAAAGTCTTGATAAGGATAGAATTAATGATGAAAAACAACACAATGTTTACACTGATTGGATGGATTGACAATAAAACAAGAAGTTTTATGAATGTGAAATATATTAGGGAGATTTGGTATTAAGACTTGATAGCCAGATAGACAAGAAAACTGGCGAGGGAAGGCAATTCAAACCTAGGTGGTTGGGTCCATATCGAGTGATAGAAGACTACAAAAATGGGGCATTTTTCCTATGTACATTAGAGGGTAAGGAATTTAGTGAATCCATAAAATATCTTCACCTAAAGAGGTAATAAACATGATCCACCAACATCCTCATATGTACATTACTGCATCTGCATTGCATTTTCATTCGCTAGTTCATTTTGTAATAGTTGTGATCAAGGAACTTATTCTTATAGCAATTCCAAAAAATTTCTAAAAACATTGGCAAAACATTCAAATAATATCTCTTAAAACCTTCATAGTATCATTAATTATTTCTAAATCATTTCATTAGTTAAAGTAGGATAAGACAAAATTTTGACTGTGATCATACCAAGGAGCGCATACTTGGTTCTGGTTATAGTCCCTTTTTGGATTAGGTGTCTTTCCTCATAGTTTGTTCTATAATATTCATGGTGTCACATCTATCCCATAAAAATCTCTTTGGAAATAAGAACATTCTGAACATTTTTCCCTAATAAGTAATTTAAATGAAAATTTAAAGAATTTTTTAATTTTACACATTTCTTTTCCCTACCAACCTTCAGTGGTGAGCTTACATCTCCTACTGGTGATGTAAGGTTAAGAAAGGAGGGAAATTCCCTTAATCACCTATACCTTATCCATGGTGATGAGTCCATACTTCCTACTAGTAGCATGGGGCAAGGTGTAGGGTGTCTCTTTGATGAAATTGAAAGTTAGAAAGAATCCAGTGAAATATTGTGAAATCATAAGTAAAAAACAAAGTGAGTTAGATGTCCAAAATTCCAAAAAAGTTTGAAACCCCAAATCAAAATTTTGTCAACCAAGTGGCCATCTACAGATCCAAGTCTACATAAACTGGAAAGCAATTCACATTCTAAACTATAAAGTAGCTTGAGGAGGATAAAGTTGTAGCATCTCAATTTGGTTTGGCCAAACCTTTGTCTTCCTTCATCACTACCATTCAAAATTTTTTCATAACTTGTGCCCCTTCTGACTCTTGGTGTTGAGCCCTCTTATCTTACTAGTTATATGGAGTTAGGGGTGAGATGAGTATATATACTTATCAAATCATTTTGTCATCACGTTTTTTCAAGACCATATGAAGTTCTGAAGATTGCTAAAGAAACTAACTTTAACATCACATTGTGTTTTGCATCATCATATATCAACATCATAAAATACAAAAAGAAATCATTCTGTTATCATTCATAGCCACTGCATATATTTTGAAAAGCATAGAAAAGTAGAAATTATAAAAACATCTAGAGTACACATGTGAGAGGAACCAAAAGAAAGTCAATTTAGATACAATGGAATACCAAACAAAAAATAATAGTCTGTATATATCATGGTGAATCAAGTTTGTATACAATGTCACCATGCACTAGGCATGGTTAAAATGCTTGTAATGAGCCTTAAACAAAACTTTTTTTATATAAACTCCCAAAAAAATGTCATCAAAGAAATAAAAATGTCCCCATGGCCTGTCAATCCCTATGGGATCCCTCAGATGGTGTATGACCACATCTAGGGCTCCTACCACGGCTACGACGATGCTGTGAGTGGACTAAATGATGTGAGTGCTCATGGTGGCACCCACTTCCCATGGCCTCACTGCAAGAATGGCTCTATCTCATCAAGCACTTGGTAGTCTCATATCCACCCACCTAGGTACAAAGGGAGGTCACTGTCTCCCCTACCCTCCACACAGGGAAAAACATGTCAGTGTGTCTACAGGAGGCTAATGGTTGGCCCGAGTCAATAGTTAGCTCAGCTCGCATCTTCCCCGAGGGGATCAGTAGAGTGTCCATGCACACCTGATGGATGAGATCTTGCCACTCTTGTGCCATCACCGCAAGAAGAGAAAAATAAGTGATAAGTTATAAAAACAAAATACAAAAGGGATACAAGCCAACATTCTTAACTAACAACGTTAAGAGAAAAGTATTAAATGTACTCAGGTCTCCACACATCCAAGTAGGATCGGTAGCTGCTACTGCCAATGTTGCTGGTGGTTTCAGGTCTTCCCCAAAGCCTGAGGTGAATCACTGTCCTATGACGGACTTGTCGTCCCCCTCTCCATCGCGAGGAAGTGTCATCTCTAAGACTAAGGTCTCTCTCTCAGCACTGGCCTCATCGTATGCTACTCTTAGAATCTCCTAAGTATCATACAACTCAGGGTCACTCTCCTCCTCCCCAGTCCCAACATCAGTTCCCTCATCCTCTATGTGCTATCTGACTAGCTCCTCCTCCATCTCATCTCTTGTATCCTCCTCAGAGTAGGAGTCTAGATCAATGGGCTCATCTTTCTTCCCACTATAAGTAGGAACAACCGTAATTTGAAGTAGGGGTGATTGAGGGGCACCAAATTACCTTCAAGCATTGACCACTCATATAACCACAATAGGCACACCTGGAATGACCACTGTCCAACCAGGATCCCCTCTAGGGACCCTACAAGCCTTCTGAATTGTCCTATAAACTAGTGTAGATGGAGGGATCATATCAATGTACGGAAGACCAAACTACTGGGGGACCCGATCAAATGGGTGGGACTCAAGTCTCCCTACTCTGTTAATTAGCTAACCTGTCAAAGTGCAAGCTACCATCATAGTCACCTTTTTTCCCCATATCCCTTTCATGTACTGGTAGGGTGTAGTAGTCATGTTTGCTTTAGTTAGGGAAGCCAATGGCTGATGTGGCATCCTAAGCACTGACATACCTATCCATCTAGATACCCAAACAACCCCTGGATCTAACATTGGTACTCCCCTACCATAGGGGACGAAATTATCATAAACCTAGCTCATAACAAGAGTGGGGTGGCTCAATAATTTCCCTTGCAATTTGACTACCCTGCATAAATCATGGTAGGTAGTCCCCAAGATATATGCACCCTAGGCATATATACGGTCATGCCCCTTGATATGTGCAATGATAGGAGCCCATCAATATAAAAGGGTGTCACCACCCTTGTACCTGATAAGTCGGAAGGATACAGATCCCATGATGGATCTATGTATGATAGGAATGGGAGCGGTGGCAATAGATCAAACCTTCATCCCCTTCTTCGAACTAGATGAGACAATGACATCTCCCAGGCATGTGGCCCACTACATCCTCACATCCCTCAAACCCATTGTCTCCAAATTCAACCTTCTCCCAAGTATTAGGAGCCCAATAATGCGGTACACATCCTCTGGGGTGATGGTCCACTCACCCTGAACACTTGGCATCCGGACAGTGTTTTGGTCCACATCTCAATAGGAAAATAATTCACATAGAATATGACTGGCAAGAACAACATTGAGGACTTGTGAAATCCTCTAGAGACTAGCCCTTTGGAGAAGGTCCATCTCATCCTAGGTCAACTGATCCAGGATACGAAGGAGCTAATCACACTCCCTCTCCCGACTCCATCGGATGTACTCCTCCTTCTGCATTCACCAAAACATAGAAAAAGAGCAAGTTAGTAACATATACCAAATAATAAGCTCACCAAAAACATTACAAAACATCAAAAATCCACAAAAAATCAATTTAAATACATGTTTTAGAACCACCGCCCAGTGCAGGGCAGTAGTTCTAGGACTGCTACCATGCTTTGGGCAGCGGTCCTGGACCGATTTTCTAAATGTGTCTTTTACCCTAAAAATGCCCAAAAAGAAAAAAAAGACTACTTTTGACCAAATAAAATAGTGCCTTATGGGTGCCCCCTAGAGACTGAATCAAGAAAAATATTTTTGAAAATGATCCCTCCTAGTTGAAATTTTCAATTTTTTTACATTTTAGGTATTAAAAGACAAAAGTTAAAATAACCAACCTTAGACCACATTGGTCGATCTCTCACTCATGGAGGCATGATCAAGATCTCATCATGGTCGTATTGACTGTACTCTTGTAAAAAATGGTCACAGTGGGTCCAGAGCTCCAAATTCACCAAATCAAATAGAACAAATTAATTGGAAAATGAGTTGTTTTGAGATATATATATATATATATATATATATGTTGTTTTGACATCGTTTTGAGTGTATGTGTTCATAGGGCTGGAGCGTTGGTGTAGGTATATTTATATATCCCCGCACAAATTGTATTTCCTATTTCCATTTTGATTTAGTGTTTATTTTTCAATATTTTATCTATCTGCACTTGAGTCTCCTTTTTCTCTTACAGGTAGTGGGAGTTTGGGTGGTGAAATTTTGACACACGGGCGTGTTAGGTATAACTTCTAACTCCCATTTTGGGGAATTCCATACTCGGACTCTACGTTTTATGCCTTTTCATGGCTAAGACTCTTCTCCAAGGGGGCAATATGTATGCACGCAAAATTACATGTGTGACATTATCAGAAAATGGTTACAAAAGTCCCTAGTGATGATTCAGGTCCTTTCAAGAAGGTGTTCGAGCTCCAATTTCCATTCACAGTATATATTTGTCACTTAGACATCTTTACTTAGCCTTTCCATGCCTTTTCTAGCTTTTTTCCTGTTTCTACACATGTTTTGGCTTTTAGTGCTAGGGCCGCTGCCCTTCCTGGGCTGTGGTTTTGAAACTGCTGCCCAAAATAGGGTGGCGGTCCTAGCCAATTTTTCAAAAATCCTTCACACATATTTTAAACATGTGACGATTCACTTAAATTCACTTTTTTCATGCATCCATGAGCCAAATTGCCTAGAATTAGCTTTGCTTACTTGGTTCTCCTTCCTCCTATTTTTAAACAGATTTAATTGGTTGGAACTACTCCTTCTTTCCTTGAGCATTAAGGAACCTCCCATCCTCCATTCCTATATATTCCATGCTTGTATTCAAGAAAAATTCCTAAGAATTCTTGTGTATCTTGCATTGTATTGCTGCTACGATCTTGCTAGGAATTACATGGCCAAGCTCTGATCTCTTCTGCTATCTCTCTTCTACCTAATTTTCATCCAGATTGCCATCAAGCTACCATTGCTCAAGCACCATCCGCATGTTGTAGTTATTGCATTCGCAATCCCTTGGACTCACATGAACATTTGGAGAAAGAAAGGAACATACTGAGGGGACATATATAGACACAACTGGATTTTTCAAAGATCTTTCTTATCCAGGCTGGAATTGTGTGTTTGTTTTCCTTGTTTGTTGAATTTTCAATTTCAAATCACTAGTTTCAATCATTTATATCAAATAGAGTATAAAATCATTCATTTCAATAGAATTAGTCAATCACAGGTAGATCTAGTCATTAGTAAGCTTGCCTCTTTAATATTACTAGGGAATTTGTGAGGAACAATAGCCCCTTTCAGGGTCATGATTTTTTCTTCACCTCTGAGGTAGGGTTTAAAGGGTTTTGATTAGATTAGGTTATTTTCTTTAGATTAGATTCATACATTTGCACAAGTAACCAGCTACATCCGACTGATTACTTGTCTTTGGTTTATGTATTAGATTAGAACACATTGCTTAAAAATTAGAAAAGAACAAAAATATTTCCTTTGATAGATTAGTTTTCTTTTATTACTTTTATCCAAAATATTGTGAAAAATCCAAAAATATAAATTAGATTTCCTTTAGTAATAAGTTTTCTCATCAATTATCATTTTATTTCATTTTGTATGACCATCAACGGTCCACAATAGGAAAATACATACAGTTGTGATCCCTTCGCCCA